>NQII01000441.1:551679-638308 GCA_002778355.1 Clitarchus hookeri
TGTGTACAAAATATTAGGCAGGTGTACCAGTATTTTTTTGGCTCTTTAGTGTACATTGAATGCACAATAATCCATTGTATTGTCCCTTTGGTGTAATTTCATGAGCGTGGTTAAATTACGCGGAGTAATATCCCAGAAGCAGAACTTCAGCAGGGCTTGAGAAAAGTTAAAATAGCCTTGAGCAGCCTATGACGCGGATTTCGCACGTCTCTAATGATGAGTTGGCCCGTTTTAGCATATGTTCTAAATCATACTGCCAGTTGTTCCAGAGCACATGCTTCGCTTCAACGCTAAGGAAACCCACTGGGCGTTTTCCTACGAGCCGGTCTACGCAGGAAGGTACTTGCTTGGGGGGAGATGGTGGAAGCGAGGCAATTTCCAACGAAAAATGCGTAGTATAATATTCTATATGCACTTGCGACTCTATGGAACAGTGCAAACACAAACCACGCTACGTAATTTCCGTTTCTCTCAGCGTAGCTTTCGCCTCTTTTCTTCCGATCACAAAGTGTTCTCGATACGAGGCGGTTGTTTCAGAACCGGGCGGATGTAAGGCTGGCATATTCGAAACTCCCCAAGAGGGAAGGAATAAACCCCCACGAATTTCTGCGCATACGCGTGTGGAAGAAATTTGTTAGCTTTAATTTATTTTTACGAAATAAGGCCAGTTTTTGGGCGAAGACTTAGTGTTTACTGTATAGACAGTTTTGTAATAACCAAAATATGTTTTGTTTGCCACAACATTCTGTTGTCAATATAGAGCACACAAAATATTTTGTGGTACCAACAACATTATTTTGTTTTTTCAATATTTTGTGGCAACAATAAAAGGACTTTAATGGCTACCAATAACTTCAACAATCCACGCACCAATCCACACAGCAATCCGCACAGCAATCAACACAGCAATCCACGCAGCAATCCACAGTGCCTGCTGGATGGACAGCGAACTGTAGTTAGCTGCCGAGTGTTGCGTGGAGATCGTGTTACAAGACTTGGCAGCGAAGTCCAACATGCAGACGCTTCACGGTTGCCAGACACCATGCAGGTGTGGAGTGAGAGAACGACTTGACAGCACAAGAGCCAGCACAGGGGTTACTTGACACCATGCAGGTGCGGACCTGTTGAAGTGCTAACACTGACCATTACAAGTCGTGGAGCCGCACGCGTGTTTAAAACATGTACGCGGTAAGTTTGAGGGCAGCGGAATGGCATGAAAAACATCGTATAGTTACCTCCTCATAAAAAAGTAAAAAATACAAAGCTGGAATGCAGTGTCAAATTATAATAAAAATAAAAATTAATAATTCGATTTTATAGATAAAGTTGAAATTTTGATTGGGATCTGGCCTACTGTAAATTTGATATACCTTAAAATTTTATAATCGGAAGAATTCAAAAGTATTTAATTATTTTAATAATTACATACCCTATTTACACCTTCTCGTAAATAGCAAATTACACGTCATCCTTACATTCATAAAAAATAAACACACTGGCGTGTAGAGTCATCGGCTACACCTGCTCACTATAGTAGCAATAAACAACAACAATGTGGCTGACACCAGCGCCCCTAGTAAGCGGTGTGGGAACTACAACAGATGGCTTTCAATATGGCGGACGAAGAAGGTGTAAAAGAGAAAACAGGGGGAGGGGAGGGAGAATAAAGAGAGAGTCAAGATGGAATGGCAGAGCATGAAAAGGTAAATTCTAGAAACAAGGTTGCTGAAAGGTTAAGGACACAGATATGGGGTCATTGGTAATGGGATCAAGGGTCTTGAGTCAAGAGTATTGAGTCTTGAGTCAATAGTTTTAGCCTTTGGTCTTGAGTCAATAGTTTTAGCCTTTGGTCTTGAGTCTTGGGTCTTGAGTCTCGAGTCTTGAGTCTCGAGTCGCGAGTCTCTAGTCTCGATTCTTGAGTCTTGAGTCTTGGGTGAAACTGTCTTTTGAGTTTCGAGTATTGATTATTGGGTCATGGGTCTTCAGTCTTGGGTCAAGGGTCTTGAATATTGAGTCTGAATCAATGATCTTGAGTCAAAGGTCTTGAGTCAAAGTTCCTGAGTTTTGAGTCTTGGGTCTTGAATCTTGAGTGAAGGGTCTTTGAGTTTTGAGTCTTGAGTCAAATATCAAGGGTTTTTACGAATTTGTTGGAATTTTCGGAATTTTTTTGAATTTTTGGATTTTTTGGGATTTTCTTGTGTTCAAGATCATTCAAGGTCACAGTAATTGAGTCAAGTTCATCGACATATAACATGGCTGACGAGATGGACACCGGCTGACCTGGCGAGAGTCGTTCGTGTCGGAAGCTTAGTCGATCCACCTGCCACCGAACCCCGGACCTCCTACATGTATATCTTTAAATAATAATTTTTGAATTTAAAATTAAAAAAAAAAACCATATAATTTTTTAAGCATTTTATAATATTTCTGCGTTTTTTGGATTTTTAGGTTCAAGGTTAGCCAAGTTCACGGGTACAGGGTCAATGTCAAAGGTCACCTGGATCCAATATGGTTGTTGTGTGACGTCACAACATGGCGGCCGGTTGGCGCTTGGCTTCTATCCCCGATCCCCTTATGCCAGACTCACCATAATTATTCTCCTTGGAGTGCTAAGCAGTTTGGAGCTTTGCCCACGAAGCTTAATTTTACACACGAAAAATATGATATTTTCCTTGAAAGAAATTACGTTTTTAATAATGTTGTAGTATCAAATACACATATCTTTGTAAAGTGGTAAGCAAATTTAAAATATATATTTACACGTCATAAATTTTAAGTACTGTAATGTATATGTCATATTAAGCTGGTTTTATCCTTTACTAGATAGCACGGTATTCGGTGCTTGTTTTCATGCAGGTCTGCTATTGGCCCAGAGACATCCACGCTTTGTCTGATAAACTATGAGTAGGGGCAGTGATATTTCGCGAAACGATTTCGAGATAAGATACAGTCCAAAGCACTGTAGGGTCATCCAGCTTCTTTGATTAGCTAAAAAAATGTTCTGATCCGTGTTAACCGTTTGCGCACGAATCGCGAAGGTTCAGTGTCGGAGCTACTTGGTCCTGAGTGGCTAGGTCAAAGACGGACACGGCACCAGCAGCCAATGGAGGTATAACAACAGCTGAGGTGTGTATATAGTATTGAAGTCTACTGTGTGCTCCGATTTTTACGCGAAAAGTCACTGGCCGTAGCTAGGAGTAAAACGCAAAATTAACTCAAATATAGTAGTGTTTGAAGTCCAGCTCGTCCTAAATAGCTTATGATGCACGAGAAAACTATTAACCAGCGTTCGCACATAATTAAACTAATCAAGAAAGTGTTTGTACAAATTAAATAATAATGTCCGTTGTATTTCAATTACGGCGTGGTTCATGTTTCATATTTATTTATCGATATTCCGCTAGTAATTTTCCCCTGAATTATTGATATGAAATGTCGGATATCATCCGATATATCTACTGGTATTTATGAATTGGTTTCCCGCCCCTGGTTTGCATAACGTAAGCTGGTCTTCGCTGGTATGATAACACACGCAGTTCATTTGGAGCAACGTGAGGATGCCAGCACGATACTGGCTATAGCCATGGAAACGTCGGCCCGTCTGGGGACGAATAAAAAAGAAGGCAGTAGCCACGGAAGATAACCACGGAATAAAAAAGAACGCAATTAGATAAGGGATTCCCCGGAAAAATTGTGTCGCATATTTAAAGAAAAAAAATGCAAGTAAGCCTCTCGTGAAACTCATAAAGACCTGAAAAGATGCGCAGAAATAATAACTTCTATTCGTTCAATGCAAAAGCTAGATTTTAAAGTGTTTTTTTTTTATTTATGCCCATGTAAATACTACGCTGAACCTAACGCGTGAAGAGTGATAACTAAAATTTATTTATATAGTGACATCTCAGTGTTGGTATTTTAAACAAATATTCTCACTGTAAGACAATTTTTTTTTTTTCGCGGAAATATTTCACGACTAGTTTTTTTTCAAAACTATTAAGATTGGAACCACTTTTTTAATTGCACGATTTATTTGTTAGGTGACTTTAGGCCGTTTTCTTGTCTAACCCTGACATTTGGTGTCTAATACTCTTAATTATAATTGGTGGAGTCAAAAAACAAAATGCCTGTTGACGAAGACACGTGGCGAAAGAACCAGTAAAACAATGCAGTCTAGCCTCCGCATCACATTAATTTTTTGCTAGTAACAAGTGTACGTTCTTACTGTCTGTAAGGCTCTTAGTAGGCGCGTGTAAGAATATTTTGGGAATGCGTACAAGAAATAAATATTTTTTCTTCGCGTATAGTTGAGTTGAGTTGAGAGATTTGGGTGGCTCTTTACAACGAGATCTTGAGAGACGATCAGGGTGAATTGAGGTGAGAATGGAGCAGCGCCGGAGTGCAAGGGCGGAGGAAACGGGAGAATCGCGAGAAAACCCGCTGACCAGCGGCATCGTCCGGCACGATTCCCACTTGCGAAAATCCGGGAGTGACCCGGCCGAGGAATTGAATCCAGTTCACTTTCATCGCCTATAAATGGAATAATTTTGTCATCACTTTGATTTAATAATTGTCACCTTCCAGAACCAGAGTAGACAACTGGCTACGTCACAGAGCCGTTAAGAGTACAGAGGCGGAATGGCTGCATCCACCACGAACTCCAGTAACACATGCCAGCAGGGGCCGCGGTGATGTAGTGGATAGACTATTCGTCTACCACCTACGCGAACAGGGTGGGAGTTGTGCTGGTCGACGCCGCTTGTCGGCAGGTGTCCTCTGGGATCTCAGGTTTCCTTCCGCCCTTTCATTCCGGCGCTGCTCCATACTCACCTCGATTCACACTCGTCGGCTCTCAACCTTCCCGACGTTAACAGCCGTACGAATCTCTTCACTCTTCTTACATGCAAGCAAAATTACATCACTGGCCAGAAAAAAATTTTCGAACGCCGTTAGCCAATCAGCGCATGATAACCTCATCGCCAACTGGCAGCACAACCAATCGCGAACCTCCCACAGCATGCTGTAGCCAATCAGACACAAGGCCCATTCCAAGAGCCTCGCGCGCCCATTCGGAGAATGGGTACACCCACATCACAGTAGCTGCCACGTTATTTCGCCTCTGTTTGTATGTGTACTCTGGGCTACTTGTTGCAAAATAAGGTTATATTTGGCCAAATACTGAACATTTCGAGGCTCAGTGTACAGCGATATTCCCTGTGGATAACAGTATTGGCACCGCACTACTGCCAATGCGTTACAACTGGTTCATATGACTATCACCAGAGCTAATGACTTTTCGCGTAAAAATCGGAGCACACGGTAGACTTCAATACTATATACACACTTCAGCTGTTGTTATACCTCCATTGGCTGCTGGTGCCGTGTCCGCCTTTGACCAAGCCACTCAGGACTAAGTAACTCCGGCACTGAACCTTCGTGATTCGTGCGCAAACGGTTAACACAGGTCAGAACATTTATTAGCCAATCAAAGAAGCTGGACGACCCTACAGTGCTTTGGACTGTCTCTTGTCTCGAAATCTTTTCGCGAAATATCATTGCTCCTAATTATCACCGAAATAATGCCTGAAACTTATGGGTACGGACACCCGTTTTTCGCGAAAATATTCCACGACCACTTGTATTTCGTAGCACTTTAACTCATACCCACTTTCGTGATAGGATGATTTCCTTGTTGCTCGCCTTAGGCGCATGCCCGCGAATAACAGACATGAAGTATCGGAGTTGACTGATTCTGATTGGCCAGTCAGGTGAAGAAACTGTCTTCTCACAAAGACACGCCACCAATAAGCACAAGGAAACTGCTGGTGTGCCAGTAGGGTATTGACATATAGCGCGCGTGGGAATCTTTACGCAAAATTCGGGCGTCCCTACTTATGAGTAGGGGCAGTAATATTTCGTGAAAAGATTTCGAGATAAGATACATTCCAAAGCACTGTAGGGTCGTCCAGCTTCTTTGATTGGCTAACAAATGTTTTGACCCGTGTTAACCGTTTGCGCACAAATCACGAAGGTTCAGTGTCGGAGTTACTTAGTCCTGAGTGGCTTGGTCAAAGACGGACACGGCACCAGCAGCCAATGGAGGTATAACAACAGCTGAGGAGTGTATATAGTATTGAAGTCTACAGTGTGCTACGATTTTTACGCGAAAAGCGACTGGCCCTACTTATGAGTTACATTAACAACAGAGGTTCCTTGTCTGGATAAATACATCATAATTAAAATGTTTCTTGTTTGCGACACCACAAACTATAAATAAACAGAGGCATGAAAGAGTAATATTAGTGAAATACACAAATTACGAAAAATATATAAAAACACATAGCAAACAATTTTCCAAATGTAAGAGGAGCCGTTATTTCCACTAATTCTCCATGTTTTACTTATTCACTACGGAAGTCGGCGAGAACGAATTATTTAGGACGTACTCTCGTGATGAAAACGTTAAAATCTACTGAAATTATTTAGGGCATTATAAAGGTATATTATTTCGAATGTCTGATTACGGAATTATTAATACACTGGCAGTAAATAATTGTGTAATATCACGACAGTAATTAAAGTGAGAACCGTTTCTTACGGACATGCCCATCTGAGCACCAGGATAGTACGAACGTTCTGGATCGCTAAGAAGAATTACCATCCAGAAAGAAAGAGGGGTCCAATCTCGAACGATGCAGCATGGGGAGCGGGTACAGGCGGGGAGGGGGTGGACCCACTGCAGTTGAACCGGAAGAGGATATTCGGTCCTGGAGAAGAAGTCGGAGGGAGCAAGGGCTCCTGAAACTGATCGCCTTGCCTCCGGGTTTCTCCAGGGACACACGATATCCCGTGGCTGGAGAACACGTCCTCATGATGTTTGCCAACCACTCGGCCAGTATCGAGTTGAGCCGTCGAATCACGATAGACCAAACCCTTTCGTGGGAGTTGTGACGAAATCAAATTTTTTTACTTATTTGAAGATTTATGCTATGCCGGTAATAATTTGGGGGACATACACGTATACACTCGGGACTACGCCGATATGAATATTTTTCTGCATTTGAAAACAAAAATTACACTTTTATGATTTTACTCTTTCGCTGGACTTTATCGGAATCCAAGTAAAATGTTATAACTAGTCAATATTTCAATTTGCGAGGGTAAAACTGTTCTTTTGAAATGTCTGAAATCAACGCGATGGAAGACACATCTGCCGTGACACATTAATTGGCGCCCAGCAACGCGTGACTTCATTGGTCAGCCAGTAACAATAGTTTAAAAGTGTTAAAAAACGTGTGTCCAGGAACAGCATGATGATGGCAAATGGAAATACAGAGCCAAACACAACTGATATTGCTGTAGTGAAACACATAGACAGCTCACTTCGACCTTGGCTGCAGTGCCAATAAATTTGCGCCGTCGTTATGGGGTAAAATCTGTGCTCATGTCCGAATTATAACAGTTCTGGAAATCCTTTCGCAAATTTTACCCAACAGATGATGTATTTATCACAGTCTCCTATTTATTTATTCGTTGCTTTTTAATATGTNGTTTAACACTTAAGAGTGAAGAGATTTGGGTGACTCTTAACATCGGGGACCTGAGAGCCGATGAGGGTGAAGTGAGGTGAGTATGGAGAAGCGCCAGAATTCAAAGGCCGGGGGAAACGGGAAATCCCCGAGAAAAGCCTCCCGGCACGATTCCCACATGCGACGGGACCTTCCCCGCCGGGAATCGAACCTGGTTCGCCTAGGTGGAAGGCGGGTATAGTTTTACCACTAAACCACCGCGGCCACCATTTTACCACCACTTCGAGCTCGGTAGATATTTTCAGACATTCAAGACAATAAAGAAGTGAGTGGCTTACAGCCATCGCAGCTTGAACACCGGTTCTGCTCGTCTGGTTATGTTTTCTCACTGAACATCGTCCTGTTGTTATCTTTGAATTTTATCACTTTACGTGAGGTACGGATTTACTGACAATTAATACAGGCTAGAAGTGGAATGCCTGTATTCACGACAGCATGACCAATAACCTCCTATTGATTCGCGCAACATTGGACACGCTTACTTTACTGAGCAACGTTGATTATTGACCGGTTTTTTTGCCGATATAATTCTGATTTCAAAATGTGCCAATCAAGTGTTCTTTTCTACGTATAAGTTTATACATTCCATCGTGTTAATTTGGGTACCTTGCACTTTGTGTGCTGATGAGGAAATATTACGTTGCATAGGCATTTATTACTACTGCTGGCGAAGTAATATTTCTTCATTGTTTCTTCGAATAATGCGGATGTCGTATTTTTACGGCAAAACTATATACAGCTCAGTTACATTTAGATGACTTAATGTTACGCCGGCAGCACTCTAGTGTTAGTGGCAATGGTGAGTTCATGTTATTATGTTGGTGTGATTGGACTGTGTCCATTGCCGACCATGAGAATTAGTAAATCCCCCCCCCCCACACATACACAGAACTCAGCAAGACAAAAAAAACCGAAAACCAGCAAAGACTTGTAATTATTATTTTGTTATCATTTTTCATCGTTCTGTGTCCTCTCTGTTGGTTTATCTTTTCTTTTAAATATTTATTTTTCTGGTTCCTGTGTGGTTAGCAGTGTTGAATTATTTGCTTTCGTAATGTGGGAAGAAATACTTTTCTTGATTCGTGTTTCATTGTGGTTTTTGTTCTATTTTTATGTGTGTTTTTAGTTTTTATTGTTTAGCTGTGTCCACTGTTTTGTTATTTTGTGTGGTGTTTTCTTTTTTTTCATCGTGTCCGCTTTTCTTTTGGTTTGCTTTTGTTGTCTGTCTTGTTTTGTGATAACAAGTTGTTCGTCCAGTCCATGTTTTTGTCCTTTTCCTGTATTAGTTTTCTATTGACAAGGAAAGAGCTTTTCCTTATTATCTGTGGTGTTGTTAAATGTTTTTTTCTTTTCGTTTTTTAGTGTTTTTGAGTTGTTTGTGTGCGATTTTATTAAGTCACATGGTCGGCAATGGGCACAGTCCAATCATACCAACATAATAACATAGTCCTGTTGCTCCACAACACACTGTACGCTACACCGTATTATACAACCCTCTTTAGTGGCCGGCTCTAAGCCAATATGATGTCCCAATGAAATGTTTTTTCCTACGTAACATAGTACCTATACAATCCACTGAGTTCACTCGAGTAATTTACACTTTGAATGTTGCCGACGTGATGTTTGCTTGCAGTGAATACCATGGCAACTGCAAATGAGGTAATATTATGTCGACAATGTCTTCGAGAAGTTTGGACCTAATTATATTACGACAGACTCCAGATAAATATGTTGAATTTAGACGACTTTATGGTACGTCGAGAGCATTTAACCCCTTTACATAGAAGGTGAGTATAAAATAATAGCCCAACTTTGAAGGTCTATAATATTAAAACCAAACAACCTACAACCTTGATTGACCAATCAAATGAACCGTAGAACCATGAAGTTTGTTTACCATACATTCATAAATGTTCAATGTGACCACCATGAGCGGCTCGAACGACATCTACGCTATAATCAAACTCGTTCCACGCTCTTGTCAGCATGTCCAGTGTTACGATTTGGATGGTGTTCGTAACTCTCGGTTTGGGGTGGTGATGGGGTAGCGAGCTCGCATTCGGCACGTCAATGTGAAGGGGACGGTCTGATGTTTCCTTTGTGGTGCGCCACCCCATTGGCACCCAGCTTTTCGCGGATATCTGAACGAGACGTTGCCGCAACGCTGGATTGGTCGAGGAGCAGCTGGTGACCAGGCTCTTCATCACTGGCCCCCAAGAAGCCTGGATCTTACCCCGTGCGATCGTTTTCTATACGGGTACATAAAGGATCAAGTGTTTCGTCCACCATTGCCAGCTAACATTGACGACCTCAAAACGAGAATTTCGGACGCCATCCAAACCGTAACACCGGACATGATGACAAGAGTGTAGAACGAGTTTGATAATCACATAGATGTCGTTCGGGCTGCTCATGGTGGTCACATTGAACATTTATGAATGTATGGTATACAAAGTTAATGGTTCCACGGTTCATTTGATTGGTCAATCAAGGTTGTAAGTTGTTTGGTTTTGATATTATAGACTTTTAAAGTTGGGGTATTCTTTTATATTCATCCTGTATTAACCCGAGTATACACGTTCACATCTGACATGTTGCAAAATATGTAAAGTCTTGGACGGTGCTGTGCAAGTCTAGATGCTACCACCAATACTGACAGCGTCTCTCCCTGGGAGACGCTATTGGTCACCGCTGACACACCAACCATTTAACTGGTTACTTCTTGTACTTTGGATTTACTGACACCCTTTCCATGGGTTGTTCCAAATTGTCAGTCGTTAAAAGAAATTTGTAAGTACTTTTCACGCCATTAATCTCCTCTTTCGCAACACCTGAAATTAAAAATTAATGTGTAGGTTAAGGGGTAAAAAAACTAACGTATTTTATGATTTCCACTTTCGCATTCTCTATGCATTATAACTAGATACGATCGTTTGCCGCTGGAAAAGTTTTGTGTTTCCTAGGATTCAAATTAAGGTGAATATATTCTAACGTTTTCATTCGTTATTTCCTGTCATGCGTTCATGAAGCTATCGTACTGTTTCACTGTGCCAATAAATATTCTGATACTTTGAAGCAGAACGTTTTGAGATTAGCCTGCAAAAAGAAGCTAACCGATTCTACAATTTTGTCATCCAAACACAAACTATAAACGAACTAGAATTTTATCGAAAATATGTTGGCCCCAAAAATTTTTTGCTATTATTTAGTGCCTGTAATTATAAATTATGCCTTTTGTCAGAACAAAATGATTTGATTATGCGCAGCGTACGTGAACCTCACAAATGAGCTAGAATAAATTAAGAGATAGAAAAGAAATCATCTTATTTTTTTGCAATAGAAAACAAATGTAACGTGGGGAAAAAATACTTTGAAATATAACCGAACGTGTTTCGTGATGCGGTAGCGTGTTGAACTCGCGTTCGGGAGGTCGTGGATTCGATCCCGGCCTGTTGCACTGGGGGTTGTTTTTTTCCCAAAGTTGTTTTCCCCATCCCTACTCCAGGCGAATCAGGCGAATTCTGGTGCAGTTCCTGCATGTGTTGCCTTTCAATTACCTACCATGTGCTCTCCTGTAAAAATGCATTGAGCTGTTGGCGTGCTCATAATAATAAATAATACTAATAAAGTTAGACAGTGTGTTGTTATATGGTGTAATCCCGGGGTTTCCACACTTTCTGAATCAAACCTTTGAAAAAGCACCCCACATATAACGTGTTTGGTTGCTTCCTAAATATATCATGCACCATAAGAGTTTTATACTTGTGTTATCATAAAAGTACTTTGTTTTTGGTTAAATTTAACTTAAGTTTATATTTTGTCAATAAATCGTAATTAGAGATCCGGAAATTTCGCGAATTCATTTGAGGACAAGCTAGATTCCAAACGCATGCGAATTCGACTTCCTTTTTCAATCGGATCGCAGTTTTTAAGACACGCCCTGGTCGACTTTGAGCCAATAACGAGCCTGCAAGAAAATATGGACCAAATATACTGCCACCTGGTCTGGGATAAAATTGGAATATCAGCCAATCAACAACTAACTGAGGCTCGAGTAAACAAATGATTGTGGAGTCTATCTTGCTACTAAATAAATCCGCAAAATTTCCGTGTATCTAATTATAATATTTAATGTTGAACTCATTCACAGTCAAAGTACACAATTGTGTACATAATGCAAATGAAGGTTACTTTTGCCCGATACTGTACACTGTGAGGCTCGCTGACCAATGATATTCCCTGTGAGGAACTCATTCCTAAGCAATGTTATTTGTCAATGTTATGATTGGTTGTCATTACCATAGCCTAACACAAAACCTACAGAACATTGTCTGTCGCGACGAAGCACGTGTTTTGCTGACTTAAGTACAGCATGGGTCATAAAGTTTCTTATTTGCAACACCTGAAACCGTAGACTAATGTGGGTCTGAAAATGATAACTGATATGAATAAAGACAGAGAGATTTTAGGTGTGTTGGTAACGCCTAAGAGACCAGAAAAATTCGCGAGTTCAATGACCTGCAGGCTAGACTCTCCAGTCTTATGTACAAATATGCCGATATCAACTGCACATTGGTTGTCTGCTGTCACAGTAGAAGGCGACGATTGGGCCAGCCTTCTCCAGGAGGTGTCAAACGCCGTGTGGACCAATGGCTGAAGTTTCATAAGCACACGTGTTTCGAATTCTAGCTTGCCCCGAAATGAATCCGCGAATTTTTCAGGTCTCTAGTAATGGCTAGTTAAGAAATAGTTCTTATGACAAAATGTTATTACACAGGGTGTGCACGAATGAGGGGCGTTGTTCCTCTGGTGTGATTTGCTAAGCTTTGTTTGAACGAGGTGAAGGAATGTCGTGTAAGGAGAACTTGAGCAGGGCTTCAGGAAAGCTGTACGTAGCGGTGAATGGAGTGGTGCAGAGGTGTGTTGGTCCGTGTTGCAGGGTACAACACGTACACCTACAACGACACGGCGCACACGGAGAGAGAGGAGGACGAGATCCTGAGTGTGAGGTACGAGGACGGCAAGTGGAGCAAGCCATACTACGACTGCGGAGGCGGCAACATCTGGATGCTGACCTACACCGTGCCCTTCTTCGGCTTCCGCCACCACGCTTACTACTTCAAGTGAGTGCACTCGCCTGTAACTAGCGACACTGACTTCTCGCGTAAAGATTTCCAGACGAGATACAGTCCAAAGCACTGTAGGGTCATCCAGCCTCTTTGATTGTCTAACAAATGTTATGGCCCGTTTGAACAGTTTGCGCACGAATCACGAAGGTTGAGTGTCGGAGTTACTTAGTCCTGAGTAGCTTGGTCAAAGACGGACACGGCACCAGCAGCCAATGGAGGTATAACAACAGCTGAGGTGGGTATATATTATTGAAGTCTACTGTGTGCTCCGATTTTTTACGCGAAAAGTCACTGGCCCTACCTATAACTATGGGCAGGGAAATTCCGCGAGTGTGAATGATATGTGGGCGAGGCTCCAACAGTCGCGTGCACACTCGAGCCTCAGATGGTCGTGTGTTGGCTGCCACCTTGGTCAGTAGCACGGGATTCGCTGCTTGTTATCTTCCCTGGTTGTTCTATTAGTTCAAAGTTGTCCTTGGCGTGTCTGCGAAACCATGCGCCAATCGCAAAAGTGTCTCATATATACGAGTGTGTGAAGTTAAGCTTGTCCGCAAAACGATTCGCGAAATTTTCCTATCCCTTCGTAGTACATCTTTCCTTCTTTGATCTTAGCTGTAAGCTATTCATGATGAAGTGAGCACTTTGAATGGCCCTCTCTGAAAGCCAAAAATTATATTTTATTGTGGCTTCAGACTTTAATATTTGAGTGCCTTAAAATACCTGTTAACTGGGGTGGCTTTGTCTACCATGAGGTGACTTTATTCCAACACTTGTAAATAACAGTCAAGAGGCGCTATCTCCCCTATGGTTTAGAGAAGCAAGCTCGTGATCGTGGATTCCACTAGCGAGATTTGTTAGCTTGAAGAAAAATTTATGGGCTTCAAGCTGTGTAATTATCTAATGAATTTATTTTTATAAAGAAGCAATGGTATTACATTGTCTCACTGGTCTTTCTAAACGATTACCCAAGCTATACCATACCTAGAAACAAAATCCCCTCATGTCGAGGTGAGATTGTCCCACTTTTGTATAATAATTTTTGAAGATTAGGAAATGTTATAGTTTTGATATAAGAAGTTAAATTGTTCATTGGAATTTCTTCTATTTAATAAAAATATCGTAAAAATAATAGCTTATAGTTGATGGTCTGTTTACGCAGGTTTGAAAACAAAATGAGCGAAAGAGGAGCCAAAATAACCCCAGTTGACGGTATGATTTTAGTCACAAGGATTAAATAAACTGAAAGCAGTTATTAATCATGGCCTTATAAATTGCTTACTTTACCGCAAACAGCCTGTACAGTCCCGTTAATGACTTACAGAAAGCACACCTTTGTGTTCCTTTGCCGACTGGATCACACACAGTTGCTTTGTCGCTTTGACACGACCTGGACACAGAACAGAGGAGAGGGTACAGAAACGAATCAGCCTCGTACACCGGGAAGGCCAGATAAGTGACGTTACTAGCCAGCATTAAGTTGGCACACCATTCCTGTGCCAGTGCCTGGTAGATCAGCTGCAAGCTATCAGCCCAGCGCACAGTCAACCATCCGCAACACGCCACAGCTAATTCCAGGGCCTCGGGCAGCCAATCAATGTATACGTACGCCTACAGCAAAGGAACTGCCACGCCATTTCGCCACGGTGTACTTAGGCTGTTTCTCAATTGTTCGTACATAATATATATACGTACTTGCCGTTGTATGTACTTACCCTGACTATTGGGACGGGTTTTGTCTGGCTGTACTTGACTCGTCGCACAATCTGGCGTAAATAGAATGAACTACTAGAAAGTAAACACGTGCTTAACCATTCTGAGCTAACAACTGTATGGTTTTTTTTGCTGTAAAGGAACATTTTGTGTTATATGTTGGTTGTCTTTGCTTCCGTTTATGTCTATATTGTTGTTTGGTGTTGCAAAAAAAAAATAACAATAATGCATTTGTCATGTGTAACAGGTGTGTTTTATAAATGCAGAAATAATGTTGCACGTTGGTTGCGTCATAGAGCAATAAGACGACTGGTAAGTAGAACCTTAAAAAAGTTCCCATCATAGGTTATGTACGTGACGTTTGAAAACAAACATGGCGACCGCCGAAAGTACGCTAATTCACCCAGCAAGTAAGCAACTTGGTGTACTTGGCTAGTACAGACGCTGTGTGTGCTACACTGGTAATTGGGATGGCGCTAGTATATACTTAGTGACGTCTCAGATGGGGCGAAGTATGGACATGTCTTTTTGAAGGGAATTGGGATACAGCCTTAGTTATCCTTTTGTCACAGAATGGACAAGTAAACAGAAACGAAATGGCGTTGCGGTTCCTTTGATGCGGGTGTAGTCGTTCTCTCATAAGCTGGGCGAGGCTCTGAGAACGTGCCCCGCGTCTGATTGGCTACTGCGTGCTTCGAAAGGCCCCGTATTGGCTGGGACACTGACTGTGCTACTAGGTTACCAAGCAGTGATTGGTAGGGACAGGTGTTTCTCGCGAGAGTATTTATGGCCGTGCTAGACTTCAATGTCCTACGTCCAGTGACAACTTCCTTTGGTTATTGGTGTCCACGTGAGAAGATATGCTCCTCCTTGACTGCGCCAATAGTAACAAAGTTCTCTGATATTGAACGCCCGTGATTCGCGGACAGACTGTTTGGCGAAAGGAGTTGCAGCACTTAACTGCACAGTGACGCCATTTTGCTCGTCAGTGCGGCTGGAGTTCACGACGTAGGTGGTTTTTCCCCCTTTTGTATTCTTAACCATTGGAATAAGTGCTTTGATATGTTATTTGCTAGGGGCACCCCGATTTTCGCGAAAATATTTCTGGTCAGGTTGTATTTCAAAACACCTTTGACTCCGATCCACTTGCGCGATTGGTTGATTTCAGCTGCTGAGCGTCTTATGTGACTCCCCGCGAATCACAGACGTTCAGTGCTGCAGTAACCTGATTCTTATTGGCCCAGTCAAACACCGCACTGTCTTCGACGAAGGGTCGCGCTCAATAACGGAAGGAAAACTACAGATGTGCAAGTAGGATATTGAAATATAACTTCTCTGAAATTCTCTTCGCGAAAANGTGTCCTATTTATAACAGTACTTTTGACTACAACGTACTGCAATTACGACGTAATCAAGTTACGAATATTTACATGGAACGTAAATAGAGAAAATTCCATTGCTTAACAAGAGCATTCGACACTTTTTATGGCGTTTATCGAGTTACTGTCAAAAGCATACTCAGATGACGAAATCGGCCTACTTTACTACGCAAGGTTTATCCTACTTAGGTTGAGAAGCTAAATGATGTTAGATTGGCAACTAGAATTTTTCGCTGCCAGATAGCACTGATGTTGCATATGTACAGGAATGCCTCCGTTTTGTATGTAATCAAATGGGATAAATACGTAATTTTCATTTTAAAAAATAATATTTTTAAGTTTTCCAATATGTATTGTGTTAAAATTAACTTATAGAATAATCTTTGCTTCTCACACTAGCAGTGAGAATGTAATAAAATATATCCACATGATGCTAAATATTGTCATCAAACTGGAGTTTGAAAAGCATTGTATTACACAATATTTTTTGTATTTAAATGTGATAACTGAATCGGAAAATTAATTTCAATTACCGGTATATTTTTTTAGTTTTTAAATTCGTGACTTTTTTTTTTACTACAATAATCGTGCTTACGAAAGCTCAATGCCAGACACAATCGCATTTATAATGTTTGAACTCGTAAACTGCACTTTTAGACAGCAAATCATAGTTACAAAATAAAACTAATACTTCCTACTTTGCCACAGGCAAGCAGAGCTATATATCACAAATTAACCCAAAAAAGCAAAATTTTCCACACAAAAACATAGAACTAATTTATACGGCACTAGCGGCGGGAAATTTCCCTACATGAAACTCTGTGGTAAGAAACTTATTTTTGCTCCCAACCTGTGTGGAATGAACCGTAGTTAGGGGCAGTGATATTTCGCGAAAATATTTCGAGACAAGATACAATCCAAAGCACTGTAGGGTCATACAGCTTCTTTAATTGGCTAAAAAATGTTGTGGCCAGTGTTAACCGTTTGCGCACGAATCACTAAGGTTCAGTGTCGGAGTTACTTTGTCCTGAGTGGCTTGGTCAAAGACGGACACGGCACCAGCAGCCAATGGAGGTATAACAGCAGCTGAGGTGTGTATATAGTATTGAAGTCTACTGTGTGCTCCGATTTTTACGCGAAAAGTCACTGGCCCTACTCATAGTCTCTTTACAGTCCACACACCGAACTTGTGTACTGCGCAGTTCCGTATGCGCATCTTGATGGGCGCTGGCCCCGAAAATTTGTTGCTATATACTTTTACCACATACTGTCCAACTTTTAGACTTTATCAGTGGGGTCACCCGTTTCTCGCAAAAAAAATTTTCCACTGCTAGTTATACTCCAAAAACACTGTAGTTAAGGTTTACCTTCGTGATTGGATGATTTTAACTGTCGCTCTTCTCAGTTGTCTGCTCGCGAATCACGGGCGTGTCGTGTAGAAGGAACTTAGTTCTGATTGGCCCATTCGGTTTAGAAAAGTCTTCTCGTGAAAACACACGGCCGACAACAAAATTGAAAGTTGCATGAGTGCACTCGGGCCACTGGCGTCAAGTTTGCGTCTGAACCATTTTGCAAAAACATTGGTCGCTCTGATTATAAGTAATTACTCTTTCTTCGCTAAAATAAATTTGGGGCCAGAATTTCCGCATAAATACATGCCAATAAAACAGTTTTACTGTTTTAGAAATGTATACATAGTAAAAACTAACTTACGTGCATAAACGAGATATTTCACACTGAAATAAGACACCAAGAATTACTTCAAGACGTCTATAAAATCATACAAGAAAATGTTTTTGCTATTCCAAAAAAAAAAAAGGTATTACTATCAAAATAAGGAAACTTTGCGTATATTTGTTGCTGGCTGCCCTTGAATTTTTGTGAAATATATTCTGCTAAGCCAACGTTAAAATGAATTATGACATTACAATCTCCCTTGTTAAATTTTCTACAAATAATGTCGTTTACTTTATTGATACATTAAAAAACAGTAAAATTTCGATTTTGACATATCATTTTTCAAAAACTGTGTGATCCAAAGGAATTTTATTTGAGGAGAAAGTAGTCACTGATTATGTCTACAAGATGGAAATTATGTAATATAAATATGTAGGAACACCTGTATTGCGCTGAAAGATATCCCCGTGCGCTATATTTCAATACCTTGCTGGCGGGGCGGGGCGTCTTTGTGAGGAGGCATTTCTTTCTTACTTGGCCGGCCAATCATATTTAGGTAACGAGACTGTACCTTTGTGAATAGCGGACATATACTTAAGGCAGGGAACAGTTAACATTATCCAAAACAGGAAACAGAGCTGCGCTAAAGTTTTTTTTTAAATAAAGCTAGTTATCAAAATATTTTTCTGAAATTCGGGTGTTCCAAGGATTCCTAATCCTAACTAATATTATAAATGCGAAAGTGTGTTTGTTTGTTTGTTTGTCCTTCTTTCACGTCACAACGGAGCAACGGATCGACGTGATTTTTTTGCACTGGGGTAGTTAGAGGGCCGGGAAGTGACATCTACTTTTTATCCCGAAATAACATCTCATTCCCTCGGGGAAATTCTCATTGGAAAATTGAAAATTTCACAAACGGATTAAAAATGCAACGTCGCAACCGAGCAACAGATCGACGCAATTTCTTGCACAGAAATAGCTGGACGACTGAAAGGCGATATTGGCTACTTTTTATCGCCAGAAAATATCTCAAAAAATTTACAAACTATAATAGTGAATTAAGTCGGAAAAAAGTTTGCCGCCAGCGCCCTCACTTGCAATACGCTGTCTAAACCGTTAAAGATAGAACAATATCATACAGTAAAGAATTGTGTAGCATATATCTATCTATAACAGAGAAATACTAATAAGTGTTTTTACTATTTAATTCACCGAGACGTTGAGTTTAATAATATGCATAGAGTGTAGAATATTACCAATAAGTAAAATTCAACTTTATTTTTAAAAAGAAACCTAAACAATAATTTTGTAGTTCACGCAAGCGGAGCCGCGGACACAGCTAGTAATAATTATAAAATATTGTCCTGTCACGGTTATTTCCCATTTTTTTAATGCCCCGCTTAAGTTCTACTTCCTGGATATTCCTCCGCCCTCTTCAAAAAAGCTTAAACAATTCTAGAAAATTACACCAAAGGGACGACGCACCGCGTCAGTTGAGATGAGAAATTTGGACGGCTCTTAACAGCGAGATCTTGAGAGTCAATGAGGTGAGAATGGAGCAGCGCCGGAATGAAAGAGCGGGGGAAACTGGAGATCCCCGAGAAACCCAACGACAAGCGGCATCGTCCGGCACGATTCTCACTTGCGAAAACCCAGGAGGTGATCCCGCAGGGGATTGAACCCGGTTCGCCTAGGTGGGAGGTAAGCGGTCTGACCGCTCAGCCACCGCGGCCCCTTAAGCACTGAGTGAATTAATATTTTCCAATAAAAACCATTTATCAACAGATCTATGTTCTCTCGGTTTTTGTTCATAATAATTGTAAACTAAATATTATAACTTATAAATCCTACTAATATTATAAATACGAAACTCTTTGTGTGTATGTTTGTTACCACTCAGCTGCATAACGCCTGAACGGATTTTGATGAAACTTGCTATGTAGGTACTATAGGTCCTGGAATAGGACATAGGATACTTTTTATACGGTTCCTGTGGAATAACAACAAAACTTAATTCTGCAACGTCTGGTAACGTGACCGAAATACTTTTTCCTCTGGTGTCAGAGTTTATTAGGCCACCCAAGGACCTCTGAAATAGCATAACGACTGATATCAACCGATAACAACCAGGACCGAAAATTTAACGTGCCCTCTGAAGCCCGGAAGCGCTCAGATGTTATGCCACTAAACGGTCACCCATCCAAATGTGTGCCGCTGGGAACCTTGCTGAACTTTGGAATTCGATTAAGATCCCTCAGCCAAGCGCAAAAAGTAGTACCTAGGTAAGCTTATTTCTAAAGCTACAACTTGATGAAACTCACGTTTTGATTTTCATACATCGACGCTGGAAAGCGGAAATGTGGTAACTACGCGATAGTTGCACAGATACACTCCAAAAATAATACCCTACTTATTGCCTTCCATTAGGGGGCCGTAATCAGTTAAAAACCTAGGCCAACATAGCATAATTATATCATTCTGTTTTCACATAAATGAATTGTCTTTTCCCAATTATTTGTTAGTGTATCACTGTAAAACTCAGTTGTACCCGGGCGAAGCCGGGCCGGTTCGCTAGTATAACATAAGTAAAAGTTCTATATAGCCAAAAATAAGATACATTTATTTTAACGGAAGTGTAAAATACTTGTGATGCATGGAATATACAGGGAACAACCGAACACGTCGTACTAAGGGCGATTTTTCACAGGTTTCATTCCAAAAGCGTGAATAAATCGCGAGTAGACTATAACAAGTTTGTAGGTGGTCAACGGCCTTAATGTACGCTGGATACGACCGCTGTGTCCCGGGAAGCGAGGCGATGGCACAGTGGCGCCGAGGTCAACGGAGTGGCGTGCGCTCGAACTACACGGTCGAGAGGACCTGCTACGTAAGGGTCAGCTCACTCGCGGAGTGATTTATTCCACCCTAGCGCCGGCGGAGCTGCTGCCAGTGTGGTGCTAACCGCGCTCTACGTAATCGATTCACCCCCTCCCCCCCTTCCTGGGTTGGCGCTNTTACTTTAATAAGAGTTCCGTGTTATCATATAAACTGTCTCTCCGACATCTTTACTGACCCTAAGCGGGTGTTGGTGAAGATAGGAGATAATCATCGTGTGAAATTATTTATTTTGAGTTGTTAATTTCATGAACCTTCGTTATATATGTGTGTCCGCGTCCTTGCAAAACGGTTGAGGGTTGGTTGGTAGAAAACTATTGTCCTGAGAAATACGTGGTCGCGAAGATATTTAATGTATTTGGTTTTGAATTTATTTTTGTTGTTATCAGAAAATATTTTGTAAATAAAACAACTAGATTATACAACAATTTTTCACCAAGGTAACTATTTCATGTAACGTGTACTTAAAAATATTGATAACCTCATAAAAATTTTTCTACTAGATGACCGCAATAACAAGTTGTGAATAAATGTCGAACACTAAGAAAAAAATTTTGACATAAGAAGATATACTTAAATCGTACATTAAAAAAACATAATAATGCATATTCCCATGAGAAAAATTTCAGAAAAGACTGGCACAAATCATTTCAGTAGTGTTATAAACAATGATAAGAATCGAGCAAAATTTTTCTCGCGAAATTATTTGAAGCAATAGTTACCTGTAGTACTTTTACCCTTTTTTTAAATTCACTTTTTGTATTGTGGAAATACAATCTAACAGTTTTTTTTTTTTGGGAAAATTGTACGTTAAACATTCCTATTAATCTGGGCGTCTGAGCAAAAATTTACTTACCCACGCTAGAGATATGTTATAATTTTTCATATTTCCAATAAAAATTTTTATATTAATACAAATAGTGTGTGGTGAAAATGCAGGTAAGGTATTATGTTGTATATAATAATTTATTCTATAAAATAATTATATAAGCCCAGTCCTTTACTATAAGTAAAGGGAACTGAAGGTTTTTGCTCCTCTGGTTCCACTCGTTATGTCTCTTATTCCTGGTTACAAACCGCTAAACCACTTACCTTTCAGGAAAGATACTGATTTATCGCAGGAAGGGTAGAGTTGTTAATAAATTCATTTACTAAACAGGAGTACAAAGTGGTGGTGGATAGTACACTAGGATAATAAACACGAACACAGACATTCCAGTTTGGTAGTTAGATAGAAAATTGAGCGCATGAACGGGAAAGGAAATGGTAAATCTGCGAGCAAAGCAGACACAACACTCCGCCATAGTAGTAACGAACAATGGCCGCGTGTGATGGCAAAAACAAGTTCAACAAATCAAACCCGTTCTGCCACACATTCCTTTCCAAGTTCAAATGCTGCAGTCACGTAATTTTTGTGTAGGCATGTCGACGATAACACTAGCTACTCTGCATGGCTGTAGCCAATGAACGAACACCTGAGGAGAGCGGAGTCTAGCCGACATACGATGTAACTTACAAAACTTTTCTATCGTTACATGCTGCCAGCAAATCTGTGGACACGAATATAAAATGGTGAACTTCACGCAATCTCCAGCTACACGTCTTAACATGTGTTTACATTTTCTAAAGCCAGAAGTTAGTTTTGTCGAAGAAAAAAATATTATTTCCTGCTCACTGCTTTGAAATGTAACAGGACTGAAGGCGTATACACGGACATAAATTTACTAAGAATGTAGCCAATTCAGATCTACAGGTTTAACGCTACTTTCCCGCTGTGGATTCTAAACTGTAAAAGTTGGTAACACTGCATGATACTTCACCTGCCTAGCCAACATGATTGGCTGTAAAGCAACAAGCACTTTACATCACATATGAGCTTGTGAATTATGAACAGGTTATTTGCTGTGGAAATGTACAGTGTCACAACGAAACATCGTTGAGTAACACCATAAACTTAATTGGGGGATACGTAGGCAGATAACGTCCAATTATGTTTCATATAAGTGAACATGTTTCTACGTAGGTGCAATGCAGTTACTGTGCGTTGTTGATTAAAAAAAAAAAAAAAAAGAAACAGCTTCGGGTTCATGAATTAAATGTTTTAAAATTTTTTTCGGAACTGGAAAGGGCGACGAAGGTTTCTAGAATTTACATGTCACTCGCTGCAGCTCATTCTTGATAATTATAAGAGGATTCACTAGGTAAATATTTATGCTCGAACAAGTTTAATTTGGAGATAAGTATATTATTGAGTGAGATTTAGAGCCAGTTACAAACAAGGAAAGATGTCTTCACCGTTTCGCAAAAAATATCAGGCTCCAAATACGACAAGTCCCTGCACGTAATGGGCTTACGTGTATTTTACAGGAAAATTTATCCGTCTCATGTACAGTAGCGTTGGGAAGGAAACCATGGAAATTAATTTGTGTTTTCTTCGAGTGATGCTTGTGATGGAGGTAAATAATAAAGTGAACGATGTTTACGAAGAACGTGCGTCCACGCAAAGCCGCATCGTTACAGAAGTCCAGCTGTGTAAATGATAGAAAGAAATATAAGTTATTAATAGATATCCGGAAATTTCGCGAATCCGTCTGAGGACAAGCTACACTTCAAACACGTCTACATTTGACTTCCTGTCCCAAATAAGGCGCGGTTTGGAGACTAAGCCACGCCCTGGTCAAATTCGACGCTATAACTGAACTGCATTTAGAAAAAAACACCAAATCCCTTGCTGCCTACTTTGGGGCAAAACTCATGCACCAGCCAATGAGCAACTAGTTAAGCCTCTAGTTCACCAAGGATTTTGGCGTCTTAGCTGGTTGCCAAATGAATCCGTGAAATGTCCAGGTCTCTAGTCATTAATTACAAAACATACAAGGTAAATACATCAGGATGAGTTGTTCAAACAAACGTACAAAGATGAGCGTGAGTGTGTGAGTGAAGATTTTTGGACGGCTCTTAACATTGAGGTTTTGAGAGCCGATTATAAATAGGACAGAAAAGGCAAATAGGTATGTCATACGGGCAACGGCTTATTAATATTTGTTATCTTATTAAACTTTACAATCTTTATAAAGTTATTCCTCATATCAGTAAGGAGTGAGCACAGACTACAAGAAAGTCTTCAAAATACATCATGTATTAGAAAGAACTGCTGCATCATAAAATAATTGACTGTGCGCTTATGTTAGTTATGCATTTGAAGATGGCCATACACTCTTGGCAGAACTGCAAAGGTCTATATGGACAAGTGTGGTAAAGACGTAGCGAAAAGAAAGCTGCAACAGCCAATAACATGTCATTCTCTCGACTGTCTCATATGCCCGTATTACATCTAGCCTGCTGGAAGTAAATATTTCAGTAAAGAATTCCGTCGAGTGTTGAAATCGTCGAAGTGGAAAATGCCTGCGATCGTGGACAAGGAAACGTAATGGGTTAGGTCGAAGTAATAATTACGTTCGGCTCAGACCTAAGCTTTGAATGCCTTCGTGCCGAAACTACGGGGAAAATTTAATTAAAAATATCCTAGAGCAGACGTACTTCCACGTCAAGGCGAAACTTCTTACTTGACTAAAAACTCCCCTCTCCCCCTGTGTATATAAACTACACCTGGGTGTCTTCTCGAAATTAATTTGTCTCAGCTATGTTTCATGGAGCGTGGCCGCTTAATCCGGGAGCACTGACCGTCAAAATAAGAAAAAGAGAGAGAGAGAGAAAGAGAGAGAGGATAAAATTGTTATCCTGGGCGAGATGCCCACCCTACACAGTATGGCTCCGGAGATTTCGCCGGCTGCAAGGACTCATGAATCTCGGCCCGATGTAGTCGCAGCTGCGGTTTGGTGGAAAAAAAAAAAAAAAAAAACACAATTTGTTGAGCTACAACTCTTTCTGGCTGTTTTCAACGGTGGTCGTCGAGGGAATGGCTTTTCCAATGCGTCGAGGAAGACTCCCGCCCCGTCAAAAGTGAAAGGGGGAGGGGATCAATGCCACACTCCTATTGGCCGTTAATACACTGAACAGCCAAAAAAAAACTGGTATTGGCGTGCGTATGCAAATGACAGAGGTATGGAACCAATCAGAGTAACGCAATGCGGTCGGCAGCTAGATCGGTTACTGCTGCTACAATGGCAGGTTATCAAGATTTAAGTGAGTTTGAACGTGGTGTTATAGTCGGCGCACGAGAGATGGGACATAGCATCTCCGAGGTAGCAATAACATTTGGGATGTTCACGTACGACCATTTCACGAGTGTACCGTGAATATCGGGAATCCGGTAAAACATCGCATCTTCGACATCGCTGCGGCCGGAAAAAAGATCGTGAAAGAACGGGACAAACGACGACTGACGAGAATCATTAAACATGACAGACGTGCAGCCCTTTCTCAAACTGGCGCAGATTGGATTTGTGGACTGACCTGCAGGATTCATGGTGTGAGTTGCCTCCTGCATGCCTTCAGACATTAGTCGAGTCCATGCCACGTCGTCTTGCGGCACTTCTGCGTGCTCGGGGGGCCCTACACTCATATTAGGCAGGTGTAACCGATTTTTTGGCTCTTCGGTGTAGTTATAAGCCATTCATGGTAAAGTGAGAACTTTTGAAAGCCCTCTCATTTGGAATAATAACACGTTAACTTCCGAGTGCGGTGGAATATACACACTACGTTTATTACATAAATGGCAACATTTATTGAAAAGGAGGTTAAAGGTTAAAATAATGGCTGAAAGCAAAAAGTGACTAGGGCCTCAAAAGTGTTTACTTTACCGTGAACAATCTATAACCAAGCACTTTTGAAATCAACATTTGGAAAAAAGTCACTGCTTTCACCTGCACATATATGAACCCTTTGAGGAGTATGCTACATTTGTATGGAACTTTGTTTGCTCTTTGAAGACAAAACTCGAACTTTCATAGTTTTACTGCGCCGTTGAACTTTATCGGAATCGAAGTAAAAAACTATAACTAATCAACATTTAATTTAATTGCTTCTCAAATGAACCCGATGGACTGTAAAACTTGTTACTTCCGCCGAGACACTTTTACTGACTCAAAGTCAAAGCGTGACTTCATTGGCCGACGACCAGCCAATAATAAACGTTGCAGAGTACAGTAGTAGGCGTGGTATGTGTAGCAGGACTAATAACGTGATGGTAAGTGGAAATACAGAGACCAGCACAACTGATATTGCTGTAGTGCAAAACATAGACAGCTCACTTCAGTGTTTGAAGTACTCGAAGGAGTAACGGGCACACTGGCTGGCATGCACCCTGTTAAGTCGGCAACGACGAAGGGAAATTAGCTCCGTGCCGTAACGTCATATTAAACAAACGTTAGGTACACATTTGTGTTGAGTTGAGAGATTTGGGCGTCTCTTAACAACGAGGTCTTGAGAGCAGACGAGGGTAGAAGAGGTGAGATTGTAGCAGGGCCGGAATGCAAGGGCGGGGAAAACGGGAGATCCCCGAGAAAAACTCGCCGACTAGTGGCATCGTCCGACACGATTCCCACTTGCAAAAATCCGGGAGTGACCCGGTTGGGGATTCATATTTGTGAATTAAGAAATCATTCCTTTTGGTTTTTAGCTTTTTATATTCATGTAAGTGTGAGAATTAATAAAAATTTAAAATATTTACAATATTAATCATTTCACAGTTTCACTTAACAGACGCAAGAACGTACATACAAGTAGATCCTAAGTGGGCTATCAAAAGGGCTCTTACCATGAACAACTTACAGAAACACGTTGAGTGCCCGCAGTGAAAAGAAACAGTCAAGATTTATTAATTTCTCCCGTCTTTGAAAAAAAAACGCTATGTTACTTTGAGAAAAGTTCTCAGGTTTATCTTTTAGCTCCAATTAAGTTTAAATTAATTTGACCAATCTAGCTGAAGTCGACTCAGTGAATATAGCAAGAGAAAATCATTTCGGAAGAAGAATTGTATAGAACACGTAATTTTTTTATTATTCCTGTAGAAATATGTAGTACTATCCAGCTTTAAAAACGATTTAGACGTATTATTACCATGTGTTTTTATATTATTTCACGCTTTCCTACAGCCAGAATAGACTGGCATTCCTGTGTGTGTGTGTGTGTGTGTGTATATATATATATATATATATATATATATATATATATAATAAAATGACTAGAGGAAAGAGTAATATGTTAATAAATATAGATTTTTAGCACTACTTAGTGCGTCGACAAGCCTACAGGTATAAACCAATCTGAATATAAATTATATTTCTAAGTAAAGCTAAATTTATATTTATATGCAAAATGTCGGTACATGTAAATCTTAGGATAAAATATTACAATTATTGATGAACCAAACATTACATACCTATACCAAGCAAGATAAGCTCTTGTCGTTTTAACACTGTTTTACGATTATCTTTGGTACTTGGTGAAACCCATTTGTAAAATATTTCGACATAGAGCTTAGAAGAACTGGAAGAGTGACAATAAATGCCGGTCTGGAATAGAGTTTCTTACGTGGTCGCTGTTTGGCAAACGGCGTTCTTACCATAGACTAAAGGTGAGCTGGACCATTTATTCATTTTCTGCGCATGTACCTTACATTGACCTACCCCAAAGAAACACAACTGTCATATTCACATAATCGACAGTTATTAACGTGTTTGTCCATATCTTAATTTTCATAAACACAAGCACTTTTATATGAATAAAATACTTTCACCAATTTTAATTTAATATAACTGCTTCGAAATTGGTTAGAGGAAGTAGACAAACATCTGAAAAGGATTTTTTACTAAACACCGTTTTTTCAAGTCGTATTGGTGGAAAAGCAGTTCAATGTTGGGACACGGGGGTTGGTTACGGGCAGCCAGCGAGATCGAGATCGCTCCAACTCATCTTTACTCTATGGTGACGACACGTCGATGTTGAGTGACGCAGCTTTGCTGGCGTGTGCAACTGGAGTTCACGGTTCAAGCGAACGTTCCCTCCTCTGCAGTGTTGGTTACTCTGTGCCTCCGTGTTCGTCAAACTGCCCCTGCCCGCGGCTCAGCTCGTCGTGATTTATCGACAGCCACCTCTTCCTCTTTCAATGCCTGCATTTTCTGGCAGCGATTTTTTAATAACGCGAGAGAAAAAACGCGTGGGCGTCGCTCTTTGTGTTAAATTGCAGTACTCGCCTCCTGAAAATCCTCTCTCCTCTCCGTTTAACACGCTCATTCTCCCTGTTCACGGTCGAGGACGTGTTGCACGTGTAGGGAACTTATAGTCGGAACTGTACACAACAAGGTATCAGTAACCGGGATTTATTTTGTCCTCCTTGTGAAAATATCTCGAGATCCCGCATCTCTCGTTTGTGAATGTTCAACGCTGACGTCAGCGATACACGGGGCACGTTGTTCACTTGTAGAGAGAAGTGCGTTCGACACGCGTGCAATGGGTCGTGGTGGTGTAGTGGTTAGACCACTCGCCTCCCACCAATTTATTATAATAAATTAATAATTATAAATTAATAAATTAAATATTGTTATATAAATTATTTATATAATGATATATGGATATTTAATAATACTAGCATAAGTTAAGATAATTAAATTCAACATAAATTATTATATACAGTTAATCCCTTACTTTTTTCATTTAAACGAAAAAAAAATGAAAAAGTAAGGGATATATATATAACTAATACCTATTATACAATAATATTTACTTATAATGAAGAATTTTTACCGGTAATGATTTATATTATATTAAATTCTTATTGTATACCATGATATATCTAATTAATATAATATAAGCTATTATTAAGGGCTAGGTTGTACTATGCTCTTATTTTTAGTTTAAAGATGTTGATTGATTAATTAAGAAATCTTAATTTATTATGTTGTTGTGTAACTACATAATAAGATCACCCCCAGATTTTCGCATGTGGGAATCTCGCGGATCTCTCATTTCCCCCGTCCTTGCATTCCAGCGCTGCTCCATACTGACCTCGCTTCACCCTCATCAGCCCTCAAGAACTCGATGTTAAGAGCCGTCCAAATCTCTCCACTCGCATTCACTTCAACGAGAAAGCAAAACTGCATACTATTATTTCAATTAATTATAGCTGAAACTATCGTAATAAGATCTTCATCCTGACAGAAATATTTTTTTTTGTAATAATTCTAAAGCTACACTCGAGATTCGTTAACTATCCTTGAAATACACTCGCGCGGATACAGACCTATTATTCTGTTTGTATTTACCACGATCTTACATGAAAGTTACAACCCAGAAATAACAATTTTCTTTATTAACATTGTGTTTTATCCATTCGTGAATACAGAATTTATCGTATCATTTCATGCAGAAAGGCACCCAAATGGCCGATGAACAGTCGATAATTAAAATTGTATGTAGGCCGTTTACTGTAAACTGAGCAGATTTGAAAGTCCCGATTAAGATCTACTTGTATGCAATTTTTGTTGTATCCTTCCGACATATGTAAAATTAACATTGCAATGATCCAGATCACTTTATTCATGCGTTGGTCAAGTGAAACTGTAAACATGCATTAAACTAATGTCCTTCTTACACTTACATGAATTAAAAAAAAAAGCAAAGCAAAATGATGTCATTATTTAAAAATGTCTACCCTAACACTTTTCATTCAACTGTGAAACATGGGACTACCTTCCCCTTGTCATTAACAACTTTACTGCGCGCATGAGAGTCAAATTGCCCGTTAACATGTATGCAAAGAAATTTTTCAAAGGTTTATTTCAAAAGTGCTCACTTTACCGTCAACAGCTTATAGTACAGTGTATCAGTAGGAGATCGGCGAGTGGGAATACAGAGAACAACGTACCAGACATCTGTGTTTGCTTGCTGGATGTAAACAACTGACTTACAGATTGTCATAAATGTGCACCATCCTCAAAGATTGAACTACGTATTTCTAACCTGCAACCCTTATACCAGAGAAAATTGGCGGACAGGCTCGTCCTTGCCATTTTCGCTCTCGACAAAAAAACTAAATTTACAGAAAATTCTAGAACATCATTTTTTTGCACAGTGTCAGACGTTTCGTAAATCCAAAAATATATAAGTGGAAAATACCTGGAAGTTCTTGAATAAAATGTTTTCATCTGTAACTCAGCGTGCCATTTGAAGCACCCGAGGCATGCAACCACATTAATGCGTTCAGTTCGTGTGTTCACAATCGCGGATTGTTTGCAGGGGAGGAATATTTGTGTCGCAGAGGAAGTATCACAATCCAATACAGCTAGAGTCTTCCCGAGGTTTACCTGATTTGTGCACGCTTTTGGTATTCAGGTTTAGAATATTAGAATCCCTTAATAACGTGCTCTTAACCGGTAGTTCTTGATTGCGAGAAGCGAATATGCCGTTACTTAATAAAATTACTGTTCTCAACAAAATATTTCGTATTATGTTCAGCACTTGCTGTTGCAGATCAGTGAGGGAGTTGAAAGGCAGTAGTTGTAGTCATTTCTTTAGCACGCACGTGGTTCAACACTTAAATCTCGTCTCCCTCACGCCGCGTGGGCACGAATTATTCATAATGTTACTGATATAAAATGACGTTTATTTACACACACAATTCAGCTTTCAAATATGGTAAGTAAGATTCTTGGGACCAAATTCGTTAAAGATTCTAATCCTCGTACATAGGTTTATTTGGTATATTTACAATACCATTCAACCAATTTCAACCAAACTTTGTATGCTGAAAGTATCTACTGCAGGTATATTATATGCTAACACATAGCCACTTTTGTCAGCCATTTTGTAGGACAGCGCCACACGAAACGTTTTATGTCATATCTCGGTAAACAAGTAATCGATTTCTACCAAATTTGGCAGGCAAGTAGTAATGAAAAGACGATGTTAAATTATATTTTTACCTAGGTCAGACACGTATTTTCAAAATAATGACCGTTTAATCATCTTAGCTTAGAATGCTACATCGTCGAAACCATGTACTCAATTCCAATTTAACTTTGTTTGCTAGTAGTAAATATTACGACTATCAACTGTGTCTACATGGAGAATCTTTTGTCCATCGTTTTATATAAGAGCGCCACATGCATAAATAAATTTTTATGTCATATTTCGGATAAACAATTAACCTGCAAAATGTGGCAAACTTTTAGTAAAGCCGCAGATTACGTAAAATTGTATGTTTCAAGTATGTCAGACGTTTATCTTCAAAATGGCGTCCACATAGGCATTTTAGGTTAGAATGCTATATCATCATGACCGTGTAATCAATTCCAACTCAACTTTGCATGCTGTCAGTGTATACCACAACTATCAACTGCGTCTACACGGCATAAACTAATGTGTAACGGATCGGGTTAATGTATGGGCAAACATTAATTTTCTCGGCGTGCACTGTACTAGCGCGGAGCATGCTTCTTGCAACCAGTTTAACAACGTGCTTCGTATTCGTTGACGTCAGCATTAACCATTCACAGATGAGAAGTGCAGGAACTTCAACCAATCAGGTTTCTCGCAAGGAAGTCGCTCAGAACGCCGGGCGCTGGTTCCCCGTCGTGTACAGTGCTGACCATAAACGTTCTTTGGGGACTTTACGGGTCAACTTAACGTGCAGCAAGTCGGAAGAATGGCCCTTCTTCATGGCTTCGTGCCACCGAGTTCGCTTACATCAGGGAAGTGTAGTGGAGTGGAGAGATTCGGGCGGCGAGGGTGAAGTGAGGTGAGTACGGATCAGCGCCGGAATGCAAAGGCGGGGGAAAGCGGGAGATCCCCGAGATAACCCACCGACCAGCGGCGTTGTCCGTGCACGAGTACCACGTGCGGGAATCCTGAAAGCGACCCCGACGGGAATCAAACCCGGTTCACCTAGGCGGGAGGCGAGCAGTCTAACTACTACGCCACCGCGGCCCCTTGAATCAGAGGAACCGCCAAGTGTGTTGTGCATCTTCATAGGAAGATATTGTGTGCTCGTACATCCAAGGGGAAACTGGAAGCGAGGAAATGTTTTCCACAACACTGCGTCACAACTCCGTTAACTATTTGTGGCAAGTCAAGTTTCTCATTAATTCAACAGAATACCTCCGATAACTTCGCTGTTATTGGTTTGAGCTACCCAGCCGTGAAGAGTAAGGAAAAGCTGTTAACTTTATATTGTTGAGCCGAGGCGTACTTTCCTGATTTTCTCGCTTGCTTTCCAAGGGAAATGGGAAATATTTTGTGTAAAACGTTCGGGCGTTCAACTTCAAAGCCACGTCGCTTCACCCTGGCCGTAGAACGTGATAATCTAAACATACATAATTCCTGAAAAATATGCAACAGTGTTTTTGAAAGCTAGAGTAAATAAAAAAATAAGAATGGAGACCCACTAAAATTTGTTGCTGTAACTATGCTACAAACTAAAAATTTACGTTCGCTCTGAGAAAAAAAAAGCCAATTTTATTAATATTGATCACAATGAATGAAAAATTATTTTGTTCTGGGCCGCTGGTTGGTATTCCTAGTAACACTAATATTATTTCATTGTAGATACACTAATATATACCTTTAAAAAGCTGATAAGATACTTAAACATTCACTAAAATTCAATGTATACGTTGTAATCCCATGCAATATACATTTTCTTACTTATTTCTACACGTCGTCACCATATATTTTGAGTGATGAAAAAGTCAACCCAGATAAAAATTTACTGATATTGAGTGTAACATTGCAGAAATTTATATTGTCTTGATAATAATATTGCAAAGCGATATTATTTATTATTCTATATTTTGCGGTTAAAATAAACTATTCAAGAAACAATTCAGTTATTCAAAATAATGTCAGCAAAGTATATTCATTGTAAAACTGTCAATAACATGTATACAATTAAGCCTTTTATAGCAATATTATTTTTATTCTTTCAAAACAAGCTCGAGACTATGTTAAACTATTAAATGTAAATCTTTGACATTGTATTCCATATTATTTTACGAGTAAAAAATAGCAAGCAATATAGCGCCTATATTTGGTAATAAATCGTTAACTGAAAAAGATAATGAAAATAGCGATATTAATTTTTTTACATAAATAAAGTGCTCCACCTCTGCCCGTTTATGTAGCGATCCAGTCAAAGCTAACTTCAACTACCAGCCATTATTAGCCATACGTTACATTTACGCTAAAACTTTTTGTATACATATCCCAGTACTTAAATTTCCTCACCCTCATCGGCTCTCAAGACCTCGATGCTAAGAGCCGCCCTAATCTCTTCACTCCGCTTTCGTCCCACAACTCCAGCGTAACTTGCGTGTACGCCATCTTAGAGAAGGGCGCCATCTTGTTCCGCTCGGATCATCTCGGCTCGGAACGGACCTTACGGCAAAAACAATGAGCATGTCTGAGCCACTGCAGTACGCGGGTTGCTATATAATGACATGCTTCTTTATTTTTGCCGAAAGGTCCGTTCCGAGTCGAGCCTAGCCGAAACCGAGCGGAGCCGAGCCAAACCGAGCGGAGCCGAGCCGAGCCGAGCGGAACGAGTGCGCGCCCTCCTTAACACATTACCCGGTCGTACATCGGTTGGTTGGTTACAGAAACATGGCGTAGTGGGTGTCCTGATTGTTTACACACTTTGTACCAGACCACGCAGTGCGTGTGAGGAATGCTCGGCTGGCATGCTTGTTGGCACACAAGTGACTGTGCAAAACATCCTTAGTTTTTTTTCCCCCTTTGAAAGTATACATAACCCTGAATTCAATTGTCCAACGTACTGATATAAAACATAAATTCAGGAACACGTAATCAATAGATTATGGACAACCGACAGCAACGGTGTTTTATTTTTCTTACCCAGAGCTGTACGTGTCCTTTTACTGTTTTAATAAGAGCGTCACATTTAAATGCCAATATATAAACAGCCACAAATTATGTTACGTCAAAATGAAATTCCAGAAATAATAAGTGCACATTTATGATTACATATTAAATGTTTCGAATCAATTATGACGTGGAAATCTGTTATACAGTATTTTAATAAAGTGTGCTTTTTGAAGCGCACCGTTATGAACATGAAATATTTGTGTCTATTATATTAATACAAGTTATTTAATTTTCTAGCTAATAAAATTTTTGAGGTAAATTTTAACATTTATGTACAGACAGATACCTATTTTTTTATTTCTTTATTATCCATCATTTTAACTATTAGATGAGAAAATAATTATTCACGTGTGCATCAAAATCTTAAAAGATACTATATTTTTAAGCAATTTAATTGCTTGTTTCTCTTTGTATTTGAAGAAATAACTCCGTTACGTCCATCTCATTTTGTTTAAAACAAAGACACTGTTTCCTTTCCATTTTCAGTTTACTTATCTGAGTTTGAGCTTTACGGACGAAGCTATATTTGGCTGGCACCTCATCAAAACTTGTTTTTTGCTCGAGTTGGGCAATCCTTCCCTTCCTGGAAGGAATTTAAGCAATGTGAATGTGTGGAAAACACGCATAGACACTATGCCGTGAAGTTCAGGCCCATATTGTGGTGTTAGCTGACGTTTTACTAGCAAGTTTTAACACCATGATGTCATTTGATAGTAACGTCAGAAAAATATTCCCGGAACCTTAGCACATCTTGGATTGTTCAAGCATCCCAGTAATTAACAAATATGCATATAAGCGAAAATAACATATATTTTCCAAGGGAATGACATACCATTAAGTCTTATTCTCACTCACAGTCACAGGACTTCGTTATAATCTTCACTCACGCTCATGCGACGCGAATAAGTGTTCCGTTATTTAGCGCATCAGTTATAGCATAATGTTGATTTCCAAGTCTGTGACTTAAACTAGCATAAATCCTTCGAAAGAAAGAATTCTGTGAATCAGAGCGTATTTCAACAAAATCAATTGGAAAAATATTTTAACTGTCTACAAACAGAAACAATATTCTCCCATTTTTCCAAGATTAAAATGAATAATTTTTCCATGATATTTTGTGATTTATTTTATAAGGAAATTAAACCTTTTTTAGAAACTAATTTCAATGTGCGACAAATTACTGGAGAATTAAATTCCGATTCTCCACATTTTTGAAGCAAAAAAAAACGTTTATTGAAATACTCGTATTATACATATGTTATAACATGTAAGTATTTTTAAAGGGTGCTGTGCAATTCCATGAGGGAGAATTCCTATCAAAAAGTTTAACAAAATATGGAATAGGGTTAACGAATCCGAATATACTTTGGTAGGGTAAGCTTTACTTCAGGTTTTTTTTTTCTTTATGCTGGTATATCATTTAAGAAAGCTATTTTAAACACATTTTTCCTAATCGAAATTTTAAAATAATATGCCATAAAAATTGCCAAGATTTCCAAATTCATGCAAATCAGAATTTAATTTTAAAAAGATAGAGGAGTATTTAATAGTTCATATTAACTGCGTTATATACAGAGAAATAAAAATGTGTAACTTGCAAGTATTTTATTACTTCAGAGTAACAAACTTAAAACTCAAATATACTATTGTTACGTGGCCACCTGAGGGGCGTATCTGAGATCGTGAGGATGGAGGTCTTAATAAAAATAAAAAACTAAATTTGATTTCTGATTTATTCACTCAGCTATTATTTACATCATTAAAATATCTGTACCCACTATTTCTCTTTTTATTTAACAATGAGCGCAACATTTATTGTCTATTTCAACTGTAACTAACGTCGTTGTTAATTTTCTCTGGTTGGTTACAGTTAATTAACTCATACTCATTAACACGTGTTCAGTCTATCCGTTGCCACCATTTGTAACGTCTTTCACTAGCGCATCTAGTCCAATAGTCCAGCCTGCCAGCCGCACTCTTCACAGCTTGATACTCGCAGTCGCAGATATCCCTTCCACTGGTCACTTCTCTCGCTGCTCGTCTTCTATCGCTCGGAACTCAGCCACTCATTCACTCATCAACTCCCCGACTCGGAGGCCTGTCACACTTTTATAGCGTTCGCCCTGGCAACTTGGACGGTTCAACGCACTCCGAGTCACGCTGAGAGAACAAGGTCAGTAATCCAGAGCTTTCTTCAGAAAAAACGCAGAAATAAATACAACCACGGTAAGCAGCGCGCGCCGCAAAAGTTTTCATCGTGTCAACTCGCTTTCTGTAAGAGACATGCGACCACCGGCCTATCGCTCCCCAGTATTTATACACACATACTAGCATTTATATAAACTAAACAATGTGCGTAATTAATAATGCAATGTTCGCTCATCTTGTACACCTAGTTAGTTTACGCAAGACATATGACATTCTACTTGCATTCTACTTACATAAAAGTGCATTTTCCTTTGCTTCAAGTTGTTCGAAGTCTTCTTTAAATTGGACGCACACCTCAATCAACTGAGTTTTTCGTATGCTTCTATTTTTGAAATGTTCTGAAGAGGTATCCCAGATTGATTTTCTTGCTTGTACCACATCTGTAAACTCTTCTGTGTTTAAGACGTCAATTTTTTTTAATGTCACAGGAAAAAATGCCCTCACAGACAAACACGTGCTAAAACAGCTACATTGGGGTCATAGATAAACACGCGTGTACAACGAATCACGCCATACTGGGTGGTAGGTGAGGCAACACAACAGTAGACACTGTTGGCAGCACTGTTCACTAAAGTCTGGACTAATCACCAAGTCGTCCGCTTGCACAACACGATCCATTGTACGCCACGCACTTAGAGAAGTCGTGCGTTTCCTAGGAGAGGACGACATGACTTACAGATCGGACGAATAAGAAAATCGGACTTTTTCAAATCGCATGCATACATAAAATTAATAATTTCTCCCAAGGTACTTACAATACGTACGACTTCGAGTCGTTGGACATAAATAGGACGCATAAGAGGGTAGACTGCTTGTCTCCCACCAAGGCGAACCGGGTTGCATCCCCGGTTGGGCCACTCCCGGATCTTAGCATTTGGAAATCGTGTCAGACGATGCCGCTGGTCCGCGGGTTTTCTCGGTGATCTCCCGTTTCCCCTGCCCTTTCATTCCGGTGCTGCTCCGTACTCACCTCAATCACCCTCATCGGCTCTCAATACCTCGCTGTAAAGAGCCACCCAAATCTCTTCAATCACTCACTCTCACACTTCATCAGAATACAGCCTACCTCGGATGGTGTCGCGAACGACGCAACTGGAGGGATGAATGGTGCGGAGTTCTGTTTGGTGATGAGAGCAGATACTGCCTTGGTGCCAGTGACGGTCGTTCGCGAGTGCGGCGTCGACCAGGAGAGCGGCAACGACCAGAGTGTATACTGCAGCGACATACAGGAATAACTCCTGGCATCATGGTCTGGGGAGCAATAGCCTACAATGACCGCACGCCTCTGGTGTTTGTTGAGGGAACACTGAACAATGAACCCTACATAAAGAACATCATCAAACTCATTTTGTTGCCGTTTCTACGACGCCAATGAGATGTCCTCTTCCAGCAGGACAATTCCCGTGCACACACGTCTCGTGTTACCCAACGCGCTCTCGATGGTGTTCGTCAGCTCCCCTGGCCAGCACGATCACCAGACATGTCACCCGTTGAACATGTGTGGGACATGATGGGACGGCGTTTGTTGGGGTCTGCAATACGTGCAGCAAGCCTCCACTAACTACAACAACAGGTGGAAGTAGTGTGGATCACTATTCCCCAAGATGACACCCGACACCTCTAAGATGGTTTCTATTTACGACTGCAGGACTGCATCGTCGCTAAAGGAGGCTACACAAGATACTCACATTGCTGTTCAAGAAACTCTGTAGCATCTATACATAGGTGTATGACCCTGTGATTATTATCATATACAGTCTACATCCTGTATAATCATTCAATAAAACCTTCATTCATGTGGGACCATTTCATCCGGGTGTTTATTTCCCATTTTCCACCAGTGTATCATTGAATTCTATTCGGTTGGTTACAAAAATTATTAGTCAGTGTAAATACACAACGCTGCAAAATCTTATAATTTTATATGTATAACCTACCTAGGAGAATAAGGTTAAAGGTAACGATGTTTACTACACTCTCAATAACTTCATAAGGAGTCATTTTCCCTCCCTCCACCAGTTCAATGATAATTATTTAATGTAACGTCATTCGTAAACACATTCGCTTGCTCCAAGTAAAATGCCTATCAGAGAATTAACTAATTTTTAAGTTTGTCCTTCGCGATGTAAAGTGATTACTGGTCAGTACAGACGTTTTTGTATATGTATAACAAAGGAAGCGAACGTATGAACGTAATACGTGTAGCCTGTTACCAAATTATAACCAGTGACACCTTATTCTTAATAAACATAATATGTTTAATGAAAAAGTGCTATATTAAAACACTAAAGCTCAGCTCCACTTTTGTAATTTTTTTTTTTTTCGGGCTGTGTCGCTTCTTGGGTGTCTACCAGTGCGTCACTGGCCTTCAGAACTGAGGAAAAATAATTCCACTTTTCCCAGTTAAATAAGTAAGCAGCTTATAAAAATAATAAAAAGCCAATGATCAAGGGAAATCATCTGATGCGCACCTAAGATTTTCAAGCTTAGGCAGTGCCAAGATCCTTTCCTCAAAATCACATGTTGCTAATTATTCCGCTGATGTCAAAGTTCCTGCAATGTATCAACTACAGAAAAAAAAAATGATGAGTGCCATTAAAAAACTACGCCATGACTCTGCACAAAGCTATTTTACTTTACTGAAACGATGGCAAATCTTTTGTAGTACGTAAATATTCTTTCGTGATGTGAGAGGTAGCGAGCGCCCTGGTGGAAATCATTAACATTTCTTCACGTAACTTAAGTCAGTTTTAATCGGCCTGCGCTCCGACTTTCTGTGCTTGATTGCTTGCAATTATATCTGGAGCTGGACTTAAGGCGCTGACAAGGAGCGGATGTCCTTGGGGATCGCCGGCGGATACGTATCTTCGTTACCGCGGCGGACACCGAGAGCACGACTCTAAAAGACGAGGCGCTCTGTTTGCAGTGCTCTAACTTGATCCCGCTTAACAACGTTCCCCGCCCGTGTCAGAACTAACAAAATCAATTACTCTAACCCTTCGCCCTCCAACCCTCCCACCCGCAGCTTAGCATCCCTCAGGGGAATAGCGAGCGACCGAGAAAACCAAGAATAAGTCCCCTAATTTAGTTTTTCCGTTCTCGAGTCTTTATATTTCTGCCCTTGCGAACTTGTATCTAGAGACGCTGAGGATTCCAGAAATATCTTTGGGCCACCTTATCTTCGATAATAATCTTGCTAATTTATACTTTCATGACGGGGTCACAGAGTACTCAAAAATACAGTGGTGAAACCCACTGCTCATTCTGCTAACCTGCCCGTCATCTCGTAGTTAACATTAGAGCGAAGGGGCCGTGGTGGCTGAGCGGTTAGATTGCTCGCCTCCCACCAAGGCGAACCGGGCTCAATACCCGGCCGGGTCACTCCCGGATTTTCGCGAGTGGGAATCGTGCCGGACGATGTCGCTGGTTGGCGGGTTTTCTCGGTGATCTGCCGTTTCCCCGGCCCTTGCATTCCGGCGCTGTTCCAAACTCACCTTATTTCGGCCTCATCGGCTCTCAAGACCTCGTTGTTAAGAGCCACCCAAATCTCTGAACTCATATTAGAGCGAAGAGAATACATTTTATAGGCCGATATTTATTGTTTTAGGATTTTTTAAAGGGTTTTTTCTCTGTAGAGTATGTTTGCTATAATTAACCTCAATACGATAGCCATTTTCTTTCTACTGACATTCATAAAGTCCACTTGTTGGCCTATTTTTATATAAAGATTGTCATGAGGCATTCGGAAAACCGTCGTGGGGACATTTTGAATTACAGAATACTATTTCGCCTCGTAAAGGTAGTTACCAGGTAAATGTCTTTACATAGCGTCAGTAAAAAGTTGCAGAATAATGCCCCTGGTGTTACAAAGAGGCAACTGTTAAACTGGCGGTAAATTGAGACATTTATGTTTAATAGTGTGTAAAAGTTCGTACTTGGCTTGAATTGTGATGTAGACTTGCCACAGCCAAAATTTCGAGTATTAACTTTATTTTGTAACTATTTTTCACGCCCTCCAATGGTGTTCATAGGAGAAAACAGTAGAAATATGGTTGTGTTTGGCACTGAGCGTTTATAATCAAGCTTATATCATTGGGAAAACGTTACGACATTTTTCAAATTCAGTTGTTTTAAATAAATTAGTTGATTAAGCTAACGTTTTTATGATTCCAGTTTTACTACAATATTAAACAAAATGTGGATATATTTCGCAATATTTGTATTCGAGAGCAAAGAACAAAATTTATTATTTGCGTATGTTGTAACACAACAAATGTAAGAATTTTTACACAATTACGCTTATTTTACGAAAATTTCAATTATTCAGTTTATTTACGTGCTAAACGGAAAAAGTTAATATGAATAAAGACAGGAAAATATAGATGTGTTGGTAATGTCTAATGTGAAACATTTCTTATGCGAACTATTATTGCACTGAGTGCACACGTTGCGGTGCGTTGTCCCATTGGTGTGATTTTCTAGTCCTGGTTAAGCTTTGTTTGCACGAGGCGGAGGATTATCCTGGAAGTAGAACTTTAGCAGGGCTTCAGAAAAGTTTGGAAGCAACCGTGAACGGACTATAAATATATACACGCAAATAAATGGACGATACAAAGAAGAAAGCGGAGATGAATGCGATGACAAAAGCAGATATTTTACGCACAAAAACAAAATGGAACAATAATACAATACACAAGAACGGAGAATGTTTGTTACGGCGAAACAATAGATACGTTTAGGGATCTTGTAAAAATTCTCGCTAAACATACTTAATTTACTTGTTCCATGTTTAAGAGGCATTTTGCTTTGGTCTGCGAGGGTCCGGGTACTGCGGTACCCAACGAAAAGTAATTGCAGATTTCATTTCGTTGAAATTTTTTTACTTCCACTGTACCACGCAATCATTATAGCACGCAGTTAAATTATATATATTATATTATAAATAATCTGCAAGTTTAAACAAAGTAATCAATATAAAAATTTATATACTTTCTTTGACAGTTTATCATACTTATTGTTATAATATTATTTATCGCGTTGATTTAAACATGTTTACAAGTAATAATGTATTTATCGGTTGTTTTTATGCGAGTTTCGACAAGTACTTCCACACACAATTCATGTGAATTGAAGTATTATTAAATATCTTAGTTCATAATGATTTCGTAATTTATATTAATTAAATAGCCAACACCAAAAACATCTTAAACTACAACAAAGAAAACAAGCTTATCTCATAATTACTCATGAAATAACTGCAGGAAAAAAACTTCGCTTCTGTCTATCAGGATGAAATATATTTGTGCCTTCGGAACACTTAACTTCTGTCCTAGAACTTGAATGAACGGGCCATTCCGAGCGTTTATTAGAAATGGAAGGGAAACCTCAAAAACGGAAAGCGAATGCGTTATCAGACCCTGCCAGTAACTGCGATGAAGTTAAATTGAATAATAAATTCTAAAACTTTTGTTACGGGACCACAGAAAGTTTCGTTTGAATCGACTTTGATGCCAATTGCTTCTGGCGCCACTTTGATCATTTTCGTCCTCCATTATGCCAGACATTTCCTTTGTGCAACCATAATTTCAATATTATTATGGCACGTAGTAATATTCTGTTTTATGTACGAATTATTAGTTAAAAGGAAAAATTAAAGTTAAGAAATCAAATTATTAAAAAAAAAGATATATTAGCTGAGAACTTATACTTTTTTCAGCCCACTTTCCGAAAGAAATATAAGCTTACGGGAGAACATTATTGTATCTGTGTGTATCTATGTATGGAAATCCGACTTTTATATAAAGGCAGTTTATATAAAACGCTAGATTTTTCTTTTGAAAACGGCGACCACATTAAATTTTGTTTGCTTGGCCATATCTCACGAAACGTTCAAACTATTTGAACCCAAGTAACTGTGTCGACGTTTCGCGATGTAAGTAGTGATGTCAGAAACACATGTCAGCACCAGATGAATAAATAGGAATTTGAAATATCTCGCTATCTGCTCAGCCGATTACCGTTAAATATGGCACACTGTGCGTTGCTATGGTAAGCCAGAGAAAATTTATTTCCGTGGAATTATGGAAAATTACTAGTAAAACTTATCTAGATTTTTTTTTTTTTTTGTAAAATTACAAAACAATTATTTTATTTTAACCCTTCAAATCCCGAATTTATTTTCAGTTAGAGCATTGCTATCTCTCAATTTTATGCTGTGTGATGTACACATTTCGAACGTGCTTCTGCAAAAAGTGAAAAACATACTGAGTGTTAATTTATATCAGTATTAACCATTCACAGTTGAGAGATACAGAAAGTTCAAAAATGTAACTACTCACAACGATGACTCTTGAAACATTGACTACTGATTTGTCATTTCGTACAGTTACAATCATAAATATGCTTGATATGGAATATGACTTTGAATCTCTTAAAAAATTTGTTAAGTGGGTTTATGTGTATTTACAGCATATAAAAGAATATTTCGGGGGAAAAAGGGGGATTTTAATTTTTGCTGTGTGGGCATTTAGTAGCGTAAAAAAATTAATTAAATTAATTAAATTGGTACCTATTATTTTTTAGTGGTATTCGAATAGGAGTCGAAAATGTTATAGTCTGGGACTTACTCATGCGCTACCAGACCCCGATGCAAGCAGGGAGTGTTGACATACTGTTAAGTTAACCCATTCAGTACCGAATTATTGTATGACCTCAAGTACTGCATTTTTTTTGGCGTGGACTGTACTTAAGTGGGGCATGTTTATTGCAACCAGTGAACAGCGTACAGCGTATTCGTCGATTTCAGCATCAACTATTCACAAATGAGAAGTGCAGGAACTTCAACAAATCAAACTTCACACAAGGAAGACGCCCAAAGCACTGGTGGCTGGATCTTTGTTGTCTACAACACTGGCCGTGAATTGTACATGAAGGATATTCACGATCGTTGATACGGGAACTAAACGGGTTAAATGTGAAATTTAAAACATTTTGCAATTTCTAGTAATGTTGGAACGAGTTTAGTGTTGCTTACTTTTGCAGGTGTCTAGTAGTTATTTTCAATTTTTTTAAATAAAAATTATTACATTTTTTATATTAATATAATTTTTAGGGTTACGGGTTGCTGGGGGAAAGAGGGGGGACGAACATCCAACATGGCGGCTGAGCGAGAGCTACAATAGCGCCCCTAGCAGGCGATAATTGAACGGAGGTCGCAGGGAAGACATCCAAGATGGCGGACGACAGTGGCACACTCTAGCAGCCATAAACAGAATTACCAGTACCAGTGGTAAATTTTAGCAGACAACGAGAGAACTACAGCAGATGACATCGAAGATGACAGGTGGAAACAAGATGGCAGGCAGAAACAATGTGGTGGATGTAAACAAAATGGTGGACGGAAACAAGTTGGCAGACGAAAATTGATAGGTGGAAACAAGGTAGTGACCAGAAACAAGGTGGTAGGAGAAATAATATGGCGACTGGAAACAACATGGTCCCATGTTTTATAAACACGTAGTATTCTCCGTTTCTCTGAAAGAAGTGCGGCCACGATGTATCCTTCCGCCACAGCTGTTCTGTCGGTGACGAAAACGATCTTTGTAAACAAACTATGAATCCAATGGCAGGCATTGAAAGACTGAAGACTTCAGTTTAGTAATTAGGCTACTATAGCTTGTTGCCATTCCAAACTGTTTTATATTTATTATTATCACATAATATACTAGTTAGGATTTTGTTTATTTTATTGGTAGGCTGGGGAACTTTAGTTTAACGTCTTTCGTGAGACGTGATTGCTTAGCGGTTCTTCTTATGAGTGAGTGGCGATTGGAAATTACGTTGTTTTGATGATGCAGTGGAAAATTTTGTTCGTACTGAAATAACATTCAATTGACTATAACCATAAAGTTTAAACTTCATCGAAAGAACTAAACGCTATAAATGTGACGCTGTTCGTACCGATGCGAGAAATTCTCAACACATAAATAATTGTTGGAATTTTTTATATAACGAACTACACTAGAAGAGCGTTTATTTAGGCCACGCACATTTGAAAACCTCCCGCAAGAACAAAACGCAATAAATACGTCACTGTTAATACCGATGTGCGAAATGCACAATGTAAACATTACCAGCAAATTTAACTTCCAACGTAAAAATCGTTAGTATTTCAAGTAAAATAAATCAGGATAAAACAAGGTTTTTTTGAAAGGCCAAACACATTTCAAATATTCTCGCAACAATTTAAGAAAACATTATTTACAAAACACACAAACTTACTGTTCACTTTGTATTTCCTGAACACGTGGCGAGTTTTGGATAATTTCTTCACTAAAATAACGTTTGTCGGTCACTGATACGAAACAATTTACTTTTGCCATCTCTTGAAACCAACTTCGCAACGTAAATACTTTTTCGCTCGCGCTTCGCGATTGTCGAAGAAAATGGCCGACCACAGCAAACAACAAACCCTTTTACAAAGAGGCGGGCACGTGTCTATCATTCATTTCACTGAGGATACTGTTATAAAAAAAGGCATCCACAACGAACTACACTTAATGAAATACGCGAATATATAAATAATTAACTGCATATATAATATTCCGACACTACCAGCAAGGAATTCTCACATGTAGATAAATTATGACGGAAGAGAACTCAATGGCAATTGAATTTCACCGGGCGGGTGTGCATTAGTCTATGAGCACAATTTTAACCATAAATGTTGTAATTATCATTAAATTTCTACATTGTAATTTTTAATTCCGAGTATTATTTTCTTCTACAATCATCGCAAAGACCGCCAACATAACAACGCGCACCCCGCAACAACCATCAGCTGATACTGTACTTAGCAAATGGGGGCGTTTACTGTTTACATGCTGTGTAGGTTGGTCATAACGTCTGTCAAATTTTACTGAAGTTATACGAAACAGAGATAATATATCACTATAAGGTTCAACAGCGCTGCACGTTGCCTCTCACAAGCCGCCTCTTCGACTGTTATCGAAGGCGAGAATAACGTGGTGATATACGTTTCACCAGGTCTTTGAAGCTGCTTGCTTTGTCGCCGTAGAAGTTCCTCGCGACGAGAAATGGGCACAGTGGCTGGAAAACCGCGCCCCCGAGTGGATATGCAGCACGGCATCCAAGGACGCTGTTGCGATCTCTTTATCCGCGGCGTTATCCGATAGCGCATTCTTCTGGCGGGCTTCCCTAGGATGTCGGCGAGTCGCGCTTTGAGCGAAGACCTGGGTAGTGTAAGGGAGGGGGGAGGGTAGGTAATTTCAGCGCAGTTCCTGTCTCCGCCCGAACCTCGGGCCATTCAAAGAAAGCGGATCCACCGCCTCCTTGTTATCGACTGCTGCGGTGGTATTACTGACACTCTAAGAGAGAGAGAGAGAGAGAGAGGGAGAGGGAGGGAAGAGATTCTGGCGGCTCTCAACAGCGCTGGATTAAAAGGGCGGGGAGAAACAAGAGATCCCCGAGAGAACCCGCCGACCAACGGCATCGACCGCCTCGATCCCCACTTGCGATAATCCTGTGACCCGGCCGGGGATTGAACCCGGTTCGCCTTGGTGGGAGGCGAGCAGTCTAATCGCTCAGCCACCGCGGCCCCGTCACGCGGAGGGGTTTCTTGTGAGCTCGCGCCGCGCTATCAGCTCCTCTTTAAAACCGCACGTTGATGACAGTGGAGAATATTGTGCGCTAACATATTCCACGAAACACCATCGAAGATTTCATACAAGACCTGGCTCCTAGCGAACGAAGCAAAAACGTTCAACAGCCACTATAATTGATAGTCAGACTGGCTCAACACTTTCTTGCGCACAGAGGCGTGGATAGTAGTAACATTACATTCAAGTTGCAATAAACAAGGAATAAGTAAACAAGAATGATTGGATAATCCATACAAAATATACCAAATTATACGTAGCTTCATAAATTACAACCACATCCGAAGTTATATTTTACACTACTTTTATTCTGTGTTTACAATTAAGGAACAACCTAATATTTGGTCTTTAAAATTTTCTTCACTATTTATTTATTAAATGTAAGTTTTAACATTTATCATAATAAATACTTTACATAAAACCTGGTTACAAATAATTTAAAAAATAATTAAAGGTATTTTATAATTTTGTATGTAATGGAACCATTTCATAGTTAGTATTTCAACAAACAATTATACTTAAAAAAGTTTTAACTTATAGCGTTTTAATCATAAACAATATAACTGGTTTCATTTACAAATATGTATTTTATTTAAATTTTTTTAATTCATTGATGAATGTAAAACATGAATGTTAATCTCGAATATACCAATTTAAAACGTGACCATACAAATATTTAAATGAAATATGAACATTAAAATATTTTATATATTTGTTAATATAAAACCTTTTAAAATGTATTTAATTTTATGAATATTTTAAATATGTATTAATAATATTTCAAAGTGCGTTTGTTTCTGAAAAAGTTAAATTAAAGTAGTAGTAGGATTTATATGAGTCTGGTGCAAGGGAATGGGAAAGTAGGAGTCCGACGCCCCCATCTTGAATTTCCCTTTTTTCCTTTCTTTTCTCAAGATTTCCCTTTTCCCCTCGAAATTGACATTTTTCGCTTAAAATTTCCCATTTTCTCTCAAAAAGCACTAATGCTCCCATTTGCAAAGAACTAACCCCTTATTTGCAAAAACTATCCACTGGCAGGATTTGGGGGGTTAGTTTTTAACTATGACCTTGACCTTAAATAAACTTAAAACCAATAAATTAAAAAAAAAATTCCCAAAAAATTGAAAAATTTAAAAAATATTCAAAATTACGGAAAGTATCACAGTGATGACTCCAATCAACATGTTATATGCCAGTGGTATTATTGATTTTGAATATAAAAACTCTTGAAAAAATAAAAAAATCGAGTAAAAATCATAAAAGTTGGTGAACACATTACATTACTGACTACGGCCGATATCTTGGATCCAGATAACCTTAACCTTGACCTTTGACCTTAACCCTGTGCCCGTAACCTTGGATAATTTTGAATCCAAAAAATTGCTAAATTGTTTTAAAACTTCCTAAATAATATTTATAAAAACTGATAAAAATTATTTTAAAAAATGTAACCATTTTGTTTAAGCAGTTTATTAAAAAATGTTATAACAAATAAAAATTTCGAATGTTATGGCTTAGAGGGACGAGGAACTGGAACAAATCAACTACCATATTATGACATCACACAACCATCATGTTGGATGTGTGTGGCTTTAACCCTCACCTTGTATGACCTTGAACCCAAAATATCACAAAATTCCCCAAAATATTAAATCATTCATAAATTGGAAACAATCGTAAAAAAATTATAATTAAAAACTTTATTTAAAAAAACTTACATTTCCGAAGGTTCCATCAGCACCACGTCCAGCAGACGACTGACCCTCGCCGATGTTTCTCATTGGTTAATTGGTCAGTACCCCTCCACTCCCTACACCAATGTTTCTCATTGGTTGATTACTTGTGTTCGCTTCATCCCCAAAAGTGTTTTTATTGGTTGATTACTGACGCTCGTTCCACCCGACACTAATGTTTATCATTGGTTAATTAGTCGACAGGACTCCCCCCCCCCCACATATTTGCTCATTCTGTCGAATGCAGTCCACCCACCATATTCATTTTTTCGTTTGCCATTCGTTTTCATTTTCATCACCTAAATGATGCTAGTGTATTAACTATCAATTTTGTCACCAGACGAGTTGCCGATTTAGCCATCATGTTGATTTTTGCCGACCTTGACCCTAGGTGAACTTTAACCCATAACATCTAGAAAAAAATCACAAAATCGAAAAAAATTTCAAAATCGAGGGAGAAATTACATTATTGACACCAACTGCCATCTTGGATTCCATTTTGCTTCGTCACCTTTCCATCATGCTCAGTCATTCCTTCTCACCTGTGCTCCGTCCACCATCTTGTATTTTATTCATGCTCTGTTATTCCAAGTCAGCCATCTTAGTTTCCTTCACTACTACCATCTTACATAACATCGTCACAATGTTTCCCACATACATATGCTCTATCATTTCATGTCAGCCATCTAATATTCCATTTTTTTAAGCTACCAGACGAGCCGACGAAACAAACATTCTCTCATGCTCTGTCATGCCATGTTCACCATTTTTTATATAGTTTGATTCCATATCATTCTTACTTGATTTAGTAACAGGCCATCATATTAGATTTTAATCATGCTCTACAATCTCACCTCGATTTAGTAGCCTCCTAATTACTCGGTCCCCTCGAGCCACCATATTTTGAAACATCATTTTCAATAAAATTATTATAAAATTACATATTTTTTAATGATGCATTGATTTTTTGAATGTATATATGCGTCGTTTTAGTACTGTAGAGTTGCTGAGTTTAGAGATTTCGGCGTCTCTTGACAACGAGGTCTTGAGAGCCGACGAGGATGAAACGAGGCGAGAATGGAGCAGCGCTGGAATGCAAGGGCAGGGGGAAACGGGAGATCCCCGGGAAAACCTGCCGACCAGCGGCATCGTCTGGCACGATTCCCACTTGAAAAAATCTGGAGTGACCCAGCCGGGAATCGAACCCGGTTCGGCTTGGTGGAATGCAAGCAGTCTAACCGCTCATCCACCACGGCTCCTTCGCTCTAATGTTAACTACGAGATGACGGGCAGGTTAGCAGAATAAGCAGCGGGTTTCACCACTGTATTTTTGAGTACTCTGTGACCCCATCATAAAAGTATAAATTAGCAAGATTGTTATCGAAGATGTGGTGGCCCAAAGATATTTCTGGAATCCTCAGCGTCTCTAGATACAAGTTCGCAAGGGCAGAAATATAAAGACTCCAGAACGGAAACACTAATTTAGTCTAACCGCTCAACCACCGTGGCCCCAAAAATAGAATTTCATTCATTAATCATTCCCGTTGCGAGAATCGCTCAGAGGTCACAAGACGCGGAGTTTCGCACTGTGCGCTGAAGCCTAACAAGCGTCTTGACGTTTTCTGAGGAAACAACTCTCTCTCTTATCTCCGTGTCGCAGCAAGTGATACATCGCCCACCTCTGCTTCTGCGCCCAGAAAGCTGTATCAACGTGACACGCAGGAGCCGCTTGGTGGATAAGGTCCGGTCTACTGAGGTCTTTCCCCCGTAGAGAGCTTTCTCTACGGGGGAAAAGTTTTTGAAAGCTCTGGCCCAGAGGAATGCCGCCAAATCGATGAGGCCGGTGCGAGGTAAGCTCACGAGAGTCGGCGAGCTGCCAAAGGAAGGCGCTTGACCGTGTTTCTGGGGACACCAGCAAAAACCTTTCCTTCTAACTCTCGGGGACAAATTATATATCACTACCATGATATGGCTAAGCCTGGAACAAATATTGAAAATACTTGCTTAACTGTAATGGAATATCTTTATACGTTCATGCTGTTTCTGAGCATAGAGACGGGAAAGTTTCGCGGATATTAACACAAACTTGACTTCGAGCACTGGTATATTTGAGTTACCTTTGCGATTGGCTCGCAGAAACGCCCGTGGACGACTCTGAGATAATAGCGGGCCAGTAGTATATTATTGGGGAGATTCAAACCAATTTCGTATGATCAACAATTTAATGAAAAAAAATAATTTTGTAATAATTTGTTTTTATATTAACAAATAAAAATAAATGTCAGAATAAAAATTATTTTAAAATTTTAATAATAAGAGGGTTTTTTTTTGTGATTTAAAAAATTATATTCAAAACTTACATTTATACATTAAACCAAGACACACCCGACCCCCCATTTACCTAGTTAAACATACAATTGAATGTCAACAAATGAAAATTGAATGTAAAATCAATGGATACCCCAAATAAAATATAAATATTTAAAGAAAAATCCCTTTTTGCTTAATTTAAAATTATTTATTGTAACTTAAATTTAAAAATTTAATGTGCCGAACTTAAATATTATATTTGACAAATTTTTCAGTTTAAATTTTTTATTCAAAAATTTTAATTCTACTTTTAATGGTAGTTTTTTTATTTGTTAAGAGAAAATAACTATTTTAATATAAATATTTTTAAATTAAATTATTAATAACATAAAAATGGTTTTATCTCACTCATACTATACTACTCAGACCTGTGCAAGGAAACCAGCGCCAAATCCCGTGCTACTATGTCAAGGATAAAACTGGCTGCTCACTAAAGTGGCAGCCAATGAAAGAAAACTGATGCTCTAGTGTACACGGTACTGAGGCTCTAGTGTACACAGGACTGAGGCTCTAGTGTACACATGGCTAATTCCGTAGTGTACACGGGGTTGAGACTCTAGTGTACACATGACCGGCGCTCTAGTGTACACAGGACTGAGGCTCTAGTGTACACATGACTAATGCCGTAGTGTACACGGGATTGAGACTCTAGTGTACACATGACCGGCGCTCTAGTGTACACAGTACTGAGGCTCTAGTGTACACAGGACTGAGGCTCTAGTGTAAAATTGACTAAGGCTGTAGTGTACACATGGCTGGCGCTCTAGTGTAGAAATTACTAAGACTGTAGTGTACACATGACTGGCACTCTAGTGTACACACGACTGAGGCTCTAGTATACACAGGACTGAGGCTCTAGTGTACAAATTACTAAGGCTGTAGTGTACACATGGCCGGCGCTCTAGTGTACACATGACTAGCGCTCTAGTGTACACATGACTGAGGCTCTAGTGTACATATAAATGGGGCTCTAGCGTACACAGGGCTGAGGAGTCTCGTCTACACATTATTTACCTGGCGAAATTAAGCTCTCTCAAAAAAGACCCAAGTTGTAATTACAAAAATATGTGACACTTAAAATGCAATGATTAAATTTGTTATGTGGTATCCAAAATATATCTTAAAGGGATGTTCAAGACTCTTAAATTGTTTTCTACATTTTTAGCAGGTTATGCAATTTTTCGTTCTGATATGAAAAAATAGTCTCATAAAAGTATGACGGTTGAGGAAAATGACTGAAAAAAAAATTAATAGAATGAGCTGTATACATTTCTAATTTTTTTCTTTCAAATATAAAAATTGTATATATATACATATACAAACTTTAGTATTTATTACAGACCCCTATCATATCGCGTTATACCTCAGCACCAAGTAAGATGGCATGTATGTGTTAGCTCCACGTGTGCTATAGGAAGTTTGCTCATCCAATACGTCCTGCAGGTCTCAGAACTAATAGTAAACTTTCAACACTTTGTTACCTTCATTCCGTGTGGCCGAGTGGAACGAAGAATGAGTTCTGTCTTCAGCAGTAGCCAATGAGGGAGCGACCTCTGCACTAGTGTGTAGAGGTTTATGTAGAGTAGCTTGGTGCCGTTTTATAATACGAAATTATAAGGTTTATACTATTAATTCATTGATTTACACTATATACGGTAATTTTTTTATAATACATTTTTCAAATTGTTTTAATTATTTTAATTAAAAATATCATCCTACGTGTTTGAATAAGTAGATAACGTTTAAGTTATTCTTTGACGATGTCCATTATATTCATTTATAATAATGTTGTTAGTAATTTTTTTAGCAATTATTATTTTATAAATTATTTGGTTTAGTCCAAAATAAGAATTATTTATATTTACTGGTTCTCATTTGCTAATATTATTATTTTTTTGTATTGATTTTCATGCGACTTGAGTTATCTGTTTTCCTTCATGAATTTTCTGTTATAAGAAATGTTTACAAACGTGATGATTTATTCATCGTTTCATAATTTCGGTATTCGTACTTAACTGTTCTAAAATATAAACTATTACTGAGCTGAATTTAATTTGCATTTTAATAATTTGAGAATGTCCATGAATGGCTTATTATAGATGTGATATTACGTATGTATGAACTCACATATATCTTGGGACACCCGAATATCGCGAAAATATTTCCACGCACCGTAGATTTCAATACTCTACTGGCACACCGGCAGTTTTACGTTGCTGATTGGTCGCGTGTCTCTTTGTGTGAAGACATGTTCTTACTTGACTAACCAATCAGAAGTAGGGAACGCCGAGACTGTACGTCTGTAATTCAAGGGCGGACACCTAAGACGCCAACACCGATATCATCCAATCACGAATGTGGTTATGCGCTAAAGTGTTATGAAATACAACTGGTCTCGAAATATTTCCGCGAAAATTGGGTGTCCCTACTTATATGTATACAGACATACTTCCTGGAAGACTTGATGTGTTACCCGGCACTCGAAACAGGAACATTGTGTTTGGAATGTAATGTCTTGGACCTCGGCATATCTTGCACCTACTGCCCGCCGGCCGTGACTCTACAGAAAGTAAGGAACTGGAGATCTGCAAGTCCACGAATGCAAGAGAGTAGTGGAGATAACTAGCAGACATGCTGTAGGATCTGCGCAACGCCTCTTGCCCGGGCGAATATGGCGAAGGTCGGCGCTCAGAACACACCGAGCTGGGAACGGCACTGAAGAGCATCTACACTCCTGTGACCTGGCGGAATGGCGTCAAGACGTCAACTCCGGACTTTGTACTGAGTACCTGGCCGGTCTAACAACACTCTGGTCATCTGTTTTAACTCTGGGGTGCCTTTTTCTCTGATGTGCGTGGCTTAACGTCTCGTAGATAACGGTGTCGTGAAACACAGAACACGCCACTCTGCAGTCATGGACGTGGAAAGAATACGCAATGGTCTGTATCAAACAACCATCAGGCTATTCACCGGGAGTGGTTAAAAAAAAAAAAAAGATGCAAAACCCTAATCAGGCTGACTGGACAAGACGTCTAGTCCTCCAGAATGCAAGTCTATCAAGTCTATACCGGTGACCAGTACAAACGTTATATGGGCTGACAGGTTCTTCATGGAAAGGAAGCCGTAACACTACCTTGCGCGATCGTGCGACAATTTTCCCGGTGCGCATGTCAGTCAAAGAAAGTTTTTGTTGTGCTGCAGACCTGAGAAGGCCAGATTGATTGACAAATTCGCATCTCATGCTCATGACTGCACCGGCCAATAACAAGACTGAGCCTGCAATTCTACGTCGTGTATTGACCCCAATACACAAACCAGAATACTTCGCCACAAAACGCTGGCTCTTAAGTTGTGTTCCATTCACGGTTACTTCCAACTTTTCCGAAGCCCTGCTACCTTGTCAGGCTACAACCAAAGCGGCAGCCAATGAACGAACAGCTGAGGCTCTAGTGTACACCGTCTAGCCTACACTTTATTTAACTCGCGAAATTTTCCTGTCTCTAATAATACCAATGTGGTGATATCAAAAATGGTACACTTAAAACGCAATTATTCTAATTTTATTATTACAATCCCTATGTTGAGTTGAGCTGAGAAATTTTGGCGCCTCTTAACAACGAGGTCTCGAGAGCTGATGAAGGTGAAATGAGGTGAGCATGGAGCAGTGCCGGAATGCCAGGAATGGGGAAGCGGGAGATCCCCGCGAAAACCCGCCGACTAGCGGCATCGTCCACCACTAATCCTACATGTGAAAATCTGGGAGTGAGCTGGCCGGGGATTGAACCCGGAACGCACTAAAGTTTTACTGCCAAATTAGAGCGATCTCTAGGAATCAGTGGAAATCACTGTTTAGCCAACAGCAGCAACTAAAGTGATAGTAGAATTTTACTAATTCAAGTGGAACAGTTTCAAAAGATATGCAGTTAAATTCGCTGCTTTCTAGCAATTTTAACGATTTTTATTTTAGATTGTAAACAGCATCCACCATAAAAAAATGTCTTCCAGCAAAATATAAGGTTAACATTTTTAAAGAGTAACCTTCTAAGCAGCTGTAGTTCTGTAAGAAAAACAACTTACAGATATTACGAAATTTTTTTGCTGATTAAGCTTTCCTAAACCGCTCCTTCTTTCTTTTTTTCCCCTGGGTAGTCTGTTGTGCACTAATCTACAGTTAGTCTTGATTGCTGCAAACACCGCACAGAGCCAGCGACCGTTAACTTGAAAGAAACTTAGTTTGCAGAACGTGAACGAGATGACAAACAGTGCAACATTTACTGCGCTGCGCCGGAAGAAAAGTTAAGTCACGGAAGAGGTTTATTGTCTGTAACAGTTGTCTCCCTCTGATTGGACCAGACACGATGTTGTTGATGAGTGCGAGGTACACCGGTTAGAGACGGGACAATTCCAGCAGTTTCTTACAGGCGATAACTAAACACAGTGGAAAATAGCGAACATTTTTTTGTACTAACGTGTTTTACAAAACACTGACTGTATCATCATGATCCTTTCAAGATTGGACGAGGACTTTATTTTTTACTCTACTCGGCACTTTTCAAACCTGCCAGTCTGAGAGTGTCAGAATTCTCATTGGCGCAGAGAGAAAATGGTTATAAGTAGCTTAGACACGGCGACCGATAATGGACGGAAATGTTCTGACGCAAGCCGGGACATCAAGCTAATGACGTCACGACTAAAGGGCGAATATAAGTAACCAACATGGCCGCCAGCTTGGTTAGTTTATAGACGTGGCGGGTCGTATTTCAATGAGAACTGTGACGTCTGTGTAATAATACACCAAGGTGTTTATCTTGTGTGTTCCTGGGCGACTTGGAAATTACTCTCATTGGATAAAAAGGGTACATCCTTCCTGGCAATCGTGAAAGGGTAAATGCCTAGATGAATGCTATTTCTCGAGAATGCTTCGTTCCCAAAAAAATTTTCACTTTTAAATTAAGGTTTGTCTATCAACTTTATATATAGACTTTCAGTACAAATAATTTCATATTCAAGTAGCATCATTATCATTGCAGTACGTTAATGAGTGTAATAGCATGGTCGATATAAAATAATAGCTTTTTTAGCGATTTTTTCAATATTTTGTGTTTTAAAAAAACCAATTTCAGTGATTAGCAAACAAATTTACTGTAAGTATTTTAACTTCTGTATTAGGTAGTTTCTACAAATTATTTCGAACAACATAGTTGTTTTAAGAAATATGATGTTCACTCCAAAGATGTCGTATTTACAATACCTTCCGAGTTGGTTAAACGTTATTAAGTAGTATCATCGTTAAACAAGGAACAACAAAGAAATTTATTATTTTTTGTAAATTAAGTGAAAGCGTCGTTAGGTTGTATTTCTGAACTTTGTTTTTTCTTGTTTGCAAATAGCAATAGAGTAAAAAAACAATAGTTAAGAAATGGCCTACAGCTAGTTAATATATTCAGAGAACGCATCGTTAAGTAATATTTCTGAGTATCGTTTTTAACTTGTTTTACAAATTGCAAAATACTAAGAGCAGCGAAACTTAGGCCCATTCAGTATTGCCCATTTTATATTACCGTTTTGTTACATATTCCAAAAAAAAAAAAAAATCCCCTTGGTGGTTGTACTGCTCACCGGTAGTGACGTCGCACAGAGGTAGTGACGTCACACAGAGGTAGTGACGTCAGACAGAGGTAGTGACGTCGCACATATGTAATGACGTCACACAGAGGTAGTGACGTCGCACAGAGGCAATGACGTCATACAGAGGTAGTGACGTCACACACAGGTAGTGACGTCACATATAGGTAGTGACGTTACACATATGTAGTGACGTCACACATAGGTGGTGACGTCACACAGAGGTAGTGACGTCGCGCAGAGGTAGTGACGTCACACAGAGGTAGTGATGTCACACACATGTAGTGATGTCACACTCATTTAGTGACGTCACACACATATAGTGACGTCACACATGTAGTATCGGTTGTCGCGGCGTGGTAAGTTTCAACTTGTGGAAGTCTGCCCTTCACGCGACAAACCTTCTTTTCCTGCGGTAGCATCTGTAATCCTCAAACGTAGCTCTCTTCATAATAAATATATAGAAACAAACTCTGCGAGGGTTTATGAAGGCGTAGGTTTTTGCGTCTCTTTCCCCTTCGTAAGCATGAAATAATCACGAGACCAGCCTCACATTTTTTTAAATCAGGATTTTCTAAATGGATTTTCCAGGCGAATGCCACGACCGTTCGTTTCTGTCTGGCTTGCTCCTTCTTTTATTCTGCGTGTTCCACAACTAGAAGGCGTGAGAATGGCGTCAGCGATTTTGGTTTTATATGTTGACATTTCTAAGACACTGATCTGCTCAGAACACTTCGGGATAAATCAAACTTATAAAATTAAAGCTGCTGCCAGAATTTATCAAAATTACATCATCACTGAAAAAAAAATTATATATTTTTCTTTTAGTAAAATTTTGATTTTAAAACAGAATTTTTGCCCTTATCATTGACAAAAATAGGCGTAGCCATATAAACTCCATCGTGCAAGTAAATTAAAATGTAAAACAAAACCTGCTCAAAAATCTTGTTGCATATTGACACAACACGTCATATCCCTAATTTTTTTTAAATCTTTCGTCCCAACATATGCTTGGAAAAATATACATGTCGAGGGATGGGTTTTGGTGAGATGCAGTGATATTTCGCGAAAATATTTCGAGACAAGATACAGTCCAAAGCAATGTAGGGTCGTCCAGCTTCTTTGTTTGTCCAAAAAAAAATGCTGTGGCCAGTGTTAACCGTTTGTGCACGAACCACGAAGGTTCAGTGTCGGAGTTACTTAGTCCTGGGTGGCTTGGTCAAAGACGGACACGGCACCAGCAGCCAATGGAGGTATAACAACAGCTGAGGTGTGTGTATATAGTATTGAAGTCTACTGTGTGCTCCGATCTTTACGCGAAAAGTCACTGGCCCTAGTTATGGTTATGGCCACCTCGCGAAAAGATTTAGGCACAAGCTAGACTTCGACTTGTTACGTGCATGCTTGCGAAATTCTTTCCACTATTGGCGCCGTGTGTGTATGACAAGACGTTTTCTGCTCGACTGGGCCAGTCGGAGTAAAGTTACCCTGGCAGTGAACGCCGATGATATGCTGGCAGACACCTATGACGCGTGCGAACTGCCCAGTTGTTCAGAACTAACGTGTTTTGGAGTACAACTAGTAGCGGGATATTTCCGCGGAAAACAAGCAGCCCTAGTTGTTGTGTAGTGTGTAGAGACCAGAGAAATTGGCGGATTCATTTCGGGACAAGCTAGAATTCCAAACACGTGTGTTAATAAAACTTCAGCCATTGGTCCACACAGAGTTTCACACCTCCTGGGGAGCGATGGCCCAATCGTTGCCTTCCACTGTGACAGGAGACAACCAGTGTGCAGTTTATATCGGCATATCTGCACATAAGACTGTAGAGTCTAGCTTGCAGGTCATTGAACTCGCGAATTTTTCAGGTCTCTAGTAGTGTGGCAGTTAGCTGTAGGCCTACATGCTGAGTGAAATAAATTTTAATTGCAACTGAGATGTTAGGAAAAGGCAAGAATTTTCCTCATTTGCTGGTTTCGTTACTGTTCGGTGCCCCAGCACATGCGTTTTACCGGATAAAATATTTACAGTTATGCGGCATGTTGATTTCAAAAGTAAGCTAACCCGTTCCGCCTCTATGTCCTTGACCGAGGACATGCTGCATTTATTTGAAGAGCGCAACATTTAGGTTCTAAAGTATTTGTACAATCCTTTTTCGAAATGTGACTTCACTCATTTCGGAAAACATAAATAATAAAAATTAATTAACTTACAAAAGCGAGATAATTTTATTTCAACAAAAAAATTACGATGTCATTGAAATTCATACTTTGTAGCTTTGCAAATACAAACGAGATTTGTGTGTATTTTGTTAATATTTCTGAATATGGGGAAATGTTTACAGATTTTCGTTTGCCAGGCCACACTTTTTTTTACGAAGAACTTTTTCAAAGCACAGGTTAAAATGATTTTATGCTATTGTAATTTTAATATACGGTTTCATTTATTATCACTGAATTCAAAATAATTAAAAGAATTTTTGTAATCATGAATTTGTAAAATCTGATGTCTTTTTTTTATTATTATTTTTATAAACGTTTCGTTAAGTAACTCTCTTAATCCTTTGAGGACGGCACGTTTTTGTTGGCACTGAGGACAAGGTTGGAGTGAGCTGCCTCTATCCTCCACTACAGCAATATCAGTTATGGTTGGTCTCTGTATTTCCACTTACCATCATCCTATTGGTCCTGGCCACACCTGACACGCCTACTGTACTCTGCTACGTTTATTACTGGCTGGCCGTCGACCAATAAAGTCGCGCATTAACTGAGGGCCAATTAATGTGTAGCGACAGACGTAACACATTTCACTGTGCATCGTGATCATTTGAGGTATATGAAAAAGATCAGTTATATTTTAAGGCTCTGAAGTTTTGACCAGTTGTAATTTTTGTTTTGCTTTATATTCCAATAAAGTCCAGCGAAACAGGAAAACTATGAAAGTGTTAGTTTTATATTCAAGAGAAAAGAAATTTCGATAAAAACGTCGACCCGAGTATAAGCGTGTATACTACTCAATGGGTTAAACTGTAGCGACAGGTGTTTTTTCGCGAAAATATTTCAAGACCAGTTGTACTCTAAAACACTTTTGCTCATATGCACTTTCGTGGTTGGATGATTTTAAATGTCACGTGCCTTAAGGTGTCTGTCCGCTAATCGTGGACGTTCAGTATCGGAGTACTTCATTCTGATTGGCCCAGTCAAATAGGGACATGTCTTCTGACGTAGACACGCGGCCAATGACCAAAGGAAGTTGTGGTTGTGAACGTGGCATATTGGAGTCTACTATGGCCATAAATATTTTCGCGAGAGATACCTGTCCCTAGTTAAACGTAGTTTTTCGACAAAAGTAATTAACGTGTGTGTGTCGTGTGAAGCACATTAGCTCCCACAAGTTGTATGCAATTAGTGCCGCGGGACGTGTTGTAACTCGCAAGCGGGACAAGGCACGTGGACGGGGAGGCAGGAATGCCCATTCGACCGCGCCCATCTGACCGCGAAACCCGAGCGCGCGCTCGCCCGCTCCGATAGCGGAAATGACTCGCGGTTGTCAGGGGAGACCCTCTCTGGGGATCGCGTCCATTCCACGTCCTGCCGCTCTTTCCCCTCCGCGTGTTTCTTGTTTCACCAGTTCCTCCTTGGTCCCTCAAACCCACAGTTTACGCCAGGTCCCAGGCCGCTGGTCTGCTCTCCTCAGTACAGTAGACAGCTCCCCGAGTTCCGTGCATTTATAAGCTGTCCAACTGTAAACTGGCCACTTTTGAATGTCCCGATCAAGATCTACGTGCGTGAACATGGTGTATTCTTCCGCCTTATGAAAAATTAACATTGCCATGGGCCTGATCACTTTATTCATACGTCGGTCAAGTGAAACTGTGAAATTATTATTTAAGTCAATATCTCACCAATCTGCCAACTCTTGCACTTAGGTGCATATAAAAAAACAGAAAGCAATTAGATAACTTCAGTTTTGCCAAATGTTTACCTACCACTTTTAATTCAACATTAATACATGGAACTACTTTCCCTCCGTCGTTACCAACTTTACTGCGCACATGCAATTCATTCATCTATTTAGGTTCCTTTCTTATTGAACTGATATAAAGTTCTTAAAGACAAAGCTTGACTGTCCAAATTCACAAATTTAAGATTTTAAATGATGTCGCTTCAGTCCACAGAAAAGGCTGGAGCACACTCATAGCTAGGACCAGTGACTTTTCGCGTAAAAATCGGAGCACACAGTAGACTTCAATACTATAACACACCTCAGCTGTTGTTATGCCTCCGTTGGCTGCTGGTGCCGTGTCCGTCTTTGACCAAGCCACTCAGGACTAAGTAACTCCGACACTGAACCTTGGTGATTCGTGCGCAAACGGTTAACACGGGCCAGAACATTATTTAGCCAATCAAAGAAGCTGGACGACCCTACAGTGCTTTGGACTGTATCTTGTCTCGAAATCTTTTCGCGAAATATCACTGCCCCTAGCCATAGGTAATGCAGCATGCAAAAATTTACGTTACGTAATTCCTTAAGATTCGGAAATTACTGCAGTGACGGCGGAAAGAAGTATAATCATGGCTATAACGGCTAATAATGGTTGTACGGCTCACATCACATCACATCCCATCACATCACAAGGATGAGATGGCTGCCCACAAGAATATGGGCGCATGCTGCAAACCGCCAAACATAATAACAAAATTAAAAGTACCAGAATCACAAAATGAATATAAACACGTCGAACAATAAAATACCCGAAGTCAAACTTACCTAAAACGGCGGATAAAAGTCAACTCATTCTAATATGATGAAGGATTCCAAAAACAGGAAGTTTCAAAGCAACTACATGCTGTATGGAGAAAACGAAGAAGGAAGTTTCACGAGCGGAAACCATATATGTACAAAGGCATGCTCCGGACTTCGTGGTCTCGCGCGACTAATCGATACATAAATCGAAAGTCTGGCAAGATGTATAATATATCACAAATAAGTTTTTCGTTTCGATACTTGAAAATTAAGACTTCACAAAACATTACGTACACAAATAATTAACAGACATGAAGATAAATATTTTTTAAACAAGAAACATAAAAAAAAATTAAACAGATAAATATTGAAACATTGCAAAAATTGTTAGATGAGGTTTGTTTTACTATTTTAAAGTGAATAAACAAAAATATGTTAAGCAGAACTAGAGCACGTTCCAATAGTAGTAGCCAAATAAGTAAGAATAGAGTTATAGAATAATATATTGGCATGAAACAAGTGCCAACACAAATGGCACACGTTGCGCCAGTTAAAATATACGCAGGTAGGGGCAGTTGCATTTTTTAAAACTTGACTTCAAAATTACTCGCTTTATCTTTTTGGCGGCAGGTCAGATTTCAAGAACCTTCACACTGGCGTTTCTTCTATCATGGAACACAGAATATACAAGTAAACAGACAAAATGGCGTGGCAGTTCCTTTGTTGATGGCGAACCTATTTTCTGATTGGCTGCACGAGGCTCTGGGGATGGGCCTTGAGTCTGGACGATGCGGATGGTTCGCTATTGGCTGGTCTGCCAGCTGGTGAGTAGGTTACCAGGCGCTGATTGGCGAACGGCGTTCCACCACGTTGCTGGCGGGTGACGCCATTTTGCTGGTGCGTGCGGTTAGAGTTCACGGTATAAGCTACTGTTTCACCCCTTAACTTCTTCAAGTTTTTTTTTTATTTGGCCATGTTAGCCCACGCGTTAGCCAGTAATAAGCACGACGTCATATTGTGACCATATCACGTGCTGCCAAGTTAACTGTAAAAATATCCTCTCACATTTGCACTAGCTAATGAGTAGGGCCAGTGACTTTTCGCGTAAAAATCGGAGCACACAGTAGACTTCAATACTATATACACGCCTCAGCTGTTGTTATACCTCCATTGGCTGCTGGTGCCGTGTCCGTCTTTGACCAAGCCACTCAGGACTAAGTAACTCCGACATTGAACTTTCGTGATTCGCGCGCAAACGGTTAACACGGGCCAGAACATTTGTTAGCCAATCAAAGAAGCTGGACGACTCTACAGTGCTTTGGACTGTATCTTGTCTCGAAATCTTTTCGCGAAATATCACTGCCCCTACTAATGAATCAACAGTTGTTGAACTGTATGTATAGTACTTAAAAATCTAGGTGCTGCCAAACTATTTCGCTGAGTTCACATACCTCTATTGAAATCAGTGCTGCCGACAGTAAACGAATTAGGCTACATGTAACCTTATTTTAGGACGTCGTATACTTTATAGCATTATGCGTGTAGCCGAACGTCGAAATGCAGGCAAAATGAGTTTCAGACATATCAAGTCACCATATTCTCGTAACTTATGTGCTCAACAATTATATTTATTTTCTCTCATTCCCAACAGAAGACATCACTTTCACTCCGACCTTTGAATTTAAAACACTATCTTCACTCTATTTATTTCTCAGGAAAACGGATTACACAGTATCTTCACACAATTTTTTCGCAATGATTTGAACAGTTCTTGAATTTTTTTTCTTTGAAGTGTCTTAATTGTCAATGCGTGACAGAGTCATTTGTAAATGAATGTAAGGTGTTTGCGTTAATAATAAAAATTATTATTATTATTATTATTGCATTAAGGAAAGTAGAGTGCACAGACTTCATATTTTGAGCGTAGCTTAAGTTTGCTGTTTTTAGCCGAATTTTTGAAATCATATAGCCATCTTGCTGGCTTTTAGGTTGGCAACAATGATTCTGATGAAAGACCCATATTTTCGAGCAGGCTTTTGGTTTTCACTTCCCTTTTCGGTGCCATATTATACAACGGGGATTCTATACCTCCCCACCTCCCCCATCTTTCACGGCCACACCACACCCTTTTCTCCTTACACCCATTATCTGACGTGAGTGGTTCGTATAATGGTGGGATTTTGGCTGGATTAACACTCAACCCCGCCGTGACGAAGACGCCAGGATGTAAGTTGAGATCAAGTGCGATAAATGCTTTTCAACACAGGTTTGTGATTGGTCGTGGTTATTTCGAGTGACCTTGTTGCACGCTTCATATCAGAAATTCTTGTTCAGATAATTTTTTTTCAAAACTGAAACGAATTACAAACGATACTGAAAATAGCATTTGTGATGTAGCTTTGAAAATATAGGTCCATGAGTTTCGCAGATTCTTTAAGCATCAGGTTAAATTTTAAGTTCGTTTACTCCAGTGTTCGTTTTATGATTGGCCCACAGCTCTTTAACACATATTGGACAAGTCTTTAGCCAGTAATAAACTGGTAGAAGTATCGTGGCTGGATAATTTTAAATCTGGTTGTATAAAATTGGAATTGGAAGTCTATGATGCTGGCAAATGAACTCGTGAAATTCACATACCTCTAAATATAAACCTTGAAACAAATAGCTCGTTAACTTATAAGTAGAGCCAGTGACTTTTCGCGTAAAGATTTAGGGACAAGATACAGTACAAAGCACTGTGGTGTTTTCCAGCTTTCTTGATTGGCCGAATCATGTTCTGGCCAGTGTTAACTGTTTGCGCACGAATCACTAATGCCTAGTGTGGGAGTTACGGAATCCTGAGTGGCTCAGTTAAATACGGGAACGGCATCAGCAGCCAATGGAGTTATAACCACGCCTGGGGTGTACATAGAGTATTCAAGTCCACAGTATGCTCAGATTTTTTCGCGAAAAGTCACTGGCCCTACTTATAAGCCTTAATTAATTCCCAAGTATTAACGTGTTTGTAAGTAATACATCCCTCTTCAACTGCAATGATTTAACTTCTTACTACCCTTCAAATTTCAAAAACTTCTCTTTCAGAGACACGGACGGACTGAGCCGTTTATGGGCTGTTCACAGTAAAGTGAGCATTTTTGAGGCCCTAGTGACTTTTTCCTTTCAGCCAATTTTATTCTATAACCATCGTTTTGAATAAATATTTTCATGCAAGTAATAAACACTGTGTGTTTATTCCACCGCATTCGGAAGTTAACATCTAAGTCTGAAATAAAATATTTTAATTGACTATTATTCCAAAACGAGAGGACTTTCAAAGTACTCACTTTACCGAGAATACCCTATAGAAGGCCGGAGGGGTCATTTCACCACACATGAGACGTTTTGTATGTATATGTGTGTGTAAATGTATGGTATGTGTCTTTAGGTATTAATATGTATGCATATCTACCACATTGAACTCAAAGTTAACCAATGTCCTTTTACATTCATCTAGGGCCAGTGACTTTTCGCGTAAAAATCGGAGCACACAGTAGACTTCAATACTATATGCACACCTCAGCTGTTGTTATACCTCCATTGGCTGCTGGTGCCGTGTCCGTCTTTGACCAAGCCACCCAGGACTAAGTGACTCCGACACTGAACCTTCGTGATTCGTGCGCAAACGGTTAACACGGGTCAGAACATTTTTTAGCCAATCAAAGCAGCTGGATGACCCTACAGTGCTTTGAACTGTATCTTGAAAATATCACTGCCCCTACATTCTTCATACGCTGTTTCGGATTCAGTTTAATTTTTTTTCTATGAAGGCAATTACTTTTCGGGTATGCTTATATTGTTAAAAGAAGATACGTGAAGTGTTGTGTGACAGTAACTTGTAAATAACGTGTAATGCAATATAAATTAGTTAGTATATTGCTGTTTTGCTTATGATACATTTACCGACACGCCAACCTCCATAGAGGAGCTCGTTACAGTTAAGAGTGCAAGAGATTTTGCGTTTGAATTATGGACAGGTCTTGGGTGAAGGCGAGTTTTAGGGGGAAAGGAAATATGTAATTTAATGTGTTAACACCTTCACGATCAGGCATCCGATATATGTAGGCGACATTAATAAGTAGGGACTGGGAAATTTCGCGAATTCATTTTAGAACAAGCTAGATGTCAAACACATGTACATTACTGGTATGTTTGCAATTGGATCTCAGTATATTAGACACACTCAGGTGAACTATCAGCCAATTAAATACCTGCAAGGAAACAAACACCGAATCCCTCGTCTCCTGGTCTGAGGTAACTGCCTACACACTACGGCAGCAGCCAATGAACAGGAAGCCGAGGTTCGAAAATACACAGGACAGTGGAGTCTAGCCTACGAGTCGTTCAAACGTGAAATTTTCCTGTCCCTACTAATAACCACGCGAATTTTGTAGATTCCTAGGGACCGGAAAATTGCGAATTCATTGTGAGACAAGCTAGACATAAAACACATGTTCATTTCTGCCATGTTTGCTATTAGATCGTAGTTAGGGCCCCACCCATTTTTCGCGGACAGATTTACGAGCAAACTAGACTTCAGTAGCCTGAGCGCAGTGTTGAGAATTACCTTTTGTTATTGGCCTAGTGGTTTTACGAGGCGACTGCTCTTACCCGACCGGGCCAATCAGAATTAAGTAACTTTGACACTACACGCCCGTGATCCGCGGGCAGACACCCATGACGCGTGACGGTTTAAAGCTAACCTGAACTGAAGTGTTTTGGAGGACAAGCCAGCTGTGAAATGTTTTTGGTGTATAAACAGGTACCTCTAATCACTGTTTGTTAGACACGCCCACGTGAACTCTGAGCCAATAACAGACCTGTACGGAAACAAGCACTGGATCCCGTACCAACCGGCCTGGCTGCACACCTGGGCAGCAGCCAATGAACGGAAAGCTGATGCTCGAGCGTACATAGGACTGGTGGAGTCTACCCTACAGGTCTGTCAACCCTTTCAGGCGTACTTCAACCCCTTACCACATTATCCCGAGCACACACGTTCAAATCTGACATGTTGCAGAATAGGTGAAATCATGGTCAGTGCTGTAGTCCAGACACTAACACCAATACTGACATCGCCTTTCCCTGGGTAATGCCGTGGCTTGAGGCTTACGCACCAACTATTTTATAATTGGTTGTTTTATTTTTTTGTGCCACTGACCTACAGAAACTCGTTCCATAGGTTCCAAATTGTAAGCTGCTCTGAGAAATTCCTAACTACTTATCAAACCATAAGTTTCCTCTTTTGCAGCACCTGAAATGAAAAATTGATGTGTACGTTAAGCTGTTAATTTAAGATTTCAGGTGTTGCGAAGAAAACAAATATGATGTGTACCGTACTTAAGTCGACACAACACTTGTTTCGTTGTCACAGCCAATGAGTTGTAGGCTGTATGTTCGGATACAGTTATACGAACCAATAATGAACTAGACCAGGAAGACGGTTTCCGAATCATTTGCCCACAGGTAAGATCATTGGTCTTATTGATAGAGACCGGAAAAAATTCGCGAGTTTATTGACCTTTAGGCTAGACTTCATATTTGCTTGCACACTCGAGGAGATATCGACTGCTCATTGGCTGCCTGCTTTCACAGGGAGAGGTCTGCGATTGGGACTGCATTTTGTTGCCGGTTTACTATTGGCTCACAGTCCTGGAGGAGGTGTCAAATAGGTCGTGAGACATTTGCAGAAGTAACGCTAAGATACACGTGTTTCAATTCTAGCTTGTCCCGAAATGAATCCGCGAATTTTTCACGTCTCTAGTCATCGAGCTTTGCAGTCAGCAGTACAGACCAAAGCTGGGACTGAATGGGATAAAACGCGAAATATTCCCGTCGTTACAGATTCCTGGTGATTACAGCGGGCGGGCCGGCTTGACTCCATGCCGGATTAGGCACGAAGCCTCGTATCACCGGGTGGTCGCCGAGCCGGAAACTTGGCGGGGGGAGGGCTCCAGCCGGCCGGAATCCCATCGACGGCTCGCGCAGCTTCCGGCAAGGCGCGCGGCCGGAAAACGGATGCTGCAGCGGATGAATTTTGCAGCGGTTTTGTGATTGCGGCCGGCGTGGGACGCGCCCCTCCCCCCCCCCTNGCTGTCGTCAAACCGCGCTTCATTTGTTCTCGTCCCTCGTTCGCTAATCTCTTCACCGCGGGGGTGACTGGAGTGTGTGTGTCTCCACGCCAAAAAAACAAACAGACGTGGACGTGAATATTTACGTTATTGGCCGCGACCGCAGGACATAACAGAGACGTCAACATTCTGCTTATTCATTCGGGGACAAGTTGCGACTTCGGAATTCCCCACGCATGCGCTGCTGCCTATGGCTGAGGGGAAGATGGAGTTATGTATCGTCCAAAAATGGAAGTGTATAAGGGAGGGGGGGTGCAACCCCCTACTTCCTAACTGGTAACGTCATTTCCTATAACTTGTAAGAAACGGACACTTATTTTACGTTCTTGAAAATATTTCTGTGTTTACGTCACTCACAGCATTATTATAATTTGTGATAAAAGTGTCTCAATCACACATATTGGGTAGGCGGGGATCAATTTGTGTTAAATGTGAGGTGGCTTTGTGACACATCAAATAGCATTTCAATACCCTCCCTATTTTAAGTGGATGTTTTAGATATCCAGTGGTGCCAATTTAACCACTGAACATTTGAAACAATCTTTATGAAATGAAAGATAATTTTAATAATAGTCAAAAGCATTAGTGTCACAAAGTGACCACCGCAAACGGTAAATGTTTTAAAAAGAATCAATTATTTTTTTAGTACAATCATGTGACGGTGTTATTTGCCTTCAGTAATCGTCCCATGTCCGTTTAAGTTCGGAGTGAAATTTTTTTTTTGCGGTGAGGGGATGGGAAGGGGGGGGGTGTGGTCATATACACCAAACGACAGCCATGCACGCATGTGTTACTTTCGTAATACGTTCACGACTTTTTCAAAACGTTTCTTTAAACTCCGGAAGAGCAATAAACAACGGCGTTCCAGTAAGTTGTTGTTAGTCACGCCATTTTCTAGGCGCGTGCGGCTAGAATTTTACTTCTGTATTTTCAAGCACTCTATAATCATGGTCTCTCAGTGTGACAGCAAACAGGGCAGTAGCTTGTGTACATCAACGACTGTGCAAATTGGCCAACGAGACATTAAACTATTGTATATTTTCTGGGTATCTACATGAAATTGATGCAACACACGGAACTCAAGTTCACGTAACGGCTCTTATAAATTCTCTGCGCCAAGTGTGAATATTTTTACGTGTGTTGTTTACATTGGCAAAGGGGATGATTTTTGAGAGGTCTAAAGAAAAGTAAGGTAAAACTATTACGTGTTTTATAACTATTCTTAAAAATGTTTTAACACTTTACTATCTTTACACGTTTACTGACATTCAAGAAAAGCTTGATACAGAATTTTAACGCGTAATGATAGGGTCTGGAATATTCTCGCACAGCTTCGTTCCTTCTAAAGAACATTTTATACCCAATGCTCTGACTTCGTATGATACGAAATTTCGTTGAAGAATTTATCTGCATCGTACTGAATTTTGAAAGCGAATCTGGTGAATCTATGGCAGAACAGTTATGTAAAACAGTTGTGCAAAAATGTTAACAAGTAAATTTATTCAGAGTAATGAATTATTACGCAATAGAATTGTAGATGTAGTGCGGCTGAAGAAAATATTTGAGGGGAATATATCTGAACAGAGAACGTACACGACAGAATATAAATAATGTTCCAGAATTATATCTAAAAGATTGTTTTTTTTTTTTCATTGTAACAGCTAAATGACGTGAGAGAAAAAATTACTTGTATTTGATTGTGTGCTCTGAGCGTCCCCGAGCGGCGGCACGCTGTTTGCGTAATGCGCGACAAGTCCCAAGGTTGGTCTGTTGGCAGTAAGAGCATCAGACGAGCTATCGTGGTCGCCCGAACAACATCGAGGTGGTATTCAGCGTCCCGCTGATTCCTTCCCAGGGTGTTCAATGTAATGAGTGAAATGACAGCTGTTATCACGTCCATATCCGTAACCTGTGTGTGGGACAGCCCCACAGAGGAAGAATAGCGGGATCGTGAGGTCTGGTGAACGGGGAGGACATGCATTGAAAAATGTCTTCAAGAGATTCGCAAACCCGTAGTGCCCCGCTGCTTGTATCTGCAGTCCTCGAAGAATGCCTTCTGCTGCGAGCCTTCCGATTGGGGAGAGAAGGTGAAAGTGTAATGTGGTCGTGTGAGAGAGTTCGTCAGGCATGTACCTTAGTACTGCCTCGTACAGTCTCTACATGTACCTTAGTACTGCCTAGTACAGTCTCTACGTGTACCTTAGTACTGCCTAGTACAGTCTCTACGTGTACCTTAGTACTGTCTCGTACAGTCTCTACATGTACCTTAGTACTGTCTCGCACAGTCTCTACGTCTACCTCAGTACTGCCTAGTACAGTCTCTACATGTACCTTAGTACTGCCTAGTACAGTCTCCACTTGTACCTGAGTACTGCCTCTTACAATCTCTACGTGTACCTTACTACTGTCTCGTACAGTCTCTACGTGTACCTTAGTACTGCCTAGTACAGTCTCTACGTGTACGTTAGTAGTGCGTAGTACAGTCTCTACATGTACCTTAGTACTGCCTAGTACAGTCTCTACTTGTACCTTAGTACTGCCTCTTACAATCTTTACGTGTACCTTAGTACTGTCTCGTACAGTCTCTACGTGTACCTTATTACTGTCTCGTACAGTCTCTACGTGTACCTTATTACTGTCTCGTACAGTCTCTACGTGTACCTTAGTACTGTCTCGTACAGTCTCTACGTGTACCTTAGTAGTGCGTAGTACAGTCTCTACGTGTACCTTAGTACTTCCTTGTACAGTCTCTGGGACGCAGTGCGGTTATTCACGCTGCTGAGTTCTGTGGTTAGGTATGTGGACGATACGGAGAATAACGTGGCCTCTCTAGTAAGAAATTGTGAACTCCTCAAGGTCACGGCCGGACGTGAGGAAGCATTGCAAAGGCGTCGGAAGATAACAAAAAGAAGCTTCGTGGGTGCTCTTCCTCCTCAGAATTCTAAGCGGCAACTATGGTATTTCAATACAGCAATCTGTTCAGAAAACGCACAGCATTGCCGCTGTAGTTCAAAACACTGTTTTACAAAAGAATTTACTTCGCAAACTGACGGCTACTTGAAGCGATTTTCGCTGATATTGGAACTTTTCAACTACCACATTCATGTTTCAGTGACCAAATGTATTAACTGTCTACAAAATGTCGACTTACATTTCTGTCCTGAAAAAATACATATGTTTAAATATTCCTTAGTTTATTATTTTAATTAGATTAAACATAGTTACTGACAATGAAGCCCACATGAAAACTAGTCAGGTCTCTTATATGTCGTTTCATAGATGAATAAAGTACGTTTCAGATAGTCTTCCTCATCGTCCATCCCGTGTTTACATATCAACTTAAAGACACAGACATTTTAGTTTATCCGTGGAATGCAGCGAATGTAATGTTTGAGTTTTTTTTTGCATATTCATTGTAAACACTTTTCTTTAATAGTTTATTAAATTTGCAAATTTTCTTCACGGTATTGTGTGAAAAATATTTTTCAGTTAAAAGTAAAATAGATACATTTTAAGGCGTGAAAGCAAGCAGTCGTCCTGTTCGAAAGATTATACAAACCTCTGTAAACTCAAAGCCTCCAGTTCGCTAAGTAGCTTGTTCAATTCCAAGCTTGTACGTCGTGCTTTTTGCTGACCAAATCTATTTTTCACAAAATTATTCATGCCAATATGGTTTATAAAACACTACAAAGACTTTGTAAATTTGTATATTTATAATAGGTAGAGACCTGAAGAATTCGCGGTTTCATTTTGGGACAAGTTAGAATCTAAAACACGTGCTTTCATATAACTTTATCGATTGGTCCACGCGGTGTTTGACGTCTCCTGGAGAACGGTATCCAATTGTCGCCTAACACTGTAACAGTAGACAACCAATGTGTGGTTGATATAGTCATATTTGTACATAATACTGTAGAGTCTAGCCTGCAGGTCATTGAACTCGCGAAGTTTTCAGGTCTCTAATAATAGGGACACGCGATTTTCGCGAAAATATTTAACGACCAGTTGCATTTTATAATACTTCGACTCATATCCACGTTCGTGGTTCGATGATTTTCGTGTTACGTGTCTTAAGAGTCTCCCCGCATATCACAGACGTACAGTTTCAGAGTCACCTGATTCTCATTGGTCAGTATAGTAAACAAATGTCTCCTCACAAAGGCACGCCATCAATAAGCAAAAGAAAACTGCTGGTGTGCTCGTAGGGTATTGAAACTGAGTAATAACTAGGGTCAGTGACTTTTCGCGTAAAAATTGGAGAAAACAGTAGACTTCAATACTATATACACACCTCAGCTGTTGTTATACCTCCATTGGTTGCTGGTGCCGTGTCCGTCTTTGACCGAGCCACTCAGGACTAAGTAACTCCGGCACTGAACCTTCGTGATTCGTGCGCAAACGGTTAACACGGGCCACAGCATATTTTAGCCAATCAAAGAAGCTGTACGACCCTACAGTGGTTTGGATTGTATGTTGTCTCGAAATCTTTTCGCGAAATATCACTGCCCCTAGTAATAACTTAACTCGCGGATGACAGCCAGTATGAAAATACAAGTGGTAGAACTTTGCAATGTACTCTCAAGCCTAACAAGCAGTTCAAATTTAAAAAAAAGTTGTTGTTTTTTTTACTGATAAAATAAAAAAAACAACTGGAAAAATAAATGAAACCTTCGTGTGTCTCAAGTTATGGTAGTCTATAATGAATGCACAACATTGGCGGGTGTCAAGTTTCCAGGCGAAATTATCCGGCAGACTGGAAATGTAAATTTGGCGAGTGACATCTCGTCGGGTAAACACTCCTGAAGGTAACTCGGGGAACTTCGAAACCAAACAGGGTATGTGGCAGATATCCGTGATATTCGCGTCATGTTTTCTGTGGTGGAGAGAATAACATTTCTTAATTACAAATTTTCAGGAGAGGGCTGCGGCACAAATGAACGCATTTCAATTCGTTTCGAGCGCAAAATAAGCACTATGCTAAGTGGGAGAACGAGCCCTCGTTTGTCAGCGCTGTGACGGGCATTTTGTGTCAGTCGCACTGCATTTCCGACAGCAAATCAGTATGTTGGGACGACGTCACGCTTCGATTGGCAACGTTGTTTGCATTCTACTTCTCTTTCAACGCTCGGCGATGGCCCTTGCTTAGGGCCAGTGATTTTTCGCGTAAATATTTCGGGACAAGATACAGCTCAAAGCACTGTAGTGTCGCCCAGCTTTGTTGATTGGCCGAATCGTGTTCTGTCCCGTGTTAACTGTTGGCGCACGAATCACTAATGCCTAGTGTCAGAGTTACGGAATCCTGAGTGGCTCAGTTAAACACGGGAACGGCATCAGCAGCCAATGGAGTTATAACCACGCCTGAGGTGTACACAGAGTATTCAAGTCTACGGCATGCTGAGATTATTTTCGCGAAAAGTCACGGGCCCTACCCTTGCGTATTAAAGTTTTTTATACCCAGACACACCTATTTTTCGCGAAAATATTCCAGCACAAGTTGCGTTCCAACTTCCAGCGCACTTTAGTTCAGAACCACTTTCATGATTGGGCCATCGTCACGCGTCATATCTGTATGCCCGCGAATCACGAACGGTCAGTACCGGAGAACCTTAATTACGATTGGCTCACTCATGTAGCAGACTGCCTTCACATACAAGATAATCGGACAACAGTCAAATGAAGACTGTGAGTGTGCACATAGGATATTGAAGTCCAGCCTCCGCGTAAATATTTTCGCCAAAAAAAAAAAAAAAGGTGGCACTGGTTATACCTTGTTGGCCGTCATTTAAGCGCTTTTGAAATCAACCTCTGGAAAATTTCACTGCTTCTAACTGCATGTGTTTTAACGGACGCACTGGCTAGCAAGCGCCCCGTAACGTTGGCAATGATGGACGGAAAGCCGTTCCATGCCCAATCGTTTAATTAAAAGTGTTAAGTAGACACTTGTGAATGCTCAAATGATTTGTCTAGCTTTCTGTTTTTTTAATGCACGCAAGTCTAAAAACTAACAACTTTGTAAAATATTAAATTTTCTAATAATTTAAAAGTTAGACTTGACCGACGAATTAATAAAGTGATAGGCAGGCTCTTGGCATTGCTAATTTTACGTATGATGGAAGAGTACACAATATGCATACAAGTAGATCTTAAGCAGGGCTTTCAAAAGTGCTCAGTTTGCCATGAACAACCTTAAGTTTATTTATCTTGAGTTTCATAAATTTCACCTTAGGGAGGCATTTTTGACCCTTTCGGTCAAGAAGTAATTCGTGAGCCGAAGTGTAGCAATCGTGTAATATTTTTATGTTCACTGTACATGTGTCTGGTGAACTTTTTGTAACTAGTGAACAACGTGCTGTGTGCTCAAAGATGTTGCCGTCATCCATTCACAAACGAGAGGCGTGGTAACTGTCACAAATCAGATTATCCGTTGGAAAGACTCGCTATATAGGGCACTGATTCCTTGCGGTGTACAGAACTGGCCATAAATATCCTTCATCTGCAACATCTCAACGATCGTAGACACGATGTCTGAACGGGTTGAAATCGGAGAGCAATATTCACAAACGACAAGGTTACTTTGCATGGACACGTGGAGTAAAATAACCTGGGAACGAATAACGAAGGAACACTTACCTGCTATTCTACGATAGTTTAAATGGATATGTATATAAGGAGGAAATAGTGATTTCATACTATTCATACATATTTTAAGAAGATATTTTCGTAAGCAGCCTGTGGCGAGATTTAGGTTGGTTCTAAAAGTTCAGAAACAAGCGAGATGCGTTCCATTCGGTTTTGTAAACAAATACTCTAGAAGCGCCTGCGCAGAACTTAGGTCTACGTAGCCGCACTTTTCTCGTGTTAGTTCGCACTAGGCTACACTCTACGATGTTTTACTTGTTCGAAAAATCATTTATAATCGAAGGAATGACGTTTGTGGTTTTACTTAGTACGTGCGAACATGAGCTCATCAGAAACTATCCCTCACTTTTCACTTTGGGGGCCGCGGTGGTTGAGCAGCTAGACTGCTCGCCTCCCACCAAGGTGAACCGGGTTCAATCCCCGGCCGGTTCACTCCGTAATCTCGCAAGTGGGAATCGTGCCCGGACGATGCCGCTGATCGGCGTGGGTTTTTTCGGGGATCTCCCGTTCCCCCTGCCCTTTCATTCCGGCGCTGCTCCATACTCCCTTCACTTCACCCTCGTCGGCTCTCAAGACCTCGATGTTAAGAGCCGTTCAAATTTCTTCACTCTCCACTCGCCCCACAGTTGCTTTAGCGCAGCGTCTGGAATCTTAAATTATGAAGTGTTTGAAATTATTAATTAGTCTCGTTATTTGAAGTGTAGAGATGTACCCGGAAGACCGGTGTATGTCTTTAACTACAAGTTCATATTTTAAAGGTGTTATTTACAGAACTCTGTCAGAGGCGCCGAACACTTACCATGCGTTCCCTATTGAATGCTCAACGACTGTGATTGAAACATCAGCAGCTACCGCGAGACATCGGTTGACCTTGTTATGTGCGAAATACCACACTAAACCACTCTAATTAATTTCTTGAAAATATTAACTTTACGAAATATTACATGTTAAGTATTAACAAATACTTTCCTATAGTTAAATTATTATCATTTAACCCTTTCATCCCCGTTGTAGACAATCGTCGACACGTTGCGCAGGAAGCTCGTATTTGACCGGTGCTGTCCTCTGTGATGCCAAGTGCCCGATTTTCTTCCCTGGGGGTTACCGATTTGTCAACAGTGCTTCTGCTTTACGATATGATTGGTTCATATCACCGTCACCAAACACAAAGCTTACAGCTTTATTGGTTGTGTTAACCCGTTCAGTCCCTGTGGTCACTATCAAACACGTGTTGACCATGAATTGATATTCATGGTCGGTACTGTACACAATGAATAATAAGTGGCCTCTGTTTCAAGCGCCTTCCTTGAGAGAGATGTGATTTGTTGAAGTGTCTGAATCTCTTGTTTGTGAATGGTTACTGTTATCACCAACGAACACGCAGCATATCGTTCACTGGTTGAGAGAAGCACGCTCTAACCAAGTACAGTGCTGCATATAAAACATCAAACGATTGTAACACCTGAGCACGAATATTAATTCGCGACTGAAAGGGTAAACGAAACACGTTCTTTGCCAACTGAGGTACAGGACGCATCTAAAAAAATGTCTAATTTGCAACAGCAGATACCGTAAATTAATGCGGGAATAGCAGACTTATAAACATTGTAACGTTGCAACACTAACTTTGAGGAAATGCCAAATTATCGAAATCAACGAAGTTTCGTGGAGTTAAAAAACCGTGTAAAGTATATGTTGTGTGTAGGACCGCCTGTCTTTTCGCGAGAAGATTCCTCGACAAGTTGCACTGCAAAACACGCTAGTTCAGAACCAATATCGTTTAACTCGCACGCGTCTTAGATGTCTGCCAGCCAGTCACCCAGTGTCAGGATAACTTCATTCTGATTGGCCCAGTCGAGTAGAAAATGTCTTTTAACACAGACACGCAGCCAATAGCCAAAGAAATTTGTAAACCTGCACTTATGAAGTTGAAATATATATATATTCTGTGCATAAATCGTGTCGCGAAAAACAGGTGACCCCAATTAAGTGTACGGGGAGCAAATTGCAATTACGTCTAACAAAAAGGTAGTGCTCAAATGAGCGGCAAATTTATGTGGCAAGTAAAGGAATATTCCTGACAGAAAAAGGAAATTATTTCACAGAGCATGGAAGTACTTCGTGGCACGTAAGTGAAAATTCCTTAAAGTTCATATGAAAACTTATTTGCCTGCAACAAATAAAATGTGACAAGATTTATAAAGTCCACTGTCAGGCTGCGTTTACCAATTCACTTGAAATTCCAGATGTTTATTTTACGGACTTTACCAAACAAGCCTGTAGCCAAAGTGTTTAGATGGCAAATTAATGTTAAATCGATTCCTTCCCAATGCATGAGTTTTAAAGATAACAGTTTCAAACAAAAAGTATTCTACGTGGCATTTCTAAAGGAATTCTGCCACGTTAAAAAATCTTGAAAATTAGTATTTTTGTAATTTTTTTAAAAATTAAAAATTAAAATTTACATTTTACAAAAAAAAAAATATAAATAAATAATTACTTTTTTAAACATTTATAAACGCGACAATATTCTCTAGGAATGTTGGGTTGAACATTTTATTGTTTAAAATAGTTATATATAAAATTGGATGCTCTTAGAAGGAATTTCTTTTACGATTCCCCATTGAAGCTCTGTGGCTGCAGGGTTTTTAGGCAAAGCCTTTAAGGGTGTCAACGTATACACCAATAAACTGGGGGCCGCGGTAGCTGAGCGGCTAGCCCACTCGGCTCCCACCAAGGCAAAGGCTTACCGGGTTCAATCCCCGGCCGGGTCACTCCACGGATTTTCGCATGTAGGAATCGTGTTGGACGATACCACCGGTCGGCGGGTTTTCTCGGGGATCTCCCGCTTCCCCTGCTCATTCGTTCCAGCGCTGCTCCATGCTCACATCTATCACCCTCATCGGCTCTCAAGACCTCACTGTTAAGAGCCGCCCACATCTCTTCACTCACTCACTTATACATTGTGTCAGAGCAGAAATAAACAGGATCAATGGCTATCACTGGTTGGTTGCACGATGGCGCCACGGGCAAAGCAGAAGCGATTACATAGCCGTATTGCTAGGCAGACAGCTTAACCTGTTCGGTCACGCTTAGATTTTTTTTAGAAGTGGTGTTGCTATTTTGTAATATTTTGATGTGCACTGTACCTGTGTATAGTGTACTTTTTGCAACCCGTGGGCAACTTTCTGCGTGCTCAAAGACGTAACCATCAGCCATTCATAAACGAGAGGTGTGGTAACGTTCACCAATCAGATTCCCTGTCGGAAAGGCTCTCAATGCATTGGGTCTTATTTCTCTGCATAGTACAACACTGGCCGAAAATATCCTTCATGTGCAACATGTCCTCTATCGTGAAAACTGTAACAGAATGGGTTGAGAAAACAGAAGAAATCTCATATTTTAAATATTAAATGCTTTCATTAGGCGGAATTTCTTTTACAGAAACCAGTGATTCAACTTCGCTACATGGAATTCCTAGGTATGTGAGCGAAAATACTTAGCTGTCTTATTTGTTCAGTTTCTGCCGCGGAAAAATGTGCACGCATGTTGAGTGGCAGAGTTTATCTCTCGTCGTAAATGTAATTTCCTCGTCAAAGTGATTTAGCTACCGCGTGACTGCAGTCGTAGTTTATCTTCCGCAGTGTGGTTACGAACTTAATTAACATGACAAATATTTGATGTCAAGTATTGCGTTTCCCTCTGAATTGAGAACGAGAGTCATTGATACCACATACATAGACTACATTTCATATATATTAGATGAGTCCGCGTGTGTATTTTGTGTTAAGAAGCTTTCCGGTAACGCAATTCACTTATACATACTGGAAGCAGTAACATTTTTCTTGGAAATATTCGTTTTCAAACAATTCAAAATTGTGTTAATTATGCCTTTTTATGTAATAGAAGCCAATAAATCGACTCGGCAATGCTGTAAAACCGTAATAAATACAACTTTCAATTTTTACTTACGACCTGCCTACGTATGTAGTTTTGAACTTCTAAATAAGCCATACACGTAAATAATATATATATATATATATATAACAGACCCTAGGAACGAAAATGGAGTTAAAAATCTAATTTCAGTGTTGCCCATCGAATGTATTCTTTCTGCTTGAAATGTTGAACTTCGACAGAAATAAGTACATATTTTACAATTAGATTGACGACATACTCTATAGTATAGTCGTAAGAATGACTTTACATTAAGAATTTAGTATTCTGCGAATCTCTAAAAATGGTCGTACGACCATAACATGACTAACAAAATTACCGCACTAACTTACAATCAGCTACGTGCCACAAAACAGCAACAATACTTAACATGTATTCACGCGATCTACTCATTTGTCTCAGAATTAGGTTCATACCTGAGATAAATTTTTACAACGAAAATTAATTTGTAATTATCCGAACATTTCAACACTTCTAACAACTTTGGTACAATAGGTCTGCAGCTTAAATAAAGCTAATCCGATATACGAATAACATGAAAGTTTTCTAACTACATGCATATACACTGAAGAGCCAAAACAACTGGTACACCTGCCTAATATCGTGTAGGGCCCCCGCTAGCACGCAGAAGTGCCGCAAGACGACGTGGCATGAACTCGACTAATGTCTGAAGGTATGCAGGAGGCATTGAAATCTGCGCCAATTTGAGAAAGGGTTGCACGTCTGTCACGTTTAATGATTCTCGTCAGTCGTCGTTTGTCCCGTTCGTTCACGATATTTTTCCAGTAGCAACAATGTCGAAGATTTGATGTTTTACCGGATTCCCGATATTCACGGCACACTCGTGAAATAGTCGTACGCGGATATCCAAATTTTATCGCTACCTCGGAGATGATATGTCCCATCTCTCGTGCGCTGACTATAACACCACGTTCAAACTCACTTAAATCTTGATAACCTGCCATTGTAGCAGCAGTAACCGATCTAGCAACTTTGCCAAACGCTTGTTGTCTTATATAGGCGCTGTCGACCGCATGGCGTTACTCTGATTGGTTCCATACCTCTGTTATTTGCATACGCAGGCCTATGCCTGTTTTTTTTGGCTCTTCAGTATGTGTGTGTGTATATATATGTATATATATACACATACATACATATATGTGTGTGTGTAGTTGGAAATATATTGCATATCTATCTCAGGAAGGAATTATTTTACTTTTATTTTCGTGCCAATCTTTCATCGTACCTATTTTTTGCTGTGTGAGTATTCACCATAAAAATTGCAAACGTGTAAATTATGCCAGAACAGGTAGCCGAGTGAGGTATGATTTTTCCCTGAACGGTTTAATTAAATCTTAATACTAAATACATTTATTTATTTATTTATTTATTTATTCTTAGAAAGCTACCTACTGCACCTAAATAACAAGATGATTATAACTCGAAAAGCTGTATTGGTGCGATCATGACATTTACTTTTCTTGTACTGCAGGAAATAATAATGTTCACTAAAGTTATATTAATGTGATATTTCATATCGAAGAAAATTAGCGGAGTGTTTTACTTAAGATACCATGTTCCTGGTTTTACAATAGCTTCGTTTTCTGGTTTTGATATGTAAGTAAAACAACCTTCAAAACCCTAAACAAACATAACCGATATTGTGAATGTAAATACGTTAGGAGTCACCAAAAAAAAAACAGAATTGTATCACGCATAATTTACGATATGTATTAATTTGAATTTAAAATTTAACTGCTGGTATCAAAAGCGAGCTATTGTTAAAACATTATACGCTTGTAAATACGGTGTTTACTAGGATATTCGTTATTTAATTAGTACAGACCTGAAAAATTCGCGAGTTCAATGACCTGCAGTCTAGACTCTCCAGTCCTATGTACAAATATGCCGATATCAACCGCACATTGGAACAGTAGAAGGCGACGATTGGGCCAGCTTTCTCCAGGAGGTGTCAAACACAGTGTGGTCCAATGGCTGAGGTTTTACACACACACGTGTTTTGAATTCTAGCTTGTCCCGAAATGAATCCGCGAATTCTTCATGTGTGTCTACTAATTAGGAAACGCGTTAGCTTGTGAATGGGAAAACTTAATTTTCACGTAACGATCGATGCGAAGGGGATATTTCAAACTGCTGCGTACGAGCCTGGAGTCTTCTTCTTGTCAGTGACTGTATGACTGTGTTAACATAAATGGCAACGTCAGACATGTTACAACAATAATGAACGTCTGCGATTCACGAAATTGAGTCAGCGAGAGTGAGTGAAGATATTTGGGTGGCTCTTAACAGCGACGATTGTGAAGCGAGGTGAGTATGGAGCAGCGCCGGAATGAAAAGGGCCGGGGGAAAACGGGAGATCCCCGAGAAAACCCGCCGACTAGCGGCATCGTCCGCCACGATTCCCATATGCCAAAAATCCGGGAGTGACCCGGCCGGGGATTAAACCCTGTTCGCCTTAGAGCTGTGTATATGGAGAGTATGGTCTTTGAACCAGTTTAGACCAACTTGTCGCAATCCAGTCTCGCGGGACCAACCGCTAGCTGTGAAAAAGCGAACGAAGCTCGTCACTCAACTCGCTCCTTCTCGAATGTTATTAAAAAAAAATTTTATATCAATTTTTTTACTAGTCCTATACATCGTGGTAATTCCTATGGAATTGTCATATTTCATCCACGCGTGACGGTTGACCTGTAAAAAAAAAATTAAGATATCACGGTTTAACTTTTAACGAAAAACCTACTGGGAACATGTAATGTTAAAAATTACCCTGAAATCGTGAGGTTCGCTGGAAATTCGATATTTACACAACAAAGCCCAAGGAAAATATTAAATTTTAATATTCTGCAAACAAATGTTTTGTAACTTCAATAGTTTTAACGAGGCGGAGTGAAGTGTTTTACATTTCGCGCCAGTTTATGACTGCGCATGGTCGCTACAGAAAAATGTACTTTTTACAGACATACTCTTTATACTCAGCTAGCCTTTGACAAAGTTACGAAAATTATGTTCTCTTGTCAAATTAGTGTTTTTACTATTATTAAAAAGAAATAGTAATACGTGAACCAAATTAAAGGTTTTTAACGATGTTGTTTTTATCTACAGTTCAGTTATACCGAAATCCTGCTGAATGTAAGTTTTAATTGCAACAAAATCCAGTTCACAATTTTAAGTATTTTTCTGAATCTGTAAGAAGGCATTAGGCTTGGATGAAGTGCAAAGCCGTCGATTTGCGATGAAAGATAGCTATAAACTGCCACAGTAATAATGCAGTCCAAATTATGTTTCTGACATAACGTGATGTAAAAATAAACCGGCCACCAGTTAAATACAGAAAAGAAATGAGATTTCTGAGATGAACAAACAAACAAATGTTGTATTCTTCTGCATGTTTTACACAATCATTTTCATTTTACTCCAGTAACAGGGTATAAGCATTATATCCCCCAGTCTTCCGTATGAAAAATACCAAGATATTTTATGTTTGTTTTTATACGATCACTTTAATAAACACGCTGTCTTTGGCTACGACATACGAGCCGTTAACATATTATGCTGATATGCAAAACATATTTTTGATAGATAAATTATGTATAGCTTAAAATGAAAAAAAAAAAAAAAGAACTAAAGGCTCATGCACATTGATATTAAATATGCACCAATCACTTAAGAAAAGGCATAATGGGCGATTCTGATTCTTGATCCAACAAAGTGCAGCACTGTTTCCTCGTATCCAATTTTTATTCGAATTTTTTTGTAGTCAGATTGCTTTTCTTTCTGTACGTATTTCTTTCGTCTGAAGGTAGCCGGTGAAATAGTACACCCTTCTCAGCTCAGGTATTACACTCATTAGCACAAAAACTCGGTAAAGATACCAATTTCGAAGCGCAAGACGCGTTTTTCCCATTCCAACTGCATTCTACCGCGTGGCTCAGTTGGGGACGAGATGGCGTTTCGCTACGTCTCAGCCAATCACCGCGCGCTATTGGCGGCATTCGCTCGGACAATCAATGGTCATACTCTCCTACATGCAGGTTCGCCTTGGCGGCAGGCGAGTAGGCTAGCCGCTTAGCCACCGCGGCCTCTCGTACAGATAGAGCCGCAGGCGATATTTTAAAATGCTGGGTACGGACCTGAAGTTTTCTTTTAGTCACTAGCTGTACGGCTATGTGGAAATACAATGCAATATCTTGATTTATTTGATTGGTTGCTACAGTACTGAACATCTGCTCTCCATGATAGTTCGTCTGAGTTAAAGTTTTTAAACTAAACAACAACTCTTTCGTGAGAATTCAGCGCCCTTAATGATGGGCAATTATTGGTTTTCGTACCGGAACCGAAAGAAAAGATCTTTTGTGCAAAGTAGGCAAGTACGCAGAGACGAAACGACATGAATGTTCCTTCGACGTGAGCGTACTCATTCTCTGATTGGCTGCGCGAGTCTCTGGTCACGGCCTTGCGTCTGATTGGCTACAGTGCAGCACGCTGCGGAAGTTTACCTATCGCATCGGCAGGACTGCATGCTGGGGAGCCGTTCACCAGGCGTTGATTGGCGGACGCCGTTCCAACACGGTGCTGGCTAGTGACGCCATTTTGGGGGCGTGTGTGGCTGGAGTTCGCAGTACAAGCCGTTGGTTCACCTCTGTGTTCTCAAGTACTGGGGCCGCGGTGGCTGAGCGGTTAGCCTGCTCGCCTCCCGCCATGGCGAACCGGGTTCAATCCCCGGCCGGGCCACTCCCCGAATTTCCGCACGTGGGAATCGTGCCGTACGATGCCGCTGGTCAGTGGGTCTCCCGTTTTCCCCTGCTCTTTCATTCCGGTGCTGCTCCATACTCACCTCAATCAACCTCGTCGGCTCTCAAGACTTCGCTGTTGAGAGACGCCCAAATCTCTTCTCTCACTCGCTCACTCAAATGCTCTATGTAGTTCGCGTGTGCTACGGCCAATGCAAATGCTCGGCAAAGAAGACGAGGATGGTGGGAGTAGATGTTCTAGATTGGATTTCTCTTTGTTTCAGAGGGACGAGTGGCATCGACATAGACTTGAGACGGGTAGATATCGACCAGTGTCCTCTCCCCTCTGACAGCACGCAACTCAACATCTTCGCAGCTTCCGACAAATGCAAGAAGAGGACCACCGAGGTAAACTAAACTAGTTATTTTAACAATGAATCTAGAATTATTTGTTACGTTATATGTGCAGGGGTTAACCAGGAAATCATGTTTATACGTATAGATAATGGAAGACGTAAACACATAATTGTTAGAAATATTTTCATATGGAAACCACTTTAAAAATCAGTGTCTGACATAAACGTATAATAAATTTTTTTTTGCTAAATTTGGGGAGGGATGGTTGATTGTTCTCTAAAATATGACAGAAAACTTTATTTGGTTTTTTTAAAGATATGTTACAAGATTATAAACATAACAGGCATTATATTAACATACTTGATCACTGCAGTTGATACTTTTAGCATACTAGTTTCAGTGTAAATTTTTCAAAGAGGAAGGTATATATACCAAATTAACATACAATATTTATATGGCCACCATGCTGAAAATAAGTATTTTGTCGATTTTAACTGTATATGTTAACATGTGATAAGAAAGTATTATATACCCGACAGCATACAAAGTTTGGTCAAAATCGGTTACGTTGTTTCGTAGGTATAACACAGTAATCAAAATATTTATATGGCCGCCATTTTTAAATAAATGTCTCACCCAATTAAAACACACCAGTTTAAATGGCGTATCGTTGCATTTCTTATTTGCCAAATTTGGTAGGGGCTGGTAAATTGTTTTCCGAGATACGATAAAAAAATGTTTTTTTTTATATGGCACTATTATATTAAGTTATGAACAGAAGAATCTATGCATTAGCACATGCAATTCTTCTAGATAATACTTCTAGCATACCAAGTATGATTGAATTAAACTAAACGCTGTGAAATATATCAAATAAATTTATAATATGTATTTACCCGTCATTTTAAAAATAAGTGTATAATGCATTTAAGTCGTATACGATAACATGACCCCCCCCCCCCCNTCCAGCGGATACCTATTGGATAATTTCCGAGAATTTATTTAAAAACTTAACATTTTTCATGTAATATTATTATCTAAAATGGCGAACCAATAAAATAAACCTCCCTCAATAAAATGTTTAAATTATAGACTGTGAAAATACGAAATTTAGTGTATATTGATTAAGTAGTTCCCGAGTTATATCACTGTCTAAATATTTTAATGGCCATCATTTTGAAAATAAGTTCACGGCATGGTAGAGAACTGTAGAAGTATGATGTTCTTACTAAGAAGTATAATTTCAGCGAGTTTGTTGAAATTCGGTTAGCGGGTTCAAAAATTATTATGAAGGAACGTACATCCCAGGCAGACATTGGCATTATTGCATTAGCTTGTATTTCCAAGTAAAGTAGGCATAAAAGTGCGCGTTGAAAATCATCTCAGCTCTGAGTCATGTTACGTTGAAAATACATTGTCAGTACAGTGCATAAATGCCTCTTGGAGCCCAGACAGCGTGTATGGAGGTCGGAAGCTCACTTACAGGTCTATTGTCATCCTTATGCTCATTGTAAACAATTGTCAACATGCTGTACAGGAAGGTTATACTTTCCCGGCACTATGCATTGCGAAACTCCGTGACCAGTGATCTTCCACCTGAGTAAGTGGTCCGTAAACAGTGCTGCTGCTCTATGCTGTGATTGGTTCACATCACTTTAGCCGAACACTAAGCCCACGGCTTATTGGTTGTGACGAGGAACTAGTTCTCTGCCAGCTTAAGCACAGCACGCATCAAGAAATTGCTTATTTGCAACACCTGCAAAAATAAACTAACGTGTAGGACCAGTGACTTTTCGCGAAAAAAATCTGAGCATACTGTACACCTGAATACTCTGTGTACACCTCAAGCGTGGTTATAACTCCACTGGCTGCTGATGCCGTTCCCGTATTTAACTGAGCCACTCAGGATTCTGTAACTCCGACACTAGGCATTAGGAATTCGTCAACATGGACCAGAACATGATTCGGCCAATCAAGAAAGCTGGACGCCACCGCAGTGCTTTGTTCTGTATCTTGTCCCGAAATATTTACGCGAAAAGTCACTGGCTCTACTAATGTGGGTGTGAAGGGGTTAACAACGGCCTGGAAACTAGAGACGTTCACGCGCAGTGTCATAATACACGTTACAGAACACGTGTTTTAATGCAACATCTTAACCGAACATAAAGAACCCAGTGGAGTTAAAACATCTCTTAACGATTTCGACGAACAACGGAACTATAACCAGGGAATAACTTCCAGAAGGCTCGATGCGAAACATGTTTACGTTCCTGTGGATAAGCGAATACTTAATTGGCTTTGTCCCTTTGCTGCTCGCGTCACGTCTTCATTTCTCTCGCCCACTCACAACTGACCAGTTGTACCGGCGAATGCCTGCTATTGGTCCGCTGTGTCGGAGGGCGTGGCTAGCTTCACGTATGCATATAACTACGAGACCTGAAAAATTTCGTGAGTTCAACGACCTGCAGGCTAGACTGTACAGTATTATGTACAAATACGACGATGTCAACTGCACATTGGTTGTCTGTTGTCACAGTGGAAGGCGACAATTGGATACCGTTCTCCAGGAGACGTCAAACACCGCGTGGACCAATCGCTAAAGTTATATGAAAGCACGTGTTTTGGATTCTAGCTTGTCCCAAAATCAATCCGTGAATTCTTCAGGCCTCTACATATAACTAAGAGACCTGAAGAATTCACGGATTCATTTTGAGACATGCTAGAATTAAAAACACGTGTGTTTATATAACTTTAACCATTGGTCCACACGGTGTTTGACACCTACTGGAGAACGCTGGCCCAATCGTTGTCTTCCGCTATGACAGCAGACAACCAATGTGCAGTTAATATCGGCATATTTGTACATAATACTGTTGAGTCTAGCCTGCAGTTCATTTAACTCGCGAATTCTTCAGGTCTCTACATGTCACACTAGCCATAATTGCGGCTCGTTCTTGGGAGTTCATCATGCTCGGTGGAGATATTTTTTACAGCCACCTGTTTTTCGAGAAGATATTGACGCGAAGGCTAGGCTCATATTTTCTAAGGCATACGTGCAGTTTTCTTTTGTTTATTGGCCACGTGGTTTTTGGTCGGGAGGCAGTTCCTCACCTGGCTGGGCCAATCAGAATCAGGTAACTCCGACACTGAGTGTCCGTGATTCGTAAGTAGACACTTGCAACGCGTGACAGTTGAAATCATCCAAACACGAAAGTGGATCTGAGTTCTAGTGTTTTGCAGTGGGCCTACAAGTTGTCATGAAATATTTTCACGAATAACAAGTGGCCCTGCGTTTTTTATACTTGAGCTGTTTTATTCAGCCGAACGATATATTCTCAAGGACGAATATTTCATTTGTGCTACCTGTTTACCAAACTGAAGAAAATGTAATGGAGAAGAGGCATTAGATATTTTTTAACTGAGGCAATATTAACAAGTCTTTTGGCTCCTATGGTACACGGGCATCGTGGTGAAAGTACTAATAGGCAAACAAATTCTAATCAACAACTTTGTGTAACAGTCATTGTAACCATTAATTTTGTAATGAAATCATAATATATTTGAAAATTATGTTTTATATGGTTTAAGCCATTATTATCACCAAACTCTTCAAGTTTCGTGAACAAATAAATATTACATTTATTACGCTTTCAAAATATGACGTGGACAAAAATTGATAGTGTACATGGTACAATTCTAAATTATTAATTAAAGATTTTTGTAATACACTTTACATAAACAGTTTTTATTAATTTTAAATGTAACAGCACAGTAAGTTCTTAAGGATCACGCACGTGGTTGAACGTCATTCGTGTGAAATTGAGCGGTTGTGCAAAATATTATTTAAATATTCAGTATAGAGTTATGCGAATGCAACATTTTCCCGCACAAAATGAAAACGAACAATATGGTATGAACATTCGTGGAACTGAAACGAAACTGGAAAATATTTTCGCAAGAGCTCAGTCTTAATGAAACTTTAACGAATTTAATAACATTTTAACAAGTTATTCATTATAGCAAATTCTTTGCAAAACCAGAACAAAAATAAATGTAGTATATCGAGTATTAACACCAGAGGTCCCTTTATTTGAATTTCTGTTTTATTTATGTAGTTATTTTAGTTATAAAATAATGAAAACAAACAAGATTATTCACAGAAAAAAATTCCTTTGGTGGTGCACTAGTGAACATTCGTTTAAACATCCAAATATTCAACGAGATCGAGGATTTTCATTTCAATGCAAATTTTGGCAACAAAACTTCCTACCGAAACGATAATGAATGTTGTCATTTTTCGTTTTCGTTTTATTACACCGAATATTCGCACAGCACTATTAGTCACGGTTGCAGAGCGACGGTCTATCCCTCCTTCCTGAGTACATCCCCCATCAAGAGTGGCATTGAGTTGGAACAGTTAGTGCGTACACGACTGGCTGCGTGTCGCGTTTTGTCGTCGCGACGAGTGCTTCCACGCGCGTATTGGCACGGCGTATCTGTATTGAATGGCACCATAGACTTAATGACACCATAGACTGAATGGCACCATAGACCGAATGGCACCATAGACTAAATTACACCATAAAATAAATGACACCATATACTTAATGACGCCATAGACTAAATTACACCATAAAATAAATGACACCATAGACTAAATGACACCATAGACTAAATGACACCATAGACTAAATGACACCATAGACTGAATGGCACCATAGACTAAATGACACCATAGACTAAATGACACCATAGACTAAATGACACCATAGACTAAATAACACCATGGACTAAATTACACAATAGACTAAATTACACAATAGACTAAATTACACCATAGACTAAAGATTGGCTGCGCACGAACAGTCCCCGTGTCCCAGTATTGAAAAGCTTTTCTGCCAACACGACTAGCAAAAACGGCGTGGATTGGATTTGAGGTTACAACACTGTTTAGTAAACAAGTGCTTTGAGTTGATTTGAGAGATATGGGCGGCTCTTAACAACGTGGTATTCGGTGCCGATGAGGGTGAAATGAGGTGAGAATGGAGCAGTGCCGGAATGAAAGGGCGGGGAAACGGGCGATCACCTAGAAAACCCGCCGACCAGCGGCATCGTCCGGCACGATTCCCGCTTTCGAAAATCCTGGAGTGAGCCGGCCGGGGATTGAACCCGGTTCGCCTTGG
>NQII01000441.1:638350-728523 GCA_002778355.1 Clitarchus hookeri
GGCGAGCAGGCTAACCGCTCAGTCACCGCTGCCCAAAGTGCTGTGAGATGTTTGTATACTTCCTATAAACTAATATTGGAATGCAGTTAGATTAAATTTAAATTGGCAGAAGTATTTCGTCCATATAAAAGTGCTTGACTTTTGAAAATTAAGATATAAACAAACACTTTCATTACTGTTGACCATGTGACTTTGACAGTTGTGTTTCATTGGGGTAGATCAGTGTTGGGTACATGCGCAGAAGACGAATTAGCGATCTACCTCATCATTAGTCTATGAAAGACTTTATGGACACAGACTAGGCAAATAAACAGAAACCAAATGTCGAAGTGGTTCGGGGGCCGCGGTGCCTGAGCGGTTAGACTGCTCGCCTCCCACCGGTTCACTCCGGATTGTCGCAAGTGGAAATAGTGCCGGACGATGCCGCTGGTCGGCGGTTTTTTTTAACCGGAATCTCCCGTTTCCCCCGCCTTTTCATTCCGGCGCTGCTCCATACTCACCTCACTTCAATCACCCTCATCGGCTCTCAAGACCTCGCTGTTAAGAGCCAACCACTCTTTACTCAGTCCACCGTGTGTGCAATCAACATTGGAATGGGTCTCGTTACTTTATTAATGCGCCGGTCAACACAAACCGTGAACTTATTTATAAAATAAAGTATTTTACACACAGGGGCGCTGATTTCAAAGTTTGTTTAAAAAGTGCTCAGATACCAGTGAACAGGGTCATGCTCTGTGATGCAGATAACGGTTCCGCGCGTGGAAGGATCATGTGGTCGAGATCACGCGACTTGCGAGTTCCAAGGCTGGGCTGCTAGAAGCACGACACCGTGGATAATAGCATTTGAGTTTAGGACACTTTTCATTCAGGTAAATGCCGTAGGGTTCCGCGGGTCGGCGGGGTTTTCTCGGGGATCTCCCGTTTCCCCCGCAGCCCAGCCGGTAGGGAACATTTTGCACCATGCGGTAGCCAACCAGACACATCCCGATCCCAGAGCTTCGCGTAGCCAATAAGAGAATAGGCACGGCAATATCAAAGAAACCGCCATGCCACTTTGTCTCTGTGCCTGAGTGCTGCTGCTTTCATAAGATATCGTAATCGAACACGTCATACTATCTATATATATATATATATATATACTAAAATTGTATATATTTTAATCAAAACTACTGCCAAATATAAGGACTTGCCTCTCATCAATGAGGGAAAACATGATTTTACGGCTATAGGGTCAGAAACAGTTCATTCTGGAATTCCCCTAAGCGAACTTAGCCAAGGCATATATGCTATCTCGGTGTTGATTATCGGATAACCAGGCCAGTATTCAAGGTGACAGTTTGGAGGTTTACAATACGCAGAATGTCGAACAGTATTTTTTTTTTTTTTCGTGAATATACATTCAATTGCTATGAACAGTTTATGGTTTTTATTGCGTACGAAAATTTTTTTATTCGTTTGTTATTGTAATATGTCCCAAGCGGTGAAACTTGCTCGTGACCTATCTAATGATTACGTTATTTATATCAAGTAAATTGTGACGAGATAAAATACCATTGGCATTATACACTGGCATTTGTGCTGTAAAAACCATTCAAGCTTAAATAAAAAGAATAGTTTTATTCTCAGCGGTGTAAGTTATTTTAGAGGAGAAGGATATAAACGTAGGTATTATCTGTAGGCGAGTGTGGGAGAAGCTCTTCTTGTTTTCGTCACGGAGTGTACTTGGACATTTCTCCAAACTACTCTAGTTTATGTTCATGTTCCCCAGTCCACGTTCCGCGCGTCTATAGGATTTTCCTGGCATGACGTCATAATGGCAGAGTCCTTGTAGGAAATGTGCTTCACCAACGTCCAATAAAGTAAGACGTTAACTGAGCCAATGAAATACCCCAGTCATTCTTGGCACTAAAAGAATACGACTTGCGTTGCCATTAAACGACATATATTTTTTTGATAATATTTTATTTGACAGGATATTTTGACTTAACTTCCTTTCCTTTGGAGAAAATTTTCATGGAGACATTTTTTTTTCTATCAGGTTGGAATTACTTTTTATAGAACATTCTTTTGCTTCGCTAATGACTTTTTCATTAGCTATAATGCTCCGTAGTTGCAAGAAAGCGATTTAACAAAGTATTAAATGAGCATAATATTTATTAATGCTTGCAGTTTATTACCCAGAAAGTTGTATTCTCAGTCCTTATGAACCCCCTTTTGCGCTTAGTGGTGTATAATCTTTCGTTTACTTTATTTGTGCATATCAAAAACACAAAATTTGTTATTTTGTCATGGTATATACAACCTATTTTTTTAATTAGAGGAAACAATACTTTCAAGTAATGTCTACGAGTTGAGTGAAGTTTTGGTAAAATATCAAATAATTATACTTTTTCGTTGACGAGCAATCCTAATGCTAGGGCAAGCATCATGCACAATATCTCTGTTGAATTCAGATTATTTCGTATGGCGCACACAGCATTCTCAGGAATAACATTTTGTTTGAAACTGCGGTGCTCTCTTAAGTAATTTGGTTTGAACTTATTATTTTTTTAAAATGTTAAATAAACCCTTTTGAAGTCAAACTTGTAAACTAATCCCTCCACCGTAAATGGATATATCTTAACCTTGCATAGGTATTATATGGGTCAGTTCGCTGTGGGACATACGAATATTTGTTGTCCGTTATACATAACATATTTCGTATTAAATACACGATGACGAAACAGCATGAGGTATTATTTTTAAGCCTAAGTTTGCAGATAAAAAAAACATCAGGGTCGTTCTGACCCTTACAACAGGCATCCAAGTTTTGATTCAAATCCAGCACACCAGTAAAATGTCAACGCAAATACCGACTTTAATTTTTACGGCAATGTTGACAAAGAGCTGGGGCAATGAGTTAAATATTTCAAAGTTTTATTTAAAGTGTATTTCCTTAATTGATGGCTGTGAATAGGGGTATTTTTTATACATAAACATAATTATAGCTCACGAACCAGTAACGCATTTAACTTTGTAGTGTTTTCTTACAGTCACTATAGCAGCGCATGAATACCTGTTGTCAGGCCTGAGGCAGCTATGGCCTGGAGGGAGGGGGGCGGGGGGGGGACATAATTGTCTTAAAGCAGCGGAGCAGAACTTTCGAAGTGTGTTCGCTTTCACCTTAGACGAGCTACGCGAAAACTTTTGATCAAGCTACGTTCTCGTCGAAGTTTCAACTAAGAGATGATGGCACTGGAGTGTTGGAGTATTAACGAAGTGCCCGCCCGCAGGTATGTCGCAAAGCCTCCGAACCGAAGGACGTATCAGAAAAGCGAGACACGGCAGGGAATACAGGAGGCCAATTACGGCGTCCGCAGCTGTGGTGTATTAGCAGGTCGCCTTCTAGCAGCGAACGCTCCCCTCGAGAGGTTTCGTCAGCGAGACATCCTCTTGATGGGGTGGGGCCCTCGCCATGGCTGGCTACGCCCTCCACGGCAATTATTTCGCATATCTTTGCCTGATGAGATTTTCTAGTTAATGCCAGAATTTAATTAAAAGGAGCGTTCGTCTACAGGTCTCGAGGGTGAGTTGCGACTCGGGAGGCGGAAACGATGTAACCGAGCCAAGAAGCACGCGCTTCCGTTACCCGGTCGCTAAACTTTCAAACATTAGAAAAAAATATCTTAAGTTGAATTAGACACACTGCCTTGTTGGCGAAATGATGCAGTCGCCCCCATCGAACGGAATAGTGCTAATCCACGCATGTCTGTGATGTCATCAGGCGTCATACTGACAGAATGACTAACGGTCGAGGGGTCGCCGTTGGCTAGCTCGATTGACGACAGCTGCAGAATCATACAAGCCGTCTTTACGTTCCTTAGAATGTTATTGAAGTGTTCAACATATCCAGCCAATACCTAGGGCATCAGGGTCTGGCGTTAATTTATATAAAGCGCATTGGAACCTACTTGAGAGTCTAACTCGAGTAATGCTATTCAGAAATCTTCTTTACTCTCAGAAACAAAAGTAGCTTGAGTATAAATTAATGTTTCTGCTCGTACTTAACAGTCCCTTACAGGAACACTTCAGTATAGCGATAATAATATTACTTAGTTATTATTTTTTTGTATAAACCCGCTCAAAATACAAGATTAATTAGAAATATTACTACACACTGAAGGAAATTTTAATGTCATTCAAAAGAATAACGACCCTGACTTGCAAAAATGAGTGAATGTATTTAAGTAAATTGACTTGAACTTGAAAAATAATTGTAAACTATCAAACTGTTTTATGGCGTCAGAGAGCATATGTTCATCTTCCGTAATAATGTTAAATAGCTTATTTATGATGGTTCTATTAGTTTATTTTCTGTAGTAGTTTTGTAGTTCTACTTGCATTGGACCAAACACTGGACCAAAAATGGCGGCGTGTTTGGTACTTCATATAGGTAACAAAATTTTTAACATATACTTACGAGCACCCTATTCCAGCGAAAAGACTACTTCTATAGTTGTGTTTCTATTTTTTTTTTTTTAATCTTATATCTACTTTTGCAGTATAGTGGTTTTTAATGCCTCTGATGCCTATCCACCAATAACATAATTTCATTGCCGAATAACCTAATTCAGTTTTATTATGCGTAGAGAGCCGATCATTCTGCGTTATGATTCGAGACCAAGCTAGACAGCACATAAGTAAATGTTAGTTTCTTGTACATCTGCATGTCATTGGACCTCCGCTCTAAGGACATGCCCTGCTTATCTCAACACCAATTAATAGTACACTGTTTAGAAAAAAATTTCTTTAAAATTACGGAAAATATCAGTTACAAATTATCCAGACATCTGCGTTAAATTACTGTCAATTTTGTATTCAGCTTGAATACAAAAGAATTTAACAAAATTTTATATTTATAATAAATTTTGGTGTTTGTGTTTTTACGGATTTCAAACAAACATAGCTATAAAGGTTAAGGCTTAATAACGTGACGTAAGCGCTAGATGAAGGAACGGAAAGGAAAAATTATTGTAAACATCGCTGTGACAAATGTGAAACGTTAGAAGCACTTAAAAATATGTCGAAGAAGACGGGGAAGAAGTGAATTTCCTACTGGGTACTCTAACACGCGGCAAGATAACCCAATCTGCTCTTGAAAGATGGCCTATTGAAGATGACTCGGAATGGATGTGTAGAAAGAAGTGCTCGTAGGGAAAGAAAATAAATTAGGACGTCCTTAAAGAATGGCAAGTTTCGAAGAGAGAGAGAAAAAATGGCAATCTAAATCAGGGAAGCTTGGAAAGATAATAAAATACGATCATCTGCACATGGCGAGAACACGTGCGATCAATAAAGCAGATAAAGTGGCACTCGTGTTGTGAGCAAATGATTATTCCTTTTTTTCATTAGAAGGCATTTTTGTACCCATTATGGATAGACGTTTTAATTGTTGTTCACAAGAAAATAGTTAAAAAAAAAAAAATGTGATAGTGTTTAAGTTGATGCCTGTAAAGTTGTGAGTAGTACTTACGTACAGACTGTACATAGACATTGCTGCCAACATGCAAATGCGGGTTTAGCACAAAAGTTAAAGTCAGTTCATATAACTTATTTCGTGTCTATCGAAACACTGTCCGTGTTTACTCCGAGAAACAACGGCATTAAATTATGTTAGCTCTTCTAAATGCAAACTTGCTGGCGAACGTTTCTATCGTTAGGTCGATTTATCATTTTTTTTTTTTTTTTATGATTTAGGTATTTTGAATTGGATATTCACGATTATGGGCTGCAGCTACATCTCTTTACATACGCCTAACTACTTGAACGAGACATTTTTAGCCCAGCATTGACTGGCGGTTCCTTTGATGTAAGTAAACTCGGTCGCTGATAGGCCGCGAGAAGCTGTGGAACCGGATCTTTAATATGAATGGTTATTGCACGTCAATTAGAGCTCTGAGCAAGCTCAAATAACACGGTTGTTATGGATGTATGTCTGGTGGGAGAGTGCACACGCGTCTGACAACCTGATGTCACTTCACAGCCTGAAGTGGCCTTAATATATGCCTGAATGAAATGGGAAATCCTGAGGTGCACTCTCCTTTAACTGATAAAAAAAGGTGTCTCCTGTTTATTCCTACGGGCTCAGGTACAGGAGGAGCAGTCTTGGTCAAAACCCGCGGCACCAAGTGTCGATAATCTGTTATGAAATACCCCCTATTGGTCGGGCTGCTGTCTGGCAAATTTTTCTCAAGGAGCTGATTGGTGAACGATGTTCCGCCATATTGCTGGTCGGTGACGCCATCTTGCCGGCGCGTGCAGCTGGATTTCACATTCGTGTTGTTAAGTAATCTACGGGTATTGGGGCCGCGGTGGTGTAGTGGTCAGATTACTTACCTCCCACCTAGGCGAACCGGATTGGATTTCCGGCGGGCTCGCTCCCGGATTTTTGCATGTGGGAATAGTGCCGGACGATGCCGCTGGTCGGTGGGTTTTCTCGGGGATCTCCCATTCCCCCCGCCCTTGCATTCCGGCGCTGCTCCTTACCCACTTCGCTTCACCCTCACCGGCACTCAACACCTCGATGTTGAGAGCCGCCCAAATCCCTTCACTCTCTCTGTAGGTAATAATATTATTATCTGGCCTGCGTGAGAATCTTTTCACGAGAAATCAGGCGTCGCAAAGTATAACTGGCGCTGCTGATTCGCCACTCGAGCGGACGGGTCCACCCGCACAGCGAAGGTGCACAGGACGCTCTAGTCCCCTCCCCGTCGACACTACACGACACGCCACTTAGCCCGGGCCACCGCACCCCCCTTCACTATCGAGCCCAGGTAACTCCTTCAGCCCGCCTTCAAATACCCTCTCCTCCATCTTGTGCTGTACCCATTACCCAGGGATCTGCCCATTGCGCTCGCATCCCTACGGCATTAGCCAGTGGCGAATGTAGACACGCAGTAGGGAGGGGACGACTTGAAGTGTGGCGACACTGCGCATTACCATTAAACTAATTAAAGGCTGTTCACGGTAGAGAAGAACTTTTGGAAGTCCTGCGTAGGATCTACTTGTACACTTATTGTGTATTATTCCGCCACATCTAAAATTAATATTGCTATTGGCTTGATTTATTTGTTCACGTGTCGCCCAAGTGACAGTGTAAAATTATTATGAAATAAATTTTATAATTAAAAAATGCAAAGCAAAATAAATAATTTCAATATTGACAAATGTTTAACTAACACAGTTATTTTCAACGTCAAGACGCAGAACTACTTTCTCTCCGCCGTTGCCAACGCTACTGGGCGCACGCCAGTCAGTTTGCATATGTAGGTAGGGGCAGTGTAATTTTTCAAAGGTTAATTTCCAAACTACTCACTTAACGGTGAACAGGCTTTAGTTACCAGTAAGCACTGAGTGTTCACAACTTGACATAAACACCCGAGCATACTCCCTCACGTCAGAAGTGTTGCAGAACAGGGGAGATCATGGTCGGTGCTGTGGTAGCCCAGAAGCTATCACCAATACGGACATCGCCATTCGTTGGGCGATGCTATCAACTGCCGCTGAGACATCAACCGTTCTATAATTGGTTCCTTCTTGTGTCACAGATCTACTAAAACCTTTCCATAGGTATTCAAGTGCCGCTTGTTTTAAGAAATTCTTAATTAATTCCCACACCAAAAATTTCTCATTTTGCAACGTTTGAAACGAAAAATTAATATTCACGTTAAGGGCTTCAAGTCCATATATTTTTTTTGTCATGTTGTAAGTTTGGTTATTGAAACACAAATGTGGTCGTTGAAAAATTTAAAATCCAGCAAAAATTATCGTAAGTAGCCCTCTTTTACGATATTTATTCTTCCGTGAAATGGTATGTGTATTTTCTGGACAGGTTGCTGCACTAAAGCCCTATAATCAACGCTTAAAGTGCTGAAGGAACAGAACACAAGCAAAGTTTGTTTATGCTATTTTCCATCTTCGTCGAAATGATTCCTTAAGGCCAAACGTGACCTTGAGCAGTTGAAATTGTTTTTCTTGAAGGACGATTAACACTCGGCTTCACCCCTTTTGCAGAAATAATTCGTTTCCACGTCATCATTTTGGATTCATAGTAATTACTGACAACGCAAGATTACAGAAAATGTTCATTTTACGAGTCGTTTAGTATTTTTGTCGCGTAGTTGTAATCGTTAGTTCTCTGCTTGTTGTAAAACGTTGAGAACTTATTAATACAATGTAAATATGTTCTTCGATTTTTACAACAATCAAATAAAACAAAATTAAAATTACGCACACAAATAATAAATATTAGGTAATATGTGAATTTTCTATAATCGTACATTGACGGTAATTACTATGAATCCGAAATAACGACGCGAAAACGAAGAATGTCTGCAAAAGCGGGTGAAACCCATCCTTAAGCCTTTTCTTCGATCTGATATGCTAACAATCACGGCATGCAGGTTTTCGCCCGAAATACATGGAAAATTATTGAATGAACCCTTTAAAAAAAAAAAAAAAAAAAAAAAAAACTATTCTAGTTCAGCACGAGCTCTGAAGTAACTCGTCGGCCCTTCACAGGCGATCAAAACTTTGTGGGAAGCCACAAAAAAAAACTATAGCTTTAAGCAAACTTCAAACTTCGGGGGCGAGTTTAAATTCATCACGACTTGGAAAAAAAAGGTGCCGTATCCACAAGTGTTTGGAAACTACCTCGTTCGCACTTCCGACGACAATCGCTGAAACTTTCAAAGCCTCGCGCAACATAACGAGCAATCCCCGAAAAAAAAAAAACTGGCAAATAAAGTCTTTCACAACTTATCGTGTAATGGCGAAATCACTTCGAAAGTTTTGTTGTTAAGGACATCAACGGCCATTATCGCGATTGAATTTTTTTTCGGTCAGGAAATTACTTGTTTATTTTTCGAGAATACCGCTTCGCACACCCGCAAGTGTCGTAAATTTTGGGACGAAGACGAAGAAATCGCAGGACCGTTAGCAATTTGGGGCGAGCAACTAACGAAATAAATTGTTAACGTACGCATTTATTGCCGGGGAAAGAACACGAGTCAAATAAATGACGTCTTTTCGCCGATGGAGCCCACTGAAAGGAACTTTTGAACGATGTGGAGGTCGTTATGACTAGGGGCAGTGATATTTCGCGAAAAGATTTCGAGACAAGATACAGTCCAAAGCACTGTAGGGTCGTCCAGCTTCTTTGATTGGCTAAAAAAATGCTGTGGTCCGTGTTAACCGTTTGTGCACGAACCACGAAGGTTCAGTATCGGAGTTACTTAGTCCTGGGTGGCTTGGTCAAAGACGGACACGGCACCAGCAGCCAATGGAGGTATAACAACAGCTGAGGTGTGTGTATATAGTATTGAAGTCTACTGTGTGCTCCGATTTTTACGCGAAAAGTCGCTGGCCTTAGTTATGACTGTCTGGATATGAGTGGAGCTCTTGCATACTCGAGTGAAGTGTATGCAAGATTAATTCACGACATATATCTTTCTTGAAGGAGACTAACTTACGCAGATAATACATTTTTTTAAGAAGGGGCATTTAAACAAATACCAGTACGCACACACGCTAGCAGACCATAAGGTTACCAGGCACGTAAGTCTCATTTTAAAATGTGACTTCGTGAAATGAAGATTATTCTCAAATCTGATATAACCGTGTTGGTTGTTGCTGGCTTCTTTAAGTTTCCAAGCATTTTTTTTTCCGCAGCGTCGTTTTCTGTCAACGGCGGCAAAACATTATTTTTATTGGCAGTAGAATATATCGTATCTCACAATACCTAACTACTGCGCGGTGAGAAAAAAAAACACCTTTTTTTTTGTTGTCGTAACCAGAAAGTTGTTCCGTGTGTGCAGATGGCCAGCTCGCCCAACGTCCAACCAATACGAAGAAAATAAAGCATTTAGAACAATAATCAGCGAATAACAGAAAAAGTTATAACATAAAATTAGGGCTTTTATGATCGACCTTTTCAATTTCGTATTAGAATAGTTACAGTAAAATATTAACTGTAATAACGAAGGAGTTCCAGCTTGATTGTTTAAAATTCGTACATAAAAACTTTCTCAGTTGTTCAGAACGGTTGGGATAGAGAGATGGGCGGTATTGTTTTAACTGCTGAAAAAATATCCATACATGACGAGGTTTACTACTAAAAGTTTTCAGAATTTCAAGCAATGCCCATTTAACCCTTTCATACCCACTGTAGACAATAGTCTGCATGTTGCACAGGAAGGTTGTATTTGACCGGTGCTGCACACTGCGCGGGTCAGTGTACAACGATCTTCCCTGGGGATAACTGAATCGTAATTAGTGCTGCTGCTCTGCGTTGCGAGTGGTTCACATCGCAGATCACAGAAATCAGAGCATACAGCTTATTGGTCACGATAATAAAAAAAGGTCCTTTGCCAATTTAAGTACAGAACGCATCAAAAATAGTTTTTGTTTGCAACGCCATAAGTAATAAATTTATGTGGGAATTAAAAGGTTCAAAATTCTTAAAACTGTTTCGACAAATTAAGCTCTAGTATTGCCTTAGTAAACCAGTAGTAAATCAATGGCCAGTTCACGCAAGTACAGGTGAGCAAATCAGCTTTTATCTCGACTCTATGTGTAACATGTTATGAACTGAACTATACTTGCGGTGAACATTCCAGCTGGGGTCTGTAATATTTTATATTCTTGAGATCGGAGTCCTCGTCGATCTTCCGAATATAACTGTGATTATTTATTTGCTATATCACGACAAATGATTGCACCACTACAGTATTTGCAGTAAATACAAAAACAAATTGAGACCAACCATATTTAAAAAAAATTATATCTTGGAAATGGACTTTACTAAAGTCTCTCCATACGTAAACGTCTGAGTTTCGTCTTAATGCGGAGTGTTAAAAAAATACTGTATTTAGCTGGTTTGTTGTGCAACGTATTCCAATTTACTACAGAAAACTAAACATTATAGTGGGGCCACGATTGCTGAGAGGTTAGTCTGCTCACCTCCCACCAAGGTGAAACGGGTTCAATCCTCGGCCGGTTCAATCCCAAATGTGTGAATCGTGCCGGAAGATGCCGCTGCTCGGCGGATTTTCTCGCAGATATCCCGTCCCCCCATCCTACCCTTTCATTCCGGCGCTGCTCCAATCTCACCTCAATCACTCTCATCGACACTGAAGACCTCGCTGTCAAGATCCACCCAAATCTCTTCACTCACTAAACATTAGTCACATTGCTTTCTTGAAGGTATTTTTACAAACGTTTCTAAAAAAGACCACATCTTTGGACGAAATTACATTAAAAAAAAAGTAATAACATTAGTTAAGCTGAAAATAATTAACTTGTTTCCACAGAACGATTTCGACTACACACAATAAACTTTGAGGAGTGGAGCGTGGAGCGAAGAGTTTGAGGAGTGGAGTGTGGAGTGAAGAGTTTGAGGAGTGGTTTGTGGAGTGTGGAGTGAAGAGCTTGAAGGGTGGAGTGTGGAGTGAAGAGTTTGAGGAGTGGTTTGTGGAGTGAAGAGTTTGAGGAGTGGAGTGTGGAGTGAAGAGTTTGAGGAGTGGAGTGTGGAGTGGAGAGTTGAGTGAAGAGTTTGAGGAGTGGATTGTGGAGTGAAGAGTTTGAGGAGTGGAGTGAAGGGTTTGAGGAGTGGAGTGTGGAGTGAAGAGTTTTGGGCGACTCTCGACGTCGACGTCTTGAGAGCCGATGAGGTTGAAGCGAGGTATGGAACAGCGCTGGACTACAAGGACGGAGGTAACGGGATATCACTGAGAAAACCCGCTGACCAGTGCCACGAATCGAACCCTATTCGTCCTGATGGGGTGGAGAAAGCTCTAGCTGCTTCGTCACTGCAGCACCTAAACGTTGTATAACGTTACATAAACAAACATAAGTGACATATAAATAAGAAAGCTGAGAATGCAGTTGATAGCGTGTGTGATTCAAAAGTGGATGTTTTTTTTATAATCAATCAACGAATTTAGTTTTAAATACAAAAACATAGCCTAGGTCTATTCAACAAGAAGTTGACTAATTAAATTTTTACGGAGATTTTTATTTTTGCGCGAAGTTTCGGAATTTGTCTCACGTGATAACTGAAGCAATTGCATTTGTCTTTTGTTATTTTCTCGCACGGAAGCTCCGCATTTCCGCGCACGGGGAGTGGATGAGTTTATTGTGTCGGAAGCGGGGTTGCACATTCAGTGCCCAATCGGGTGGAGACGCAAGAGAATTTCCTTGGAATGAGACTTCTCTGCTCCTCATTCCTTCCGGCGGTCCAAGTGCTTTGATGAGTCCATTCTGTCGCCAGAGTCCACAGTTCCTTCGCAAAGAAGTCTGCCAAGTGGAAGCGGGGAAAGATAAATTGGAGAAATCTTTCGCAAGTCTTTCTCGAGTTTTTGCGCAACATTTTTCGTAAGCGCAGTTTCTTCCCCCCGTGATAGCAAATTAAAACCAACAATAAAACATTTGTTCCTGTCCTTAATTAAGCTCAAGTTTCACTAGCAGACAGGCTAATATTTCTTTCTAATTTAAATAAGTTTCTCTGCACTCTTATCTATCAATATCACACAGATAGTAAAAACTGCTTGTAATTAAAATGAGCTTCTGCGCATTCCTCTGTTCAAGGGGAAGAAAGTAGTTTTGTAATGATGAATGGAAAATCTTGCATAATCCTAGACATCTGTAGATTCGAAAATTTCTTTCAGGCCAATCACCCTCTCGCTGGCTGGCAGTCCAACCAATAGGGATCCTTTCGCAACAAGCAGTAGTCAATCAGACACGATGCCTGTTCTCAGAGCCTCGCACAGCCAATTATAAACAGAATCGTGGCACTACAGAGTTCTCGAAGAGACATGCTGGCTCAAGAGAATTTCGCGATTTTTCAGTAACATTAAATACAAGGTACGCTAGTTTGTCTCCTTAGAAAATTCGTTAAAACGTAAGTAGGGGCAGCGATATTTCGCGAGAAGATTTCGAGATAAGATACAGTTCAAAACATCATGGGGTCGTCCAGCTTTTTTGATTGGCTGAAGCATGTTTTGGTCTGTGTTAACTGTTTGCGCGCGAATCACGAAGGTGAAGTGTCGAAGTTGCGGAATCCTGAGTGGATCGGTCAAATGCGGAAACGACACCACCAGCCAATCGAATCGAGGCAAGTCAACAGCCCAGGTGTATATGCAGGATTGAAGTCTACTGTGCGTTCCGAATTTCTTCGCGAAATATCAGTGGCTCTAAACGTAAGCCATGTCTAAATTCGTCGGTTGGTATTTAGGGCTGTAGGAATTTATGGAGTTTGGAATTCGAATGACACTGGGCAGCGCTCTTAGTTTTCAATTATGGGAATGAAGTTCTGTGTTTTTCTATGTTTCTCTGTTTCTTATGCAACAAAAAGAAAAAAAAGAAAATTAATTGCACTTTCCGTCTGCAAATGATAAAACAGTTTTATTTACTTGCTCCCTCAAGCAAAACCACCATTTCAAAAATAATTTTACAAATTAGTCATTTTTTTTTTAAATCTGCTTCAAAAAAATTTTTATTGCAAAGCAAATGAGTAAGAACGAACAATATTACGAACTTGTGATTCATCGTTATGTTTTAGGTATTTGTTATCGGTTTGAATTCGCAAAATTTGCATTTAAAGACGTGAAATATAACGTTATTAGTGTCACGTGCTTTTTCGGAGGTAATTGGGGATTTAGTGTGATTCTCCACCTCAATAAATTTAGAACCTGAATCTCCATATATTTTGGGTCTAAAATAGGGCAACGGGATCGTTTTTGTAACCTGAATAGTGGTCTCACAGCTGTTTTGGACACGGCTGTAGTAGTTTCGCTGACGTGAAAGCAGGTGTGTAATGGGTAGGGCCAGTGACTTTTCGTGTAAAAATTGGAGCACACGGTAGACTTCAATACTATATACACACCTCAGCTGTTGTTATACCTCCATTGGCTGCTGGTGCCGTGTCCGTCTTTGACCAAGCCACTCAGGACTATGTAACTCCGACACTGAACCTTCGTGATTCGTGCGCAAACGGTTAACACGGGCCACAACATTTTTTAGTCAATCAAAAAAGCTGGACGTCCCTACAGTGCTTTGGACTGAATCTAGTCTCGAAATCTTTTCGCGAAATATCACTGCCCCTGGTAATGGGAGATTCGTCGCTCGTTAGTGGGTGATGGCAGTGTTTTCACTCTCTATAGGCTACACTCTGGTCACTGCTTCTTGCTTCGCGCACACAGTGTACAGAGCCGAAACCAGCACGCCTTGCAACAGCCGCCACTTGTAACGATTTGGCGATGTTTCCTCACCAAGCCGTCCTCCCTGGGCGCAGTCGGTTGGTGGGTCGCGGGAGGTTCTGGGTTAGAATCCCAGGTAAGGCATGGGTGTTAGTTTAAGTTAGGTCATAAGTTGGTTTATCAGCCGTCCCGTGATAAGCCATCAGTAGAAATAGGAAAATTTCTCGAATTCATCTCAGGACACGATAGACCTCCAACACGTGTACGCTGAAGTCAGCTTTGCAACTGGATGACAGTTCATTAGGCACGGCCTGGACGACTCTGCGCCAATAGCAGACTTGCAAGGAAGCAAGTAGCGAGTGCCATACTGCCAGGTGTGCAGTAGCACTGGCTATTCTCTGGGGCAGCAGCCAATGTACACACGTCTGAGGCTCGAGTGCACACACGACTGTGCAGGCTCGCCAACACGTCATTGAACTAGCGAAAATTTCCTATCCCTAGCCTTCAGGCGTACCACCGGGATATGTTAATAAGCCCTTTCCAATTCAATTCACTCTATCCTCACCATCGATTGGCAGAAACATTACAATAGGTGGCAGGAGCATCGCTTCAGCTTCTCCATCAACTATCCACATAGTATTTAAGAATACTGTGTTTAAATAGCTCCTTATACTCCAGCCTCACACGCCAGCAAAATGGCGTCACTTGCCAAGTATACGTTGGATCGCCGTTCGCCAATCAGCGCCTGGTAACCCACTCGCCAGCCGGCAGCTCAGCCAATAGCGTGCAGTAGCCTGTTCGCAGTGTCTCGAGCAGCCAATCAGAGGCTGGGGTACACGCACATCAAAAGAACCGCCACGGCATCTCGTCTCTGCGTGGGTGTAGTTGAGATGTGAGATTCGCGCCGGTCCAAGACTCACTCTCACCATTGTACAGAAATTCTTCGTTTTCGCGTCATCATTTCGGATCCATAGCAATAACTGACAATCTACGATTATAGAAAATTTACATTTTATGAGTTGTTTAGTATTTTTGTGCGTAATTTTAATTGTGTGTTATCTGCTTGTTGTAAAGAGTAGAGAAATTATTAATAAAATATAAATATTTTCTCGACTTTTTACAACAAGCAGATAACACACAGTTAAAATTAAGCACACAGTTATTAAACTACTCTTAAAATGTAAACTTTTTATCATTGTACATTGCCGGCAATTATTATAAATTCTAAATGATGACGCGAAAAGGAGGAATTTCTGCAGAAGGGCGAGGCCGAGCCTCAACAACGAGGTCTCGAGAGCCGAGGAGGTTGAGGTGAGAATGGAGCGGCGCCGGAATGGAAAACACGGGAGATCCCTGAGAGAACCCGCCGACCAACGACATCGTCCGGCACGATTCTCGCTTGCGTAAAATCCGGGAGCGACCCGACCGGGGATTGAACCTCGGCTCGCCTAGGTGGGAGGTGAGCGGTGTAACCGCTTAGCCACCGTGGCCCCGCGTGAGTGTGTGGTTTCTCTGTGGCCTAGCAGAGTCGGGGAAAGTAGTTGCGTGTAGCGTGGCGGAGCCGTAGGACTGCTGAATGTGAGAGGTTGTCCATAGGCAAGGAAGGACGTGGAGCGGAGATTGCACGAGACCACCCACATCCAGCTCGCCTGCGAACCTCCCAGGGCCACACAGACGTGAGGGTCTTCTCTGTGTGCGTGAGTGTCGCACGGGATGGTCTGTTGCGTGCACACATAACGCAGGCCACGGTCTCTTCGCCTGTTTTCGCTGCGTAGCTCCCTCCCTCTTCAATTTGTCCGTGCGTTCAGTGAGAATTTTTTCCAGAAATGTACATACAGCTAAGGGTACTGCCTCGCTGATTGGCAGCTGCGAAATTCAGATAGGAAATCCCATATTAAGGGGGCAACGGTGGTTCCCCTCCCACCAAGGCGAACCGGGATCAATCCCCGGCCGGGTCACTCCCGGATTTGCGCATTTGGAAATCGTGCTGGACGATGTCGCTGATCGGCGGGTTCCCCCTCCCCTCCCGACCATTCATTCTCAACTCATCTCACTTCGCCCTCGTTGGCTGTCGAAACCACGATGTCACGAGCCGTGCAAATGTCTTCACTCACTCACGCGAATTCAAAGGGATTAAAATGCTAGCTGGCCACAAAATATGCTCGAACCATAAGCTCGCTGAACTCTAGGGCAGAGTACAGTTTCCTGCTAGAGCTGCTGAGCTGTCGTCCGGAGGAGACTATAGACGGGGCTTACTTATAATTAGGTGATGACGGATGTTCAGTTCTCAAGAGCTAGCGGAACGCAATTATCGCTGGGCGCTAATGACAGTCACGGCAGGGAAGTATAGCTCGGAGCACTCAGCGATATTCTGAATGATTATACAGAGTAGTTCTCTCTCTCTCTCTCTCTCTCTCTCTCTCTCTATCTCTTTCTTCTGTAGCACGGCACCTAATACCATCACACCCAGACCTCGCCGAACGTACGTGGGAATTGCAAGGAACAGAATTTCTGTTACGATGTGCACCAGGTGCGAGAGTAGGTTCACGATAAGACCCCGTGTTAGTACTACATGGATAAGAGAATGCGTTCACGATAAGACCCCGTGTTAGTACTACGTGAATAAGAGAATGCGTTCACGATAAGACCCCCGTGTTAGTACTGCATGGATAAGACCCCGTATTAGTACTACATGGATAAGACCCCGTGTTAGTACTACGTGTATAAGAGAATGGTTCGCGCGTAGCCGGGTATCCGTCTCGAAACACGCCGCCTCGCGCGGACTTCTCCTTTGAACTGTTTTAAAGAGGAAAGGGAGAAGAAACATGCGGTGCGTACTGCGCAGCAGACATTAATTAGGGACACCCGATTTTCGCGATAAGATTTCATGACAAGTGTTGTTTTAAGACACTTTAACTCCGATCCACTTTCGTGATTGTATGATTTCCGTGTTGTGCATGTTAGCTGCAGTCCCGCGAATGTCAGAGTACTGTCACCTAACTATGTTTGGTCAGTCACGTATGAACCTGTCTTCTTACAAAGACACGCTACCAATAAGCAAACAAACTGCTTGTATGCCCGTGGGGTATTGAAACCTATCACGTGCAGAAATCTTTTCGCGAAATTCAGGTGTCCCGAGGCATCATTATTATTTCAATATAATTTGCAAAAAATTTACCTCCATTTCGCGTCATGTAGCTATAATCGTATATAACATTAATAAAAAGAAAAATATCTAGCAAGGCAATGTATTTTCTTTAACTACATTTGCAGTTAGTTGGGTTGAATAAATCAACTGGTATTTTCTTCTTTAACGTTTTAATTTCCACATAATTTCCTGTTTCTGGTGCTGCAAATAAGTAATTTTCTGATGCGTACTGTACATAAGCTGGCACAGAACTTGTTTCGTTATCACAACCAATAAACTATAAGCTTGCGTGTTCATTGGTCAATAATATGGACCAATCACAACGCAGAGCAATAGCACGGTTTGCTAATGATGTCATCGGCGAAGCACTTTTCTTTCTTGGCGCTGTTGTCGACTATTGTATAGCGTGGATCATCAAAGTAATTTTGTGAGCAACGTCCTAAATATAGCGCACTATCAATGAAAAGGTTAATATTACCAAAATGACACGGATAAATCATGTGGAAAAATACTGTAACTGAGCAAATGTGCAGTTAGTTCTCCTGCAGACCTTTAATGTCTTTCTGACTGCAGTGATTCTCGAAATCACTAACCTCAATTCTTCATCCCCAGCCTTTGTTACGACCTGACATAACCTACCCATCAAAAGCAGCTTGAGCCCGATAAGACGATGTGTCGTTTGGTGAAGGGCTTCAGGGTAGTAACACGTGGGGTGCTGGTTCGAGTCTCGGAGTGGCCTAGTCGTTATTATTATTTTTTTTTTATGAATTTAATTCTGATAGATTTGCTACTTCTTTCTGATTTACTAATCACGGTGGTTTTTCTGAGTACAAATTCTCTTTACAGTGTAACAGATATTACCATAATGCCGCCTGCTTAACTCTTATAACGACAATTCAAGGTTATCATAATCATTACTTTATAAATACGTCACACAAACAGTATGTTTGTGGCAACCTTCTTTTGCAGTTCATATTAAAACAACCTTTTCTTTGCGGCAACAAATTATGTCTTGCAGCACAGAAAGTGTTTTTAGATTACACTCAACATGCTAAAAACTGAGAGAAATAAGTTAATTAAAGAAAAAGGAAATGGAAAGACGAACATTTATTTCACCACATTATTCTTATGGGCAGTGATATTTCGCGAAAAGATTTCGAGACAAGATACAGTCCAAAGCACTGTAGGGTCGTCCAGCTTCTGAGATTGGCTAACAAATGTTCTGGTCCGTGTTAACCGCTTGCGCACGAATCACGAAGGTTCGGTGTCGGAGTTACTTAGTCCTGAGTGGCTTGGTCAAAGACGGACACGGCACCAGCAGCCAATGGAGGTATAACAACAGCTGAGGTGTGTATATGGTATTGAAGTCTACTGTGTGCTCCGATTTTTACGCGAAAAGTCGCTGGCCCTAATTATTGTTCATGAATATCTTTGTGGTACGTTCTTAAAACTTTCAGATCAGCATTAATTTAAGGCTCAAGGTACTGCCAACTGGATATTGTATGCGTGATGTACTTACGTCAACACAACATTTTTCAGTTGTCTCAACCAATTAGCTGTAGGTTTTGTGTTCGGTTACAGTAACATTAAGCATTAGTAATTTAGACAATGGCATGCTTTACGGATAAGTTACGTACAAAGAAGATAATGCTCTGCTCGTCATGTACACGATTGTTTACTTTAGTTATGAATGGTTTAAATACATTCGCTCACTTGTTTAAGCTGTGCACGATTAATTGTGTGCTTTTCAAATCAACTTTTTATTAAATATGTTACTGCACATACCTGCGTATATTTTAACGGGCACAGTGAAAGTATGCGCCAAGTTAAGTTGGTAATAACGAACTGAAAGGTGTTCAATGTTTTAATGTTGAATTAAGTGCTAGGTAACCATTTGCTACAAATTAAAAAAAAGTTTTGTGTTTTTATAATGCATATGAGTGTAAGAATTTGGAAATTCCTAAAATATTTACTTTGCCAATAATTTTACAGTTCCACTTGGCCGACGCATGAATAACGTGATCAGGCCCACGGTAATGTAAATTTTAGAAAAAGCGGATGAATACACAATATCTGTAAAAGTAGATCTTATGCAGGGGTTTCAAAATGACTCAGTTTACCGTGAACAGTCTATAATTTGAAATATTACCATTATATAATGTTTATTCAGGTCCAGTTCAACCGAAGCTCTTACAAGCATTTTTAGACTAATAAATCGATTCCCATTTCCCGATGAGTAAAGACACCCGTATTTCGCAAAAAAAAAAAAAAAAAAAAAATCCGCACGCGCTACATTTCTTTTGCTTATTGGGGGCGCATCTTTGTGAGAAGACGTTTTCATACCTGACTAACCAATCAGAATTACTTGACTCCGGGACTACACGCCTATGATTCGCGGACAGACACCTAACACGAAAATAATCCATTCAAGAAATTGTATTTGAGCTAAAGTGTTATGAAATAGAAATAGTCGTGATTATTTTTTTCGCGGAAATTAGGTGTTTATATGAAGGAGCTATTAAAGTGTTTTTCGAAAACCATTTTAATGACGTATTAAACAATTCGCGTTGCCGTAATAAATGTAATAGAAAAATAAATACAATAACATTTGTATTAAACTTGTGTTATTTGACGAGAATAAGATGATATATGTTTTATATTATGACTTCTTTCTGTTTCCGTGCATATAGTTTACAATAAATAGTTTCATTCATAAACTCAAAAATGTATTCAGTTTTTCTAGATCCAATTAACTTTTTATATATTTTGAACAAAGATTACTACTTCAATAAAATTGTTTCGATTTTTTATTTTGTCGGAAATATTCCAACTAGTGAAACACTGAAAGTAACCTTAAGAATTAGAATGTGAATTAAGTTCGGTTCTTTCTATTTGATATCGTATTAAATTTTGCCAGAGATTGAACCCAGCTGTGAATACTGAACAAATCTTGACATCCCGAACTAGTTAATTTTCAGTTTTGGCTAACAAACATATGGAAAACCAGTTTATTTAGATCTAGCTTTATGTATATTCTTACATACACAGTAAAATATCTTCATTGAGTAATATTCCTTAACTCTGATGGAATTTTCTAGCTCATACAGAGTTGGGAACTTCAATACGCATTTGACTTTTTCCTAGACAAACCAAGGTAAGTTATTATCGTTGTATAGAGAAAAGTTACATTTCGTGATTTCTTAGTATGTGTGTACAATTATGTGGTCAATTTGCGAAAAATTTCTAACGGTGCATTAAATGACTTATGCCTAGGGCCAGTGACTTTTCGCGTAAAAATCGGAGCGCACACTAGACTTCAATACTATATACACACCTTAGCTGTTGTTATACCTCCATTGGCTGCTGGTGCCGTGTCCGTCATTGACCAAGCCACTCAGGACTAAGTAACTCCGACACTGAACCTTCAGGATTCCTGCGCAAACGGTTAACACGTGCCAGGATATTGTTTAGCCAATCAAAGAAGCTGGACGACCCTACAGTGCTTTGCACTGTATCTTGTCTCGAAATCTTTTCGCGAAATATCACTGCCCCTACTTATGCCACATATGAACACGTGCTGAAATTAAATACATTTCCATAATCTAAATAAGTTTCGAATTTGTAATGTTGCTCGTTGCCTGCTGGGATATTTGTTGTTGCACTGAGCCCATGTACATATTCTGGAATTGAGGTTTTGACTTTGTGAGGTATGTTTGGAACTCAACCTTGTTTACGAAATTATTTTCAGTAGTCGTGAGGTTACACTCGAAAATCTAAACAATTAAGAAATTTCCAAAGAAGCTAATTCTAATAATGTTTTTTTTTTAAACTACTCCACATTAATCAGTAATGATCGTTTTGCGTGCTGGCACGTGCTGATTAAACACTTGATTTCTAATCATATCTACTGGATTGGACTGAACTGGTCAAAAAAAACCCTCAGGGAATTCCATTAATCGCCAGAAGATAAAAGCTCATTATCTGAAGATTCAGTAAAGTGGTTCTACTGATGGGTATCGCGGATTCAGGTTTATATTGCACGACACACCGACCACTTGCGGCCGTCACAAGACGCATAGCTTAGTTTATGTTATCGCATTTAATCCAAGGATTTTCAAGTTCCCTGCAGTGTTTTATTTTCTGACCTTTTTTTAACCCCTTAACGTACACACTAATTTGTCGTTTGAGTTGTTGCAAAAAAAAAAAAAAAGGATTTTTGGTTAGAAAAGTACTTTAGAGTTTCTTACAACAACTGTCATTATGGAACCTATGGAGAATGTTTCAGTAGAGCCACGTCACAAACAGCAAACCAATTATAAAATAGCTGGTGCGTCAGCAGCAACCAATGGCATTGATCAGGGGAAGGCGCTGTATTTATTGGCGCTAGCATCTGGACTTTCACAGCACCGACCATGATTTCACGTATTATGCAACATGTCAAACTTGAACGGGTGTTCTCGGGATAATATGTCGAGGGGTTGAACATGAGAAATTAGCTCGATTGATAACACGTAGGTTAGATTCAACAGCCGTTTATTTACTCTAACACTGCTTCTCGGTTGTTTGCCGCCACACTGTGATTGGACCCGCTTTTTTTTCCGCGTGTGTACTATTGCTGGGGCCAGTGACTTTTCGCGTAAAAATCGGATCACAAAGTAGACTTCGATACTATATACACACCTCAGCTGTTGTTATACCTCCATTGGCTGCTGGTGCCGTGTCCGTCTTCGACCAAGCCACTCAGGACTAAGTAACTCCGACACTGAACCTTCGTGATTCGTGCGCAAACGGTTAACACGAGCCAGAACATTTTTTAGCCAATCTCAGAAGCTGAACGACCCTACAGAGCTTTGGACTGTACCTTGTCTCGAAATATTTTCGCGAAATATCACTGCCCCTAACTATTGCTTCAGAGTTTTCCAGGAGCTGTCAAATTAGTCGGGAGAAGAAAATTTTGCGATTTAAATGATATTCAGCCTAGACTCCGCAGTTTCCGCTGCAGTAGAGCCTCGGCCGTTTGTTCATTGGCTACCGCCATATTGAGTTCCTGGTGAGATTCCTGGCCTTGTAGCACGTGGTTTGGAACTATTTGTAATTTTCTGTTTCTGTTAACCGCAGACGTCCATGACGGTTCTAACATCAGTGATATCTTCCTGTCTCTACAAACCATTAGAGGCGCTATCTTTTCGCATTACATTTCAGTTCCAAATCAGACGGTCTAAAGGCCAACGTGCGTGATTGTGCCTCGGCCCATCCGACACATCCTGCAGAACTGTGGCTGAGCGGTTAGCCTGCTCGCTTCCCACCAAAGTGTACCGGGTTCAATCCCCGACCAGTTCACTACCGGGTTTTTGCAAGTGGGAATCGTGCTGGACGATGCCGCTGGTCAACGGGTTTCCTCGGGGATCTCCCGCTCCCCCCGCCCATGCATTCCGGCGCTACTCCATTCTCACCCACTCACTCTTACATTCACAGTTTATAATAATTTCAATGTTATTTCCGCACTGACGAAATTTTCCACTGGCCCATTAAAACAACATGTAATTCAAAGTCATGCCGTCTCATAATAAGTGCTTCAAAACAACGCCGTGTCATGAAAGACGTTTAACTTAAGTCTCACCCAACCTCATCCACCCGCAATAAAATAAACAGAACCCCCTAGTAGTATAACTTCACCATAACAAAAATAAAGTAAGCTAGAATGATAACCTACATTGATCATAGCATTTGTCTACACACTTTGTTTTCTTCGTAGATAGAACAGCTGTGGTTGGGGAACACGCTGTCTCCTCGCTACGTTTCTATAACTGTCAGTATTTAGTGAACTTTTATAACATGTAGTACACGAGTGCACATCGCTGTTGACATTCAATGTGAGCGCTGGTACCTGAGCATAAGGCATCAAAAACGCTGCAATAATGCAGTTGTTGCACATGTGCGTACATCAGACCTATCTCGGAAACAATTTATTTCCGGGTCTATGCTTTTAGGATTTTCGTCATTATTACATTGTCCTGTACACGCCCCTGGAGGTTGTGCCTATAATATTGAAACAACCGGTATAATTACAAAATCATTTTAAGCTTTCTCGATAAAGTGGTGGTGATGGTTATGAAGATGTTGATGATGGTTATGAAGATGTTGATGATGAAGATGTTGATGATGATGATCATGGTGGTGCCGTTCGTCTCAAAATTCACAAAAAATTGTTTCTTCTCGTAAGAATGTTTATTACCGAGAATCAATTTTGATTGAGAGGAATAAGAACACTAAGAATTTTTAACTCGCTAGCGTTTTAATCAGAATCAATCCCACCGGCAGAAGTGAAAAAAAGTTTCCGTTGGCAGAAACCGTCTATCTGCAAAGAGGCAGCAGTATTTGTCAACTTTTGTCACTGCAGCCGGCAGGAAAAAGCCATTATCCGCAGGCACTTTGCACAAGAAAAGCGAACGTCTTTCGGAATGGCTGGAACTGGCGTTCATCCTACTCCTTTCCCCTCGCACCACTCCTCTCCCCTCCCACTCCCCTCGACCGCTGTAGTCTCCTTCGCAAATGCAAAAAAGGGATGTAGGAAACGTTTTATAAATGGTGTCGTAACTTTTATTTCTCTTCATTGTTATATTTACATTTCAAATGCTTTGTGCAATCCCCTCTCTACCTTTCACTCCCTCTCTTATTCCACGGTTAAATTTAGCGAGAGAGAGGAAATTATATGAAGGAGATAAATGGCGTATTTACTTCGGGATACCGGCATTTCAAAAGAAACTTTTTTTGCAACGTTCATCTATCTTCATTTGGAATCCAAAGAATTTCTTTTCATAAATGAGCTTCGAATATTTTTTCATTAAAAGTTATGCGATGACTAGGAACCTGCCAAAGTCGCGTTGTAATGAGGCTGCAGACCAAACTCTAAGATGTTCGCTCGTTTGACTTTCGCCGTTAGCCGACGACTTGTGGCGCTTTCAGCTGATAGCAAGGGCTGGACGGTTTGAGAAAACCTTTTTCCAGTGAACCGGATGCACAGGTAAATGTTGCCAGATACCAATAACATCACTAATTCCTAGGGACAGTGACTTTTCGTGACAAAATCTGAGCATACTGTAGACTTGAATACTCTGTGTACACCTCAGGCGTGGTTATAACTCCATTGGCTGCTGATGCCGTTCCCGTATTTAACTGAGCCACTCAGGATTCCGTAACTCCCACACTAGGCATTAGTGATTCGTGTGCACACAGTTAACACGGCCCAGAACATGATTCTACCAATCAAGAAAGCTGGACAACACTACAGTGCTTTGTACTGTATCTTGTCCCGAAATCTTTACGCGAAAAGTCACTGGCCCTACTAATTGCTAGGGCCACGTGTGTTTTCCGCAAAAATATTACACGACTAATTAAATGCCAAAACACTCCGGTTCAGAAGCAATACCGCGGTTGGATCATTTCTAAGTCGCACGCGTGTTAGGTGTCTGCCAACCAATCACAGACGTACAGTATCGGAGTAACCAAATTCTGATTGGCCAGTCACGTAATATAATGTCTTGTCACAGAGACACTCCGCCAATAAGCAAAATAATACTGCTGGTTATACCCGTAGGGTATTGAAATCCAGCATTTGCGGAAATATTATCGCGCGAAACTAGTGACCCACCCTACTCATTGCTCTTAAGGGTGTAAGATACCAAAATATGAATAATTTTAAATTGTACCAAACATTGTTCAACTTTTAAGCATTGTATTTAATGACATTTTCATAGAATAAAAAAATTTAGACTTCATATTTTTTTAATAATTTGATGTCAAATTCTAATTTTTTTACTGTTTTGCTGCAGCTATATTAACAACTACTAAAAGGTGTACAATTGAAAAAAAATTTCCCATTTTAACAGTCAATCGTAGTAGACACAGCTTACCAAAGAATTATTACAAATAGCTAACAGAGAACATGTTTGGGAAATTACACATACATATACAGGAAGAGTATAAAATAATACCACAAATTTGAAGATCTATAATATCAAAACCAAACAACCTACAATCTTGATTGAACAATGAAATGAACCGTGTAACCGTGAAGTTTGTTTACCATATACTCATAAATGTTCAATGTGACCACCATGAGAGGCCCGAACGGTATCTACACGATAATCAAATTCGTTCCACGCTCTTGTCATCATGTCCGGTGTTACGGTTTGGATTGCGTTCGTAATTCTCGTTTTGAGGTCGTTAATGTTAGCCGGCAATTGTGGACGAAACACTTGATCCTTTATGTACCCGTATAGAAAACGATCGCACGGGGTAAGATCCGAGCTTCTTGGGGGCCAGTGATGAAGAGCCTGGTCACCAGCTGCTCCTCGACCAATCCAACGTTGCGGCAACGTCTCGTTCTAGTATCCGCGAACAGCTAGGTGCCAATGGGGTGGCGCACCATAAAGGAAACATCAGACCGTCCCCTTCACATTGACGTGTCGAATGCGAGCTCGCTACCCCCTCACCACCTCAAACCGAAAGTTACGAATGCCATCCAAACCGTAACACCGGACATGCTGACAAGAGCGTGGAACGAGTTTGATTATAGCGTAGATGTCGTTCGAGCCGCTCATGGTGGTCACATTGAACATTTATGAATGTATGGTAAACAAAGTTCATGGTTCCACGGTTCATTTGATTGGTCAATCAAGGTTATAGGTTGTTTGGTTTTGATATTATAGACCTTCAAAGTTCGGATATTCTTTTATACTCACACTGTATTATTCATCAAACCAACTTAACTCGAGGAAAATGAATTCTCTATCCCAGTCATTATGGATTAGACTGTTGAGTTGAGAAATTTGGGCGGCTCTTAACATTGAGGTCTTGAGAGCTGATGAGGATTGAATGAGGTGAGAATGGAGCAGCGCCGGAATGAAAGGGCAGGGGAAACGGGATATGCCCGAGAAAACCCCCCAACCAGCGGCATCGTCCGGCACGTATCACACATGCGAAAATTCGGAGTGACCCGGCCGGAGATTGAACCCTGTTCCACCATGTGGGGGGCGAGCAGTTAAACCGCTCAGCTACTGTGGCACCTGGATTATACTGTGAAACGAACGAAAACAGCAGGCTTGGTGTGAAGAAATGGCTATGAGGTATTCAAAAATGGAATTTATTCATGTTTTATAACACATGAAGAGTCTGAGGCAGTTCGTCTGAGAGCCTTAACGCGGTTCTTATGTTTTTATTTCATATTCTGTGATTTTCGTGGCATAAGTAAAGCTACGCAATATTGCATGAACAAAATAATAGGCCATTCAACCATATCTACGACAAGTCTAGAACTTCTGCCGAAACTCTTCGCACTCTAGTTTGAAGCCATATTGGTCCTTTCAAATACAGAAAACGTTCTGTAGATAGTAAGAATGCAACATCCAATTAGTAGGGCCAGTGACTTTTCGCGTAAAAATCGGAGCATACAGTAGACTTCAATACTATATACACACCTCAGCTCAGCTGTTGTTATACCTCCATTGGCTGCTGGTGGCATGTCCGTCTTTGACCAAGCCACTCAGGACTAAGTAACTCCGACACTGAACCTTCGTGATTCGTACCCAAACGGTTAACGCCGGCCAGAACATTTGTTAGCTAATCAAAGACGCTGGACGACCCTATAGTGCTTTGGACTGTATCTTGTCTCGAAATCTTTTCGCGAAATATCACTGCCCCTACCAATAAGTAGTGACGTGCGAAATTCGCGTTATTATTTCGTGTTAGGCTAAACTTCACTGTACTGTATATACTGGCGCCGCCTTGGTTCTGCCCCGGCCTGAAGCTGCTCCCTTCCTGACTCAATAGCTCATAATTGGGACACGCGATTGTCACGTGTTGACTTATTAGCGCAGTGCTATCCAGGGCGTGTCAAATGTAGTGTAGCCTAGACCGCCTGTTTTTCGCGAATAGATTCCACTGGTTGCACTCCAAAACACGTTAGTTGAGAACCAACATCGCGGTTGGATTATTTTAACTCGCACGTGTCTTAGGTGTCTGCCAGCCAATAACAGACGTACAATATCGGGGTAACCTACTTCTGATTGGCCAGTCAAGTAAGAAGATGTATTTTTACAGAGACATTCCGCCAATAAGCAAAATAATACTGCTGGTATGTCCGTGGGGTGTTGTAGTCTAGTATGTGTGGTAATGTTTTCGCGGGAAACATTTGGCCCTGGGTATAGTACAATGGCAAACCTATTGAAAAAGTACACGTGCTTCAAGTTTAACGTTTCCTGAACTGATATTGCGACTTTTGCAGGTCTCTACCCATAAGAATATGTGACATTCCTTGTTGAAGCCATTTAACAAGTTTATAAAGAGTCACTGACGAAGCACCAGGTTCCAGTCACGTTGTCCACTGCTACTCTAACAAAACAGAGCGTTTAGTTGAAACAATTTCGTGGCAATGCCGAGAACAAGTTTATTAGCGAAGCCACCAGGCAAAATTAATCTTCTTTTCAAAATTATTACACAAACAACACTCTTGTCAAACACGTTAATAGCCTTCTTCTAAACCTAAAAACCGCACTACGAATCATTCTTTATATTTAAACTCTGAAACCTGAATTTTGGTTTGCGAAGAGAGTTGTGAAATGTATACCAAGAAGGCAAAGCCTGCTCTAGCAAAAAAAAAAAAAAAAAAAAAAAAAAGGATTTAGGGTTATACTGGGTTCATATTCCTCGCACCTTAACAGAAAATCTGCAAATGCGAAGGAACTTTGGTGTTGAACTGACTCATTACTTTTGGCAAAACCTTGAGAGATTTCCGCGTGACAATTTTGTGGAGGGGAATTTTACGGACGAAGACTCGTTTCTGTAGGCAATCTCTGTCTGCAAAGAAGTGTATAAGTATTTTGGTATAAAAATTACTAAAACAAGCCTTGGACCCACGAAGTACCTCTCGCATAAGCATTTCATGATTTCACGGGAAATTATAAAAATCCAAAGATAGTAAAAAAAAAAAAAAAAAAAAAAAACCAATGCTTGACTTTGAAGGTGTAATAAAAAAATTAATTAAAGATCGTGTCCTCTACGTATTTTGAAGAAAACATCTCAGCGGTCAGCCATATCGCAAAGCATATTTCGATAAGCCAGCGCGTCATCAAAATGTGTCTCACTTCTAAACAAAGCAATGAGACAGGCATCAGCCAATCATGATGGGTACATGTGGAAGCTTGAAAATGGAATGAATTTTTTGAAAAGATCAAAGTAGCGAACCGATGTACACGGTTGCTTTATAATATTCAACGCCATACAGCTAGGAATTGCGTGTAGTGGATAACTGGGAATGACATGCTTTGACCGATCAAGCCTTTACGAACCATATTATTTAAAAAAACATAATCGTGTTGATAGCTTTGTGTGGTGTACATATGTATATGTATAATTTGACCCAGCTGTAATTGGTTGCACATGAAAAATGTTCGCTGTGTAAGTCGAAGCATCACAAAAATATATTTGTCAAGTCTGGCGTGGTATTTCGTATACAGAGTGGAAATTTAATCCCATACTTTCACTTGGGCTACGATTACTGTAATTTTTTTTTTCGCAAAGAGATTCCACGACTAGTTATACTCCAAAACACGTTAGTTCAGAACCATAATGGCGGATGGATGATTTTGACTCGCACGCGTCTTAACTGACTGCCAGCTAATCACGAGCGTCCAATGTCGGGGTAACTTTTTTTTCGATTGGCCCAGTCGAGGATGAAATGTCTTCTCACACGGACACGCAGCCAATAGCAAAAGGAAATTTGCAAGCTTGCACGTAAGACGTTGCAGTCTAGCCTACGCATGAATCTTTTATCGAATAATAACAATAATGGCGTGTGGGGAGTGCACCCAGGGCAAGGCAACACCCTTCGAGGGACGGTCTTTCCAGCTGGGACCCGTAGGTGACCGTCATCCCTGGGAATGACAGAGATGAGACCCTAGAATGGAGCGGCGCTGGAATGCAAGGGCGGGGGGGAACGGGAGTACCCCGAGAAAACCCGCCGGCAAGCGGCATCGTCCAGCACGATTCCCACATGCGAAAATCAGGGAGTGAACCCACCGGGGATCGAACCCGGATCGCCGTGGTGGGAGGCGAGCGCCCTGGACACTACGCCATCGCTGCCCCATCTTTTATCGAAAAATTAGGTATCCCTAAATATAACGTACTTAAATGTTTCAGGAATTGAATATTTGCCAAAGATTCTATAAATAGAGACCTGCGAAATTCGCGTTATGTTATGGCAGCACGCTAAAATCCACCGTTCTATGTGCATATCTCAGTCGGTGCCAATTGTTTATTAGTTTCTACGCCAGTGAGAAAGCAGTCTTGGTTGGACGTGATCGGGCAAGACTTTCGTAAGTGGTTTCCTATTGGTCCAAAGCCATCCAGGGTGTGTCCGGAAAACTGCAATCCAATGAGAAACGCAGTACAAAAACACACGTGCTCGAATTCTAGTCTGTCTTGAAATAATAAACGCGAATATTGCAGGTCTCTACCTGTAAATTGCCTAGAAAGCTAAATCCCAACGATAAATAAAAGACCTTTCGCGAACGACGCATTCTTAAAAATATGAACGAAATACAACTTACAGTGTTAGTGCGAGAGCTCGGAACTGTATTATAACGTCAGCCACCACGTTGTTTGTCACCGCCACGATTACGTCACAGAGTAGACAAGAATACAGAGGTGAAATAGCCACTTAACTCCGCCAACTCCAGCCACACATGCCACCAAAATGGCGTCGCCGACCAGCAATATGTCAGAACGCCGTTCGCTAATAAGCGTCTGGCGACTTAATTGCCAGCCGACAGCATAGCCTACAGAGAAGCACTCGCAGCCCGGGGTATACAATCAGACACAAGTTCCGTTCTCAGACCCTCGCGCAACCAATCAGAGCACGCACTGTAAAACATTTTCCGGCAAACTTCCTAAACACTATTGGTAGGGGCAGTGAGTGATATTTCGCGAAAAGATTTCGAGACAAGGTACAGTCCAAAGCACTGTAGGGTCGTCCAGCTTCATTGATTGACTAACAAATGTTCCGGCCCGTGCTAACCGTTTGCGCACGAATCACGAAGGTCCAGTGTCAGAGTTACTTAGTCCTGAGTGGCTTGGTCAAAGACGGACAAGGCACCAGCAGCCAATGGAGGTATAACAACATCTGAGGTGTGTATATTGTATTTAAGTCTACTGCGTCGCTACTGTACAAAACTGGAGACTGACTGTTTTCTGAGCATATGTAGGAATCCTACAATGAATGTATAGGGGACAAAATTACCATTCCCGCTTTCTCATTAAGCGTATACACTGGCAGGGTAAATTACCGGATAGTTTCTTGGAGTGTGAATATGGCCACATCAAAGGAACCGGCACTCTATTTCGTCTCCGTGGCCACAGACAAATTTGTGGTCGGCGGAGACGTGCAAAGTTCGCGTTATATTTCTGTGAGAGGACATATTACACCGCCTGATAAACAAGCGAGCACGGTGCGTGGTTTCATTGGCTGCCGCACTTCTATCAACTTCGCCTACCTGCTTGACCCCCTCTAAAGATATCTGCAACTCCGCCGATGATGTTATCTTATTGGTGCGAGAGTTCTCCGAGGCGCGAGAGACGCATTTCCGGTCGATATCTCTCGTCGGCCAAACGCACAGTAACTTGGTGTTCAGCCTGTCCTTAAATAACAACTCGAATTTTGCATGTCTCTAGCCATACTCCATTTACTGTTACTTCCAACTTTTCTGAAGCCCTGCTTAAGTTCTACTTCCAGGATATTCGTTCGCCTCTTGAAAACAAAGCTTAACCAAGTATAGAAAATTAAACTATTGAGAATCAGTGTAATCATATTTTGCATAATAGCTATTCCTCACTAGGCATCACCAACTCGCCTATTTCGTGAGTTCATTTTAAGGACAAGTTAAACTTGATCCGCAAGTACGATGAAGTGTCGCTTGTATTGGACCGCATATTGCTAGACACGCTCAGGGTCACTTTCAACCAATAACCAACCTGAAAGGGAAACAAGGACTGTATTCCGTGCTGCCTGGTTGGTGGTTGAACTGGAGCAACAGCCAATCAACGACTAACTGAGGCTCAAGTGTACAAAGGACTGTGGAGTCTAGCTTGTTTGCAGAATGAACCCGCGAAACTTCCGAGTCTCTAATTATAAATTAAATATTATATCTCATATGTAAAATATAAATAAATTTTTTATTTAACAATATGTAAGGTACTTTTATGTTAACATAAGTATAAAAGACTTGTGATATATCGCATATTTAGGAAACAATTAAACAAGTCATACATGGCAATATTTATTTCAAAAATTGGCGGAAAGGTAAAAATTGTCTGATAGGAAAAAAACGTAACTAGAGTCACAAAAGTGCTCACTTTACCATGAACAGCATTTAGCTCATACATAGCTTCTTCTTTCATTGCGAATTATCTCATTTCTGTACGTAAGATATTTTTCATTATTCATATTTTTCTAAACCTGGAAAATTATGGTTTTTACAGGCATTTACACAAAAAAGTATGCACTGAAATGTTTTTTTTCTAGAAAAGAGTAGTTACCGATAATGTCTAATGGTTGGACAGTATGTGGTACAAATAAAGAATAGCACATTTTTTCGTGGCCGAAAACCTTCAGTTTGCTATTTTTCTTTTCATTGTATTGAATGCGTTTTGGATTTAACCCGTCCAGTGACTGCGTTCACGATCGTGGACACGTTGCAAGAGTATGGCATTTATGACCAGTGTTGTACACCGCAAGACATCAATGCCCAGTATTATGAGTCTCTTCCTTGTGGCTCATCTGATACGAGTATGTGGAATTTCTATAACTCTTTCACATGAATGGTTAATGCTAATGTCGTCGATATCGCTGCACGTTGTTCGCTGGTTGCTAGTATAATGCTGAACACAAGCATATAAAAAAATACGTGATTACGAGACTTGAACTCGGATGTAACGTGTTACGGAGGAGGATAACATTTATCTTGATGAAGGCAGCCGTTTGATCGAAGTATCGTCACGAGAGTTTAAATAATATTTGTATTATTTTTCTCACGGCAAAGTATAACCGCGTAGTGTACTAGAGCGTCAACAACACAAATATTGTGATCACCTTTAATCATCACCGATCGGAAAATTATTAGTTGCGACAAGAAAGTTTCGCGAACTGATATGAAATCAAGCTGGACTATATATATATGAGTTACTTTTACGATTGCTGCACAGTTTGGGATAAGAAAGCGTTGCGAGTTAAATTATATGTAGCCTACATTTCACAGTCCTGTGTACATTAGAGCCTCAGCTGTTCGTTCATTGGCTGGCGTCTTAGCGAGTAGCCTGTGTTATCCTTGACAAGGTTAACACGCAATTCGATAATTATTTCCATGCAAGTCTGCTAACTTGCCCGGAGTCGTCTGTCTGTCTGTTAGTGCGCTTATCACTCGAGAACCACGTATCCGATTGACGTGTTTTTTTTTTAATTCATAGCTATATTCTCTGGCCAGGTTTTAGTATTTGTTTTGTTACGTTAAGTAACATAAGGGATAAGCAGTGACGATAAGACTGAATCAAGTCGGAAAAAAGTTTGCTGCCAGCGCGCTCTCTTGCAATACGCTGTCTAAACCGTTAAATATGGAACACTATGATGTAGTAAAGAATTTTGTAGAATAAAAGACCTAAAAGAAACTCCGTGGTAGCATATATCTATATATGACAGAGAATTACTAGTAAGCGTTTTTACCATTTAATTCACAAACAACATTCAGTGACGAAATTTTTCACCTTGCACTCATTGGAATTGAAAAGCAAGTGCAGACATTGTCAGGAAAAAGTATAAAAAGCATGGGCCTACCAATACCATATTACGTTGTAGATTCAACCGTTAACAATGACTACATCAGGGAAACTTCATATAATAGATTATAATTGCACACCACCGCAACACTTAGTAGTATTTCTCGGTTATAGATAGATACATGGTACCACGGAGTTTTGTTTTTTTTTAGGTCTTTTTGTTGTACATAATTCTTTACTACGTGATATTGTTACATTTTTAATGGTTTAGACAGCGTATTGCAAGAGAGCGCTCTGGCGACAAAATTCTTTCTCACTTGATCCACTATTATCGTCACTGCTTATTCCTTATGTTAGTTTACATAACAAAATATATACTGATACCTGGCCAGAAAACATAGCTATAAATTTGAAAAAAAAAATATGTAAATCGGATACGTGGTTCTCGAGTGATAAGCGCACTAACAGACAGACAGACAGAGAAACGTTGAGTTTTATAATATGTATAGAAGATTAATACTAAGTAAAATTCTATTTCATAAATAAAAACTTAAACAATAATTATGTAGTCCACGCGAGCGGAGCCGTGGGTACAGCTAGTACATACATAAAAACACAAATAAAAAGGATCTCATTTAAAACGTAGGCATAATAAATAACTGTTGTCTATGAAAATTTGTGGCGTTTTGGGGGGGGGGGGATCATATTAAATAACAATATGGCTGCATTATTGATATAACTGGCCGTTTCACTGTTTACATATAAGTAGAAAACCGGATATTTAGCGAAATAGTTTAAGGGCACGCTAGAGCTAGATTTCCAACACATGTTCATTGGAATTTCTTTCAATATGCTCTCAATTTGTAAACCACATCCTGGACGAAAACAAGCCAATTATCAGCTTGTAAGAAAACGAGGACCAAATCCCATGCTTAACTAGTTTGGAGTATAAACTATAAATCAGCAAATGAAAAACGAACTGAGGTTCCAGTTCACGGAAGATTATGGAGTCAAGCGAAATTTCCGGGTCTGTACTCATGCTATTAACCACATGCATAATTGGGAAGCTCAAGAAACTTTAATAACGTGGAGAGGTTATCGTGTTGATTAAGGACGTACTCGTGGTGTCTGCAGAGCTCCTTAGTCCCTGTAGTGAGCGGGCGAGTGAACAGATTTGGACGGCTCTTAACAGCGAGGTCTTCATAATAATAGAGTGAACTCACTTGTAACCCACTTAGCCATCAGGCCTTCCGGGTCTCCTTTTTTACTACTATCTTTTCTTATTTCAGTTTAATTTTCTCCAAATCTTAGATATTTATTATCTTTTCTTTGTTTTAAAATCATATCACACTGTCAAGGCAACGCTTAAACTTTTACATTTTAAAAATTCATATTTGAAATATTGACTACATGACACGTTAAAATACTTATATTGTTTTGATAAGCATCATATAATTATTAAAATTATTCAGAAGTAAAATAGTTTAAATGCTTGAGAATCTCCAACAGGAGGAGCGGTGACAATTAGCCTGGCACTCGCCAGTTTACACGGGGAGGCTGTCACCGAGACCTTGCTCCTGAGGTCTTCAGAGCCGATGAGGGTGATTGAGGTGAGTATAGATCAGCGCTGGAATGGAAGGACGGGGGGAACGGGAGATCCCCGAGAAAACCCGCCTACCAGCGGCATCGTCCGGCATGATTCCCACGTTCGAAAATCCGGGAGTGACCCGGCAGGGGATTCAACCTGGTTCGCATTGGTGGGAGGCGAGCAGGCTAACAGCTCGATCACCCCCTCCCCCTTTTTGTAGTGAACTTGAGTTCCTCCAAAAGAGAAGTTCGCGTAGCTGCGTGATAACTTCTGGAGCTCGCTGACTTCTCGCAGTTCCCACGAGAATTCCTGCGCCTTTTGATGTACCGACGACGGGGCTAATCTGCAACCAACCCGCGTGACAAGGCAGGCGTCACCTCTTCTGAAGACGATCCACAAGTTCCGCATCGCATTTTCCGGAACATTTCTCACACCCTCTCCGCACTCTCCCTCTCTCTCTTCGCCTATCTCTTTCTTTCGCCTGCCTCCTCACTTCGGCCCGCACGTAAGATCAAACACGCCTTGAATTACAACGAGGCCTCAGCGGGCGCCTAGGCTTGTTTGCAGCCCGCCAGGCGAGGTAATTTCTAAACACGTGCCAGTTACTCGTCTGTTGTTGGCACGAGGCAGTGATTCCCTCCTCGCACTCCCCTCTCAGCCTACTGGAGACAATTACCGGTGTTTCAAGTACTGGACCAAGGCGCGGAAAGGCGCAGAGTATGTAGATACACAGATGTGAAATAGGCGTCTATACACTTTAAGTGAAGATATACAGGATGATTCTAAAATCATGGGACAAACATTGAGGGGTGGTAGAGCTCACTAAAACAAACAATTATTCTATAGGAATATATGGGCGGGAGTGACGCGTTGAGGCACAAACACAAAAATAACACATGAAATGCAACACATTGTTTATTTACAACGTCGCCGCTAAATGTCTTTTTACAGCAATGTTTATAATAATTGCTTAAAATTGCTACCGCTGACAGTAATGCAAGCTTGGTAGCGTCGGTGGAGTGATGCTGATGCTGATGCAGCAGGTCACTGGCGCATCGATTGACTGGCCTCAACCATCGCCACCATCGTCAGCCAATCACGCCATATGTAGAGGTCGCCAAGCATGCGTGACTGTTGGTGGATGCATTTCCAGCAACTGTTTTAACATTTTCTGTGCGGAATCACTTGCTAAGTATGCTGCTGATGAACATTTTATGTTTCCGTTAATGTGTTATTTTCTTGTGTTTGTGCCTCAACGCGTCACTCCCGCCCATATATTCCTTTACAATAATTGTTTGTTTTAGTGAGCTCTACCACCCCTCAATGTTTGTCCCATGATTTTAGAATCATCCTGCATATGTGTTGCTCCTAACATTGAGGTCTTGATAGCCGACGAGGGCGAAGCAGCACCGGAATGAAAGGGAGATCCCCGAGAAAACCCTCTGACCATCGGCACCGTCCGGCACGATTCCCACATGTGAAAATCCGCGAGCAGCCCTGCCGGGAATCAAACCCGGTTTGACTAGGTGGGAGGCGAGCAGCCTAACCACTACACCACCGCGTTCGCTATACGTAGGGCCAGTGACTTTTCGCGAAAATATTTCGGGACAAGATACAGTTCAAAGCACTGTGCTGTTGTCCAGCTTTCTTGATTGGCCGAATGATGTTCTGGGTCGTGTTAACTGTGTGCGCACGATCACTAATGCCTAATGTCGGAGTTACGTAATCCTGAGTGGCTGAGTTAAATACGGTAACGGCATCAGCAGCCAATGGAGTTATATACACGCCTGAGGTGTACACAGAGTATTCAAGTCTACTGTGTGCTCAGATTTTGTCACGAAAAGTCACTGGCCCTAGCTATACGCTATGTGAATCAGTGGCAACTTCACTGTTTGAATCAGTTAACAGCACCTAAATTAATCAACACTCATTTCAGCCAACTTAACTGCTGTGTTAGTGAAAACAAAAATACCAGTTTTCCTCCACTTATTAATTCAGAGCCATTTTCCACCGTGTCATCAACCATTTAATTCACGGTTTTTAGTGATTTGTTTTTTGACTGATGGGTCATTTAAACGACGTGTATCATCTGTCAGTTAAACAATGAGTATCAAATCAAATAACATCGCATAAACTAATAAAACCAATCAAATAATTTTTTTTTTAATGTGAGTTTCGTTTTTTAAAATACATACTTTTTACGCGGCAACATGACCATTCAATTTTTCGTTCCATTTTTACATCTTTTATTTTGTGTTCACGTAATCATTATAGGGCTCAATTTGAAGGTTGAAAATACATTAAGTGTGGATAAATAAGGTAATTCATACGTACTACTTTTTTCAGCAATTCTAATATTACCAATTAAACAAGAAACGAAAAGAAAGTGCATTTAATTTAAAGCTACATTTTTTTGATGCAGGCTGTTCATGGTAAAGTGAGAACTTTGGAGAACTCGGCCTTAGATCTACGTAACGCTTAATTTTGTATAATTTTCCTACAAGCACAGTAGCATTTTCATATACATGGGCCTAATGAATTTATTTGTGTATCAGTCAAGTCAAAACACGAAATTGTTACGAAATCAAATGTTTAACTAATAAACTAATTGCTGTTGTGTACGAGTAGGGAACAGTTTAACATGGCCTGATAATTTGTTCCAAGAAAAATTATAAAAATAAAAATCTTACATTTATTTAAGTCTCGTTGACTTTCAAGCTTATGTTACAGAATTTCATAGTGGCGTTTTTTTTATATAAGCAGTAGGTCGGTCCCTATTAAATGAAATTTATTAAGTTTCGAGTTTATTTTCACCATCGCCAATACATTATTGAAAATAATTTGGACATAAAAATAACGCATTTTATGTTCAGCTTGCTAAATAAATCATAGAAACAATCGGAGGTGGAGTTGTTTTCATTGTCTTATTAAAATTGCATTATTTTGAGGTGGCTGTCAAGAGTTTAGAAATTAATTAGCTAAAAGTGTAATAAAATTTACCTTTTTTGAATTATTTTTTTTTTATGAAAATATACTTTTGCCATGTATTACTGGTTAAAAAAATTCTTTAACTACGTTATACAAAATTACTATTTACTGATTAAACCACAATACCAGCATTTACTTTTAATTTATATTTCCTGCGGAACTGACGTGAACTCTACTGATTTTTTACACTCACGTCTTTGTAAGATTCGCACAAACGTATTTTTAAAGTTGGCACGTTATTTAGGTATTTTACATTCTCCGGGATTGTGAGATGTAGACACCGGGTCTCAGCAGTACTTCTGGATATGCAATGTACTTAAAGACGAGATTTACCTGCAGTCAGTACAGACTTTGTCTTTACCGTCGAGGTGAAAGTAACTCTTTAACAGAATGCGCGGCCGGTGCGGGCTACAGCGCGTAGCAGTGCCAGATATTACTTTGAATTGGCGTACTACGATGAAAGCCATTTCATAGCTGACAGTGGCTAGATCGCGTTTATGCACGTGGATCTATTGTTTCCTGCAGAATATGTGAACTCGTGGCAGGTGGTTGGCGTGGTCAGAATATATCACCAATAAGAAAATGATTTCCTGTGGTCCATACCATTGGCCGCTGCTGACATACAACAACCTGCTACTTGCGCAATAGAGCAACAGAATCATTTTTAATAAGCACCACTTTGTGTGTGTCTGTTTCATGAAAATTAGTACCTTCTAGAACAAACATTACTTGTGTTACTTACAACCGATAAAATAAAAAACCAAAGTGCAATTTAAAGAATAAAACTGTATGGTACTAAAACTTGGAATCTGCGGAGCTTTAATGAATTACTTTGAAAAAAAATTCCTTCTGGAATTATTTTAAATACGAAACATGCATACGTTCCAATTGATACATTTCTAACATTTATTCAGTGCCTTAAAAGGAAAGCAACTGGAAGAGATGACACAGGCAATAACAATGGCCTGGGAACACAATGTGAAAGAAGGAAGAGAAGGTATCGAATACAGCTACGAGCTCTAAGGAGAACAGAAGATAATCAATACGAATACGACGGCAGAGATTAATGGACCGAGTTCTGGAGTCTGTACAGACGGCAGCAAATGAATAGTGGCCGATGTCGAGAAACGAAAATTGTAAGAAGCAAAAAAAAAAAAAAAAAAAGGTAGGGGGGAAAGGAGAGTTTTGCTAGATGACTCCAAATAAAGGAAACGTCAGTATATCATCAGCAAATCTTCTTAGTGTAAGGAGACTGGAGTGCTTTGTCACAGGATACAGTTCCTATCTATAAATTTAGAGTTTTCACTTTGTCTATATGTGCACATTTATGTATGTGCATATATATATATACATATATATCTATGAATTTACGCCTATATATATAAATGTATGAATGTGGAATGTATGCATGACAGTATGTCATTATGTTTATGTATAATTCTATGTATATATGTAACCATTACTATGTTTACAAATGAGTTATGTTATGAATGCATTAATGAGTAGATTGAGCTATTAATTCATGCACGTATGCTCTATAGTCATGGCAACAGGGTGAAAAATAAGTTTTATATACATTTAAATTAGTTTTTAAAAACTTTTAAATATATAGTACAGAGCGTCAGAAATTTAAAAAACTAGTGGAAGCGAAGGTTATAATGGTTTAATATATTTCCTTTTCACTGTGCTATTTTGCAAAAAAAAAAAAAATAGGTATGAACTTAAACAATTGTCAAAATCAGAAGAGTTTTGTGTTCTTCCAAGCAGAGAGACTTTGAGTCCTAGACGTATCATAAAGGTAAAAAGACAGAGGTGTTAAGTAATTTGTGTGTGAAGTCCTTCATCATATCTGAACTACTTAAAAGAGATAAGTCGTTACATTTTTTAATAATCAGGTATCGAAAAAAATTACTCGACAAGTAAAAATGATATAATTAAATGCTTGAAAAATAGACAAAAAAAAGTTTCCCGGCTATCCGTTTTACTGATCGACGAAAGCGTAGTTGTACCCAGAAATTCAGAACCCTGCAATCCTTAGCTTACTCTTCTGTAATAATCTACAGTTCGTGAATTAGTTTTCTACTGATGAGAAAGAAGCTGAAACCTCGTTTCGCTTCAGAGGTCTCCCGAGGTACAAGAGGGCCACGGTTGTGTAGTGGTCAGACCACTCGCTTCCCACCTAGGCGAACAAGTTCGATTCCCGGCGGGGTCACTCCCGGATTTTCGCATGAGGAAATCGCGCCGGATGATGCCACTGGTCGGCGGGTTTCCTCGGGGATCTCCCGTTTCCTCCTCCCTTGCATTCCGGCGCTGCTCCGTACTCACCTCACTTCATCCCCATCGGCTCTCCTTTAGCTGGCCTTCTGGACCACACGTTCCCGATCTCAAAACATTCCGTGATGTAGCCCCTATCCCCAGTTTCATTTTTGCACGATTTTACTGAAACACGCTGCATATACCTACAAGTGAGAGCGTCGGAAGTACAAGATGAATCGTTAATGTATTTATGTATGTGTTAAGAGCCTCGCGAAGCTCTCCACCACATTGAAGCATATTTGAAACGCCTGAAGGTCACGCCTGGAGATATGGAATCATTGCGGCGGCGATGCAAAGTAGCTTGAACAATCTCCACGGGCGTCCTGTTTCCTTAGAATTCCAAGCAGCGACTGTAGGCTTTTCATACAGCAATATGTTAAGGAAAGATGCAGAAGTCGCTATAGCTTCAAAGACTATTTTACACAATAACGGCAAACACAGGGCTACATACAGAAATTTTGGCTGATTTTTGAACTTTTCAACGACCAAATTTATGTTTCAATAGACAAATTTATGAATTGGCGACAAAATATCGACTTTAAATTTTGCCCCGAAAAATAGATTAACGTTGAAATATTCCATAGATTTTTAAAAAAATTAATATAGACATATCTGCTTACAATTAGGTCCGTATGACAACTTTGAAGGCTCCTTACAGCCTGTGTTAGACGCATTGTGCAGCGAGATGCACTTTGAAATCAACCTTAAGTCACTGTTCGTGCCTGCGTATGTCTTAACGGGCACACTGACTGTCGTGCGCCCTGTAAAGTTGGTAATGACGGAAGGAAAGTAGTTCCATGTCTTAATGGTGCATTATAAGTGTTAGGTAAATGTCCTTAAAAATTAAAATAATCTATTTTGTTTACCATTTTTTTTTTAAATTCATATACCTGTAAGAGAGAGCAAGTTTGTGAAATATTAATTTTTTTATAATTTCAGAGTTTCACTCGGCAGACGCACGAATAAAGTGATCAGGCCCTTGTACAATGTCAATTGTGCATATGGCGGAAGAATACATAATATGAATGGCTTTCAAAAGTTCAGTTGTGTTGAGTTGAGCGATTTTGGCGGCTCTCAACAACGAGTTCTTGAGTCAGTGAGTGAAGAGAGATTTGGACGGCTCTTAACGGCGAGGTATCTAGAGCCGATGAAGGTGAATTGAGGTGAGAATGGAGCAGCGCCCGAATTAAATGGTGTAGGGAAACGGGCGATCCCCGAGAATAGCCGCCAACCAACGGCATTGTCCGGCACGAATCCCACTTGCGAAAATCCGGGAGTGATCCGGCCAGGGATTGAACCCGGTACGTCTTGGTGTAAGGCGAACAGTATAACCGCCCAGCCACTGCGGTCCAGGCTTACAGAAGTTTTCAGTATATCTTGAAATGCCTTTATCTTAAAATATCAGGACTTACGGAAGTGAAATTACAGAAAAAGCAGCTTGTACCACGAAGTCCACCAAAATGGCGTCACAGGCCGGTAGCATGGTGTCCGCCAATCAGCGCGCGGTAACTCACTCGGCAGGTGGCAGCCCAGCCAATAGGGAACCTTCCACATATTCAGTAGCCAATCAGACACAGGGTCCGTTCCCAGATACTCGCGCAGCCAATCAGAGTACGGATACGTCCACATCAAAGGAACAGTCACGCCGATTCATCTCTCTGTGTGTGTATATATATATACATACATATATATATAACCTATGACTAGGGGCAGTGATATTTCGCGAAAAGATTTTGAGACAAGATACAGCCCAAATCACTGTAGGGTCGTCCTGCTTCTTTGATTCGCTAAAAAAAATGTTGTGGCCCCATGTTAACCGTTTGCGCACGAATCACGAAGGTTCAGTGTCGGAGATACTTAGTCCTGAGTGGCTTGGTCAAAGACGGACACGGCACCAGCAGCCAATGGAGGTACAACAACAACTGAGGTGTGTATATAGTACTGAAGTCTACTGTGTGCTCCGACTTTTACGCGAAAAGTCACTGGCTCCACATATGACCAATTAATTTCACTCCTATGTATTATACATGCTGTGGCTCGGTGCTTTCAATAGTACGCCAAAATTCTGGAACCGACTTCGACCTCACATCCCGGTGGACGCGAAATTTTTTCCGGCTGGAAGTCGCAAGCCGGGAGAGTAGCGTATTTTGTAATGCCGTGCAGGGTTTTCTTGGGATACTCCCATTCCTCCTCTTTTTCTTCGTTCCACCACTGTTCCATCCCCACGTTCCTTATCCAGCTGCGATATTAGCGGACGTTACTTGGTCTAGAAATCATTTGGTCTAAAAGTCAGTCGGCTTAAAATAATTTCACCTAAATCTCAATTGGCCTGAAATGCGATCGTCCCGAATATCACTTGGCTTATAAGTCACTTGGCCTATAGTTAGGGCCAGTGACTTTTCGCGTAAAAATCGGAGCACACAGTAGACTTGAATACTATATACACACCTCAGCTGTTGTTATACCTCCATTGGCTACTGGTGCCGCGTCCGTCTTTGACCAAGCCACTCAGGACTAAATAACTCCGGCACTGAACCTTCGTGGTTCGTGCGCAAACGGTTAACACGGGCCAGAACATTTGTTAGCCAAGCAAAGAAGTTGGACTACCCTACAGTGCTTTGGACTGTATCTCGTCTCAATATATTTTTGCGAAATATCACTGCCCCTACCTATAGTAATTTTTCCCGCAAGTCACTTAGCCTAAATATCACTTGGAATGTCACTTGGGCTAAAAGTCACTTGACCTTAAATCATTACAGTCCAAGGTATTTTAGGCTTAATTAAGCGTACCTCTCCTCTCATCCGTGTTCACCCCGCTGGAATACGGAGACAGTCAGCGGATTTGCATTTATAATAACTTAACTGCCACTTCCGAGGGAAGTTTAGATTGTATTTTTGAATACAATGTCTCGAGTGTAGCACGAAAAAGGCAAGTATACCGAATCGAAATAGCGAGATGTGTACTTTGATATACGCGAACTCGTACTTTCATTGGCCGCGTGAAGTTCTGGAAACGAACCTTTTATTTTCTGATTGGCTAGTGCACGTTATGGAAAACTCCCTTTTGGTCGGACTGTCGTCTGGCAAGTGGTATCCAGGCGCTGCTGATTGGTGAACGACGTTCCGCCATATTGCTGGCTGGTGACGCCATTTTGCTGGCGTGTGTGGCTGGAGTTTGCAATACACGCAGGCGTTCTCCTCTGTGTTACTAAGTACGCTGTGACTATAGCCTGCAGTAAGGTACATTGATATTAGTCTTCTGCGTATGTCCTCAAAATTTGTTCAGGAATTTCAAATTCACGTGTTTTAAGGGTGATCTGACGTTTATTTAATTTGATTTTAACCACAAAAAAAAGGCATTTTGCATAACTTGATTATACTTCGCAACGTAGGGAAAAGTAGTTTACTTGTTTATCAAGGCACTAATTAAAATAAACACCGCGGAAACCTAGGTCGACTCCAAGTCGTTTTTGTAGTTCTGTAACAAGAAATATATCAATTTTAGGCGTGATTCCGGGACATTTCCTTGCACTGGGATATGAGAACCGAACTTGCTAAACTATTAACTTTGAGGCCTACCAAGGATTAAATAAAAGTTGAAGTGTATATACGGAAAAATTGTAGCGGACGACGAGAGGATGTCCTACTAGTTGCTAGGCAAACACTTCCCCTCTTAACACACATGTAAGGTAAGGGGAGGAAGCAATATTGTACCTGACCGTGACGAGCCACAGCAAAGTGTGTCCGAAGATAGCTGAAGGAGAGATAACTTTTTTTAACTTTTTATTTGTAATCTAGTCCCGTTGCATAATTTCGGTGGATTTATATTTCGCAAAAAAATTATGGGGGCTCCAACTTTCAAAATCAGTTTGTGTGGTGGCATGCCAGAAAAATTCAATGAATTAAGAAATTCTGTGGGATACTACACTCGTTTTTTTAAATGATCAGCGATTGTGTTAGAAGATAACTAAAGGACCGCCACGCTGTTAAAAAATATCCTTGTTTTAACGAAGTCTTTTAAGGAAATGTGCATTTTGTATAGGAAGATGGAGCCCGTGTTAGCGAAACACAAACGGATCTCCGTCGAGTAGGAAATAAGCACTCTTCTCCGATATCACGAACGTTGTCATGAAAACAGGAATCGTTCTTATGGCAACTGGTGCATTCACAACATTTGCGCTTACGAGTTAATATTTTACATTTTAACGGACACTAACTGTAACGTCGAGCAGTGCTTCTCAGCCAGTCACAAGAAGAAAAATTTAAAAACTGCTCCGTACAGAAACTACCTATATTGCGTTTTATTTCAAATATTAAATGCGATAACACACTAGCTCAGTTAGCAAAGGCAATTACTGCTGAAAGTTTTTGTATTTTCAAAATTTGCTATGTAGCAATATTAATTTCATTAAAATTAATTTTTTATGCTCAGTGTAATAACACCATTAAAAAAAAATAAACGGTTTTTTTTTTCAAACCAGCTATTCAAATACACGTAAGATAGTAACAAAAATAATCAGGAAATTAGGTTCAAGTTTTGTAACTGTGCGGAATTTTGTATTTTCAACGGGTACATTTCCATTTACATTAAATGAAATGGCTAAAAATCTGTGGTCTGCTTGGAGCTAACAGAACTTCTTTTGTGCTTATAAAACGAACGTAAATGGATTTCATCCTAAGTTTGTGTGAAGCCTGTTATTGACTCGCATTCCATCAGGCTTCTCTTTATGTATGATAGTCTCCTCCGTATTTTTTTTTTTTAATGTGAGATGTACCAACCTCACGTGCATCAACTCATCCACTCGCTGGATTTTTCCTTTTTCTCTTCGCTCTATCATCGTTTTTCCCATCCTTCTCTTTTCCTCTCCACGGGACACAGCAGCAGGTCGTCTGTTATGTGGTTTGCGCTGCTTTGTTCGCAATACAAGTCACGAACTGTTAGAGGGAATATACTTTCCAGGGGTTGTTTGTAAAAGTATTATTTTTGCAGAAATAAGTTTCCTTTCATATTTACCGTCCGCCCCCCTTTCTTGGGTTCGTGTATATCCGTTCGCGGGCGAGTTATTGTGACAGGTGACCGTCTGGCGTTACAAAGAACATTTCATTCCACGTGAAGACACTCAAAATGTTTCCAGAAGGTTCGCCGGTACTTCATTAAGTTATTAGATGATATGGGAATCACACGCCAGCATGGAAAACCAACACTATTATAAAAACAATAAAACGCTATGGCCGAGTGTAACTTGGGCTACAATTAAAATGAAAATTGTTCTGCCTCACAAAACTAAATTTTCACAGGTGTAGTTTCATTCATTTGTTAATGCACGTCAAGATCTAAGACGAACTTAATAACATAACACTATATCGTTAGTTAAAATAGTACTCTTTTCTATAACACCTCGATAGAAAAATATAGATTGTATTAACTGTTACATATGAAAGGATATTTCATTGGAAGACTCAGCTAGGGTCTCCATTCGCTGACAGCCAGACAGTAATAAATGTTATTCAGTAGAGTGAGTTTGTAAAATGTGAAACGAACCAATAGAACACTGGTAAATTTGAAAGCAGAAACCAGCGTGATGGTGCATATAAGAGACACGACTACAGCTCATCTGGAATGATAGTAAATGTGTACCAAGTGCAAAGTGATGATTCATTGAATTGAACAATATTCATTTACAGTTTATAAAAAAAACCGATATATGTGTATTTTTTTATTAATTCTATAGAACGATGCTTGAACCTTATTCCTTACATAAAACAAATTCCAGTTTTAATGAATTAAATAAGACAATATTTAGTTTTACTTCCCTTAATATTATTTAAATTTTACGTGATATACAGTTTTATTATAACACATTTCTCCAACATGTTTAATAATATAAGCTAATAAATAAAAATCTGTAAATAGTAGAGTATTTGAGAAATTTAATTTCTTTGATAAATTTGAATAATTGACTCACATTATATGATTAATATTATTACATTATTAAGGTTATATAATTAAAATAAAATTAATCATTAAATCGTAAAATTATAAACATATATTAACGTTTAAAATAAATTCATAAATTAAATGTCACCATACAAATTATTAAAAAATTAGTGTACGGGAGTCAGTTGAATACGAAATAAATGTAACTTATTAACAATGTATGTGTAATTTATAATATTGACTTTAGAACACAAAAGTGCAAAACAAAAATCTTGAAAACATATAAAACCCAAAGTTATTGAAGGACATAACTAATTTAGAAGATATCCGTATTGTAAATTGTTTCTAAATATGTAATCTAGCGTTGTTTATTCGGTAATTTATAAAATACAACATGTCTCTAGAATGTTGTACTACAAATATACAATAAATGCAACCACGATATATGCAGATACTTGCTGTCTGTGCGCGGGACGACGATAATGGACTGTAACACTATATAGTTCATTACGATGACGTTAAAACGATCGCGCACAACGAAACAACAGGCGCCGACGACATACTGTGCACAACGCCCTTTTTTTTTTGCTCATTTGCCTGTTTTGTCAATATGGCGGACAATATAGCGTCCACGAAGAGTGGGCGGGAAAAACAACTTTAAAAGTTGGTCTAAAATACATACCACACGAAATACACAAGTTTAAACATTGACGATAGCATAATATTTGAAGAAATGTTTAACGTTATTATCGGGAAATAATGCGAGATTTACGATGGTTGGTTGATGATGGATGATAAGTAGGGCCAGTGATTTTTCCGCGACAAAATCAGAGCATACTGTAGACTTGAACACTCTGTGTACACCTCAGGCGTGGTTATAACTCCGTTGGCTGCTGATGCCGTTCCCGTATTTAACTGAGCCACTCAGGATTCCGTAACTCCGACACTAGGTATTAGTGATTCGTGCGCAGACAGTTAACACGGCCCAGAACATGATTCGGCCAATCAAGAAAGCTGGACAACACCACAGTGCTTTGAACTGTAGCTTGTCGAGAAATCTTTACGTGAAAAGTCACTGGCCCCAATGAGTAGTGATATTATCTGGGTTGAGTTGAGAGATTTAAGCGGCTCTTATCAACAAGGTCTTGAGAGCCGATGAGGATGAAATGAGGTGAGAATGGAGCAGCGCCGGAATGCAAGGGCGGCGGAAACGGGAGATCCCCTAGAAAACTCGCCGACCAGTGGCATCGTCCGGCACGATTCCCACTTGCGAAAATCCGGGAGTGACCCGGCCGGGGATTGAACCCGGTTCGCCTTGGTTGGAGGCGAGCAGTCTAACCTTGATTATATCTGGCTTTAGTGTGTTTTAACACATGTGTTGTGAATGCTTTGTGGTGTTTACCTCTGCTTGTGTAGTATTTGTTTTGTGTCTAAAGTAAATAATGCATTTTTATAACATGTGCCACTCATCACGATATGTTTTACATCGTTAACGCATCCTCGTTACTAATAAATATAATTATTTATTTAAAAATTTTCTTTTGATTTATGGCTTTTAAATGATTCATTTTTAATCCCAAATTTAATAAATGTGTCATTTTTAATTTTGCGCTAACTATCTTTTCTAGCTGATAAAGTAAAGTCATAAATGCTCGCTATTTAAATGTTTAAATCGACTATTTTTTTTTTTAATTTTGTAAATATTTGATAGTTTTTGCAATATTTTTGTGTTTACGAAAGGTTGCTATTACCGATTTATTTTTGGAATTCTGCAAAAATAAATATATGTGATTTAAAATTTAAATAACTTAAAGAGTTGGTAAAACACCAATGTGTTCCATGTATTTAATTAAAAGCAAGCGGTTTTTAATAATGAATTAAAACTCAATGTTTTAAATAATGTTTCAAAACAAAACACGTTTTTTTTTTTTTTTTTTTTTTTTTTTTTTTTTTTTTTTTTTTTTTTNTTCCTTATATTTTATATACTAACGTTTCATTCTCAGTCAACTGAATGGTTTTGAAATCAACATTCTAGACTAATTTCCGTTATATCCCTCGTGTCTTCGTTACAAGATAGTTTATACTGGGCCAATCAGAATGAAGCTACTCTGGTAGTGAAAGTCTTTTATTCGCGGGCAGACAACTAAGAAGTGTGGCAGTTAAAGAATAAATTTTAATTGTTGAACCATAAAACATGTTTGATACTTTTGTTATTTATTTTCGAAGATTTCTCTTTAAATAACTTTACATAAGGTCACGGGTGTAGAGAGTCCCGCTTACAGATAAAATTACCACGAAACTTGAAATACGACTTATCAAAGACAGCTCGTTTCGCACTACAGATGCAAAAGTGTGATTAAGTTTTCATTTATTATTTCTATGCTACGTTTGTCCTAACATGCTGCAGAGGTAAATGTCACTGCAGCGCAGATTTTGAAATGCTGCAATCAACAAAAGATGCTAATGTAGAATGCTTGGAAACTCAAAAACTTGAACTCCTAATCGGTAGGGGCAGTGATATTTTGCGAAAAGATTTCTAGACAAGTTATAGTCCAAAGCACTGTAGGGTCGTCCAGCTTCTTTGATTGGCTAACAAATGTTCTGGCCCGTGTTAACCGTTTGCGCACGAATCACGAAGGTTCAGTGTCGGAGTTACTTAGTTCTGAGTGGCTTGGTCAAAGACGGACACGGCACCAGCAGCCAATGGAGTTATAACAACAGCTGAGCTCCGAATTTTACGCGAAAATTTACTGGCCCTACTAATTTGCCACTTAAAACTAGTCTATTAAAGAAAATCCCTTGGAACGTTTAAGTTGTGAAACCGTTTGTTCACCGTGTCCACAAGAGTGAACATGCTGCACTTGAAGTATGTTTATGACCAGTGTTGTACACAGCAAGGAGAGACTTGAGTATTTTCCCGACAGATAATCTGAACGGAGAATCTTACCACACCTCTCGCTAATGAATGGCGGATTGTCACATCTTTGAGCACGTGGCACGTTATCCACTCGCTGTAAAACGCGCACTACGCACAAGTACAGTGCACATCAAAATATTACACGATTGCAACACCAATTCTCAAAAATTACTGCGTGACCGAGCCGGTCAACAGGGATATTTATACACTGAATGAGGAACGATGGTATTCAGAAATCTACATTACCATTTACTTCCATTTGGAAACTATGTTAGACATATTAATAAGTTTTATGGTATAATTTTTAAATATATGTAAATTTCGCGGCATAAATTACACGTAAGCTTGGACTCCACAGTCGTATGTATACTAGAACCTCAGTCTTTCGTTCATTGGCTGCCGCCTTAGTGAACAGCCAGTTTTGTCCTCGACGAGATAGCACACGGTTCAGTGCAGGCTTTCGTGCCAGCCTGCTATTGGCCCAGAGTTGTTCAAGGCGTGTGGAGAGCCAACCGCAAAAGGTCTGGAGTCTATCTTGTTCTAAACTCAATTCCGAAGTTTCACTGGCCCCTAATGACACCGAAATAAACGGGTAAAACTGAGAATTCACATCAATTCTAACAGACAGAGGGACTAGTTACCAATTTTATACGATTACTAGAACTAGTGATTTTTCGCGGGGAAAAAAAATGAGTATACGGTAGACTTCAATACTAGAAGCACCCATGAGTTGTTTGTCTATTGTCATTGGTTGCTGTCTGCTTGAGAAGGCGTTCGACCGGTCTTTTCAGAATTCGGCAACATCGGCATGGCTCCTGCGTGATTCGTGAGTAGGCAGTTAACACGTGTCAAAAAAGTAATTCAGCCAATCAGGGTAGGTAAACGACCCTACAGTGTTTTGAAGTATAACTTAAAAGGAAATATTTTGGTGAAATTTATCTACCCCTAGCAATGACGCAGATAAAATTTAATTACGTAGAATGCGTGCAATATGTAAAATATATTTTGCAAAAAAAAATATTTGCTTAATATAAACAGTACTTTAAGTGAGAGAAGTAAGAAGCTAAGAGTCGTATGTTAAAAGAGGTACAGCACCTCGAGTAGAAATTTAACATGAAGTTTACATACTTTGTTCTACGTCCTTTTTTGTGAATAAAATATTGTGTCGGAAAGAGTGTGTCGTACAAACTTGAGGAACTAATAACGAAATTCTACTTGCGTCTAACGCGAACGGAAAGGAGGACTTTGCATACCCTAGTAAAGCCAGTGCTCATGTCACAGGTGGACCGAAGCGAAACTAATGGAGTTTGCAGACATATTCCTCAATACGGCTTCGCTTCTCCCGCGGAAGTTGGCTTGGACACTGAAATTGTGTTTGCATGAGCAAGAAACTTGGCTGTTGGCAATCCCGGTCAGGTGTGTTGGTGTTTGTCGCTCGGAAGTTCGTAGTAAATAGTTAGAAATAGCTGGTTCTGGTGTACCTGGCGTCCTGGTGGGGACAAGAAAACAAGTCGGCGGCCATATTGGATGACATCACATTGCCATTTTTTCTTTTTTTCATAGGAATTTTCAATTTTTTCCCTAAAAAACGGACAAAATTGCCAGAATCTGCCTCAAAATTTCCCGAATTTCCCTCAAAACAGGCAAAAGTTTTCACAAAAATGTGTTTAGTAAAAGGCGGCTGACTTTTGCACAAATTTCGCCGATGACCCATGATGTGGCTAATGAATCTTTTTTTTGGAGGGTGATAACGGGTTGAGGTGTTTTGAGGGGTCACCCTGACATTCACACTCTATGATTCCATGCCAGCACCATCCAACTTGCCTGAAGAATGTTCGAGTTCATTGCCCCATAATGCAACTTCTCATATCATGCTCTGTCATCCCATGTTGGTTTTCTCATATTCCTTCTGGTCTCTGGACTCCTTTCACCTGCGCGATACGCAGCGAGGTCTGCCCACGCACGCTAGCCTAGAGTCGTACCATGCGAGCGCCAAATACGTCCTAAGCCAACTTATAAGCATAGCTGACTGTAATTTCCGAGCCGTTTAAGATATAGTCACAGAAATTGATAACATAGGTTTCGCCCCCGACAACGAAAAGGACCGCAGGGTCAAATATGTCCTAACCCCACCTATAAGCATAGTTTACTGTAATTTCCGAACCGTTTAAGCTACAGCTACGAAATTCAAAACATAGGCATTACCCCCGACAACGAAAAGGATCTCTGTCCCAAGTATACATTAAGCCCTCTAATAAGCATAGTTTGATGTTATTTCCGAACCATTTACCAAATACATAACATAGGTGTTATCCCCCACAAAGTATAGGATTGCAGAGTGAAGTAAGTACTAAACCTACTTATAAGCATAGTTGGTTATAAATTCCGAACCATTTAAGTTATAGTCACCCAATTGATAACATAGTCATAGCCCCCGACGATGAACAGGGCCGCAGGGTCAAGCACGCCCTACGCCCACTTGTAAGCATAGTTACCCACCATTTCCCACTTACTGAGGCTATATGCCACAAATTCATGTCATAAGCATCTCCTGTGATGAAGAACAGGTGGTAGGGTCAAGTAAACTTTAAGGCGTCTTATACGCATAGACGACTGACATTTCCCTTCCACCGAAGCTGTAGTCGGCCAATTCATATCAACGAACAGGATGGTAGTGCAAGTACATCCTAAGTCCTCGTATAAGCATAGTTGGCTGCCATTTCCCACCCACAGAAACTATAGTCACCAAATTCATATCATAGGCTTCACCTATGATGACAAACAGGGCGGTAGGGACAAGTGCACCTTAAGCCCTCTTATAAGCATAGTTGCCAGGCTTTTCCCACCCTCCGAAGCTACGACCACTAAATTCATATTACAGTCATTACTTACGACTGCAATTAAGGAGATAAGGGCAGGTAGGCCTTAAGCCCTGTTACAAGGATAGTTGTTCAGCATTTCCAAACCTTTGAAGTTCGGAAACATGTAACAACATCCCAACGCACGTAAAGAAAATAAAGGTATACATATAGACGCGTCGCAAAGTTACCATTTAATGTAGGATTTTAGGGTCTGTATTAGCACACATGTATGCATCGGCCTGCACATACTCGACTAGCAAATATGTACGTACTGCTTTAACTCTACCCTCACTACAAAGAGAATTACAACATAGCTTCGTATTCCACCAGTTGGATGGTGATACAAATGATAGCAACCATAGAAAACTGACCGGTTGTTAAACACAACTGCTCGGCGTCGGTACTGCATGAGGGCAGATCTGACGGATCAGCATTGAAATGTCGGCAGTGAAGTGTCAGCAGTTAGGGGTCAGCAGTGAGGAGTCAGCAGTAAGGGGTCAGCAGTGAGGGATCACCAATGAGGTGTCGGCAGTGAGGCGTGAGCACTGAAGGGTCAGCACTGAGGGGTCAGTAGTAAGGGGTCAGCAGGCAAGAGTCAAAGATACCAAGTTTTAAAGATATGAAGCAGCACTCTACATGAATAATCAGTTATGTAACAAACAACGAAGGACTTTTAAGTGCTTCTTTGTAGGCTAAGGATATACTTGACCCTGCGGCCCTTTTCGTTGTCCGGGTGATACCTATCTTATGAATTTAGTGATTGTATTTACAATGGTTTGGAAATTACAGCCAACTATGCTTAAAGGTTGGCTTAGGACGTACTTGGCGCGTGCACAGTGTGACTCAATGCTATCGCTATGTGTCGCACAGGTGGAATGACAGAGAATGTCTCTCGTCCCCGCCAGGACGCCATGTGAAAGTAGACCAGAAGGATTTTGAGAAAACAAAGGCGGAATGACAGAGCATGATATGAGAAATTGCATGATGGGGCAATGAACTCGATCATTCTTCTGGCAATATAGATGGTGGTGGCATGGAAAGATAGAGCGTGAATGTCAGGGTAACCCCTCAAATCCCCTCAACACCTCATCACCACCCCAAATATCCATTAAGAGCTGCCTAAATCTCACCACTCCACTCATATTGTACGAATTGCAGACTGCAGACATTGGACGTGGGTGGAGAGGGGTCGTGTGAAGACTGTGTGTTTGTGTTCTTGGTGTTGCAGTGTGTTCCCATCCCAGGGCTGGGCTTCAGGCGAGGCAGCTACAAGTGCGTGTGTAGACTGTGTATTTGTGTGCTTGGTGTTGCAGTGTGTTCCCATTCCTGGGCTGGGCTTCAGGCGAGGCAGCTACAAGTGCGTGTGTAGACTGTGTATTTGTGTGTTTGGTGTTGCAGTGTGTTCCCATCCCAGGGCTGGGCTTCAGGCGAGGCAGCTACAAGTGCGTGTGTAGACGCGGTTTCTACTTCCCGAACGTGGACGCCGTCTACCGCTACTACAACGGCTCCGTCATGGAGGAGGAGTACGAGAAACTCATGTTGGTGAGTACACTTGCCGTCATTCGTCTACGGCTAGGGACAATATCTGCGACCGGAAGGCCAGCACACCTCCCATTCTCCCGCACTGCAACAGTACTCGAATGGTTCAACGGTACTTGCAAATTGCCTACGGCTTCTGACCGCTTGGCTGTGTGAGAAGACATGTTCTACTCGACTTGGCCAATCAGAATTAAGCTGTTCCGACAACGAACGCCTGTGATTGGCTGGCAGACACCCAAGACGCGTGGGAGTTTAAATGATCGTATCACCTAATATGTAGAGACCTGGAAGAATTCGCGAACTCATTTTGGGACAAGCTAGAGAAACACTAGCTTTAATATGACTTTAGCGATTGGTCCACGCGGTGTTTGACATCTCCTGGAGAACGGTGTCCAATTGTCGCCTTTCACTGTGACAATAGACAACCAATGTGAGGGCTGACACTGTCGTATTTGTACATCATACTGTAGAGTCTAGTCTGCAGGTCATTGAACTCGCGAATTTTTCAGGTCTCTAGTAATAGGTTCTGATGTAATGTGTTTTGCAGCACAACTAGTCGTGGAATTATTTTTTTTCGCTGAAAACAGGTGACTCTAGCTATAGAAGTGAGTGACCTATGCGTAAGCAAAAGCACTGCTGATCTCTGTATTCCCACATACAGATATCCTATTGGCCCACAATTAACTAGACACGTCTACTGAATTTTCCAAAGGTTATAACTGGCTGACTGTCAGCAAATATAGTACCTGTTTGTTTGCTTATCAATCGAATGCTATTCCTATTCAAGATAACACTTTGGTGACTATGGCCGCGTGTAGCTTGGACAGCATTTGTATGAACATCTCTCTTTCTAAAAAAGAAAAACAAATCCAACCTGAATGTAGTTACATTGATTCCGTATGTTTATCAGAATCTTACTGAGCAGATACAGAACAGCGAAGTTAGACATGTTATCAAACAATATCGCGAATTGTGCAGGCGTCTAACTATTAGATGTTAATTAATAAGTAGCTATAGGGACAAGCATTTTTCGCGAAAAGATTTCAAGACCAGCTGTACTCCTAACCACTATTCTCTATATGTACTTTCGTGTTTGGTCGATTTTAATTGTCACGTGCCTCAAGTGTCTGTCCGCGAATCATGGACGTTCAGTATCGGAGTACTGTATTACGATTGGCCCAGTTAAATAATAACATGTCTTCTCAGTTAGACAGCTGGCCAATAACCAAAGGAAGTTGTTGTGGACGTAGGATATCGAAGTCTAGCATGATCGTAAATATTTTCGCGAAAAACACCTGTCCCTTCCCACCAGATAAAAAATTCCATACGTTCCAACACCTTAAAATAAAAAAAAGCGGCATGACATTTAGGGAGTAACAGTAGAGTAAAAAAATCCCAACATTGAAACCTTTGAGATATTCCCCTAGTATACTCGTCCACGTATAACGTCTTGCAAAACAGGTAAATTGACGACTATTGCTGTACAACGCCAGAAACTAGCGTCAGTAATGACAGCGCCTTTGCCGGGGCAATCCTACTGGCTGCAGCCTGTGCACGAACATTTTGTGATTGGCTGCTGTCGGTGCCTAGACGAATGGCAATTGTTTTTATACGTTTCATCGCGTGAGTTATTACTAGCAATTTGTAAGTACGTTTCAGACAAAAAAAAAAACAAAGTCTTTTGCAACACCGGGAAGGAACAATTAATGTAAAAGTTGAAAGGGTTAATGAACCGACATGCGACGTGGTTCGTGTGTGTTCCTAGAGGCGAGTTTTGGTGTCGGAAGACCGCAAGCCGTTCCTTACTGCTCTTTAGTGCACTGCTCTTGGCCAGAGGTCGTGCAAGAGCTGATGAAACCCGGCGACACCGGGTGCCGGTTGTCGCCAGCAGCGGCGGACATAGCCGCAGTTTATGTTCGTTTCGTGTTTTGTCCTGCGGTAGGTGCGGGGGGCAAGCTGCAGAGATACGCCCTTGGACGCAGGCGAAATGCGACTGTTGGTTGCAGACGAGCCGAACAGATACTACCCCGTAACCGAGACTAACTCCCCCTGCTCACCCCTCTTTACCACCATTTCGGAGTTCGCTCCACGAATTACCTTAACTTCAACGGGATGGAATTGAGTCTCCAGCCACGCTCAGGAGTAACGGTTTCAACAGCGATGAAAAAGGAAACTGTCGGAACTTTTAAAACTGTGGCAGTCTTGCCACTGCTGCTGTAGTTTTAAGAGTGCTTTTGCAACCGAAACAAATTTATTGTTTTATACTTGTACGAAACACCGTTAAACTTGTAGGCATTACTTCAATGTACTCTTTACTTGTTAACGAAATTTTCGAATTACACAGTTTTTGGAACATGGCATGTCGAAATCACAATTTCAATGTTTCGGGACGTACAACTAAAATAAACGAAATCATTTACAGAAAATTTAACAAGAGTGACCAAAAGGAGGCGTCATAATTCGTTTTGAGGTATGGTTAGCAAAATTTATTCTTTAAAAAAATTACATGCCACTACAAATAAAAAAAATGCAATAATTTCCCTAGTCGGAGTAATTTTAATAAAATTACGACAACATTTCATAGCCGGATTTTAAAGATTCCTTTAAGTAACTTGCATTGTCTCTTTTCAAAGTGAATTACGTCATTTCGGTGAGTTTTTATTATTTATACTACCAAAAAACACTCAAATTGTAATTTTCGTCAGGCTATTGTGTAAAAAGATGCCATCGAAAATGTATTTGTGCGAATAAATAATTACGTCTATTTTATATCTCGAAAATTATTTGAGCCAGCAAATCTTTTATAACACTCCAACATGTTTATTCTTTAATGATTTGATGAACAAGGTTTTGACTCGGCTAAGTTGTTTGCAGACCAGTCACAAACGTTTTGCCTTATAGTATCAGAATCACCATTGGTCCAGCGGAAAGGGGTAGTGTCTTCGTACATGCATGGCAGCCAATAAGGAAAGAAAACTGTTGGACGTGTCTACAGTACGTTGAATCCTAGCAAGCAGTCAACTTTTCCCGCGACAAACCACCATCTCTACCAATGATCTCTCCTATGAGTAACTGATTCCCAAGCCATGCTACTGCGCTACGTTATGACTGGTCCATATCACAGATCACTGAACTCAAAGTCTACAGCTTATTGGTGTTGATAACGGTACCTACAAGTTACTTGCCATCTTCAGTAAAGCACTCATACAAAAAATGTCTAATTTGCATCACCACAAATTAAAAAATGAACGTGGTAATGAAAGGGTTAACAGTTTCGGTTTTATAGTGTACCAGCAAATATGCGTTTTCCCGCCACTGCAGAAGCGCGGGTCTCAGAGTATGAGGTAGCTCTTTGACCACGGCTGGTCCAGATGGAAGCTGGTTCTTCTGTTCCGGGGCGATGGAATTACTAAATGGATTCCCGCGGATGCACGGGAGCAATAAAGCACTCTGCCTTCCCCTCGACGGGGTCAGCTAGTCCCGTAATCCGGACCCCCGGAAGGTACTTCAACTTACGACTTTCCCAGGGTCCGCCCGGGTACATTTCCGATAATGAACCCTCCTTCGCCGGATGTCTGCGAGTCTCCCCGGGTTTACTCAAACTCCGCGATGAAGCCTCTGTTTACATAATCGTGAGCTAACCTTCCGCTACGACAGAGATCGCCCCGAGTCGAGGGATAACTCCCCTCGTAGGTTAACACCCGAGTGCGCGAAGTTGAGCACACGTAACACAGGTGTGTGAGTGTTGATACGAGGTTTTGAGCCGGAGGAAGCTGGCTAACATCACCACACACTGTAAGCCACACAGTCTAGATAACGTAGAGAGCGTGTTGTCGTCGGGAGATGCTGTGAGGAGAAACATGTGTTCCTGTACTCCTGACAAACTCGGTCTTATCTTGCAGACGTTGCTAGCCGACTATCCCAGGGTAGTCATCAAGTTCAAGGTTAACGGGACACTAACCGTAAGCCCTGCAAACTTAGTCCTTATCGCCGACATAAATTGTTCACTTTGTGTGTTGGTAAAGAAGAAAAACTGGTATGAGTAGTAGGAAATAGGGCATTCGAACACAGGTTCGTGACAGGGTGCCGGGGTGCCATCGGCGATGACCTCCTGCTCTTGCATTCCGCAGCTATTTTTTCCCCGTTTTCCCCTCGAAATGTCTCTTTTTTCCCTCGAAATGTCACGTATTTCCCTCGAAATGACGCTTTTCCCCTAAAAATGTCCCTTTTTTCCATCGACATTTCCCTAATTTCCATCACGATATTATTTTTTCAAAATAGTTTCAATGACTCCACAATGTGTCTAAATGACTCATTTTTGGGCAATGAGGAGCTGAGGAGCTGAGAAGCTGAGGAGTCTTCCCAGATACGATATACATTACACATGCCATTTAAGCCCTATGCGAACTTATAAGCATAGTTGGCCGTAATTCCCGACCCGTTTAAGATTTAGTCGTCAAATTCATAACATAGACATCGATGCAGACAAGGAAAATGAACAAATGGTCATTTAAGACATATGCGAACTTATAAGCATAGTTGGCCGTAATTCCCGAACCGTTTAAGATGTAGTCGTCAAAATCATATCATAAGCATCGACGCCAACAAGGAAAATAGGCAAATGATAATTTAAGCCCTATGCGAACTTATAGGCATAGTTGGCCATAATTCTCGAACTTTTTGAGATGTAGTCGTCAAATTCATAACATAGGTACCGACGCCAGGCAAGGAAAATGAACAAATGGTAATTTAAGCCGTATGCGAACTTAGAAGCTTAGTTGGCCGTAATTTCCGAACCGTTTAAGATATAGTCGAAGCTGAAGACGGGAGCTTGCCCGTCTTCGGTCGCGAATTTGTTACAAATTTTTTGTTTTTTTGGAAATAAATTTTTAAAGTTTTGAAATGTTTATTTTTTTTTTACTTTTAAAAATTTGAATTTAATTTTTACAAAAAAACAAAAGAAGTATACATATTTTTATACATAGTAGTATATATTTGTATATATTTATACATATACTACTGCAATGGAATCGCTACCTGGTTCACCATCGTCGTCTAGTTCACCTGCGATGGTACCATCCTCAGCTGCGTTGCTTAACCCCCCTACCGTTCCCATTATATGCAGACCCGCACTACAGTGTGGAACTATTTTTTAACGGTCGCCTAATGGCTGGTGGTTTTTGGAAACACGCAGAGCTCAGTGGTCCAGACACGATTAACCGCGCAGGTATATAGGAGGGGTATTTATACTCATTTCCCAAACGAGAGCGGTCATTTTAGGGCGGCAATAACAAGTGGTATCTAATGCGAACATAACGACCGAGACGTCCCCTATTCGTTGCCGCCCTGTAATTATGCCCACCAAGACTAATGGCTTTACAGGTATACTATCATTCTCTGAGAATGCACACACAGAGGGGCTGATTTTGCTGGTACGAAAGTTTATACAAGCAGCAGTGTACTTTTTTACCCATACGTACACACTATCAACTAAAGCGTACTTGTGACATACTCCATCATGTAATGTCTTTACAAAGATATATAATTGCAGTAGTGTATGGTTTATTGAAGTGCTTTTAATATACTAGCACATTTTATTTTGGACTGTGTGTGATTGTTATCCAACAGAAATAACAACACTGAGAATTTCATGACATACACATTCATAACAATGCAACATGCGAAATTTGTAGCGCGGAGCAGCCAACCAGGCGACGCCTTGACTGAGGCTGCGGTGGTGTAGAGGTCAGACTAGACTACTCACCTCCCACCTAGGCGAACCGGGTTCAATCCCCGGCCGGGCCACTCCCGGATGAATATTTTTTACATCAAGATATTCATTTACACGACAATCATGGTCAATACATACAGTACACTCGTCAATCATGGTCATTACACAAGAGAATGTATACATAAGCAATACATCAAGATAGCAATTAAATATATACAATTAAAACTTTTTTTTTTTAATATTTTCACTATAGGTTTTTGCAAGCAGAGTAGTTTCATCATACATCAAAATAGCAATTAAATACAATTAAAACATTTTTTTTCACTATACTTTTTGCAAGCTGAGTTTACAGCAATTAAGACATTTTTTTTTTTCACTATGCATTTGCAAGCTCAGTAATTGCAGTAAACAATACAATGGCAATCAAAACATTTACACACATTATACCTTTGCAAGCAGAGTAGTGAATAGATGCAGCAGTAATGTCTTTCTATTGGCAAGTGATAATTTGCTCACGTCCTGAAGCGATGCATTGCCGCAATTTAGACATGTTGTGACCGGCAACATCTTCTTACGAGACGTTCTGCGATGAGGCGGTGCGCTGCGACGCAAAGTCGAGGACTTAGTGGCGGAGGCTTCTCACATCTGACGGGGGTAGACTTCTTGCATTTGAAAGAAGGCAGATGGATGTCCTCAGGCAGCGGCTGGACATTCTCCTTAGTAATGGCGATCACAGCAGCAGAGTTGGCAGGTTCAGCCAAAGGTTCTTGCGGAAGGTAAACTCTTATTGCATCATACAATAAAGCGCGAGTTATATCTTCGTCTGGACCCAGGGCTTTCTTGCGTTTGACAGCGGCAGACCTCTTGCGTTTGACATCGGCAGGCAGCTGGACGTCCTCCTTAGTATTGTCAATCACAGCAGCGGAGTTGGCAGGTTCAGCCAAAGGTTCTTGCAGAAGGTAAACTCTGGTCACATTTTGCAATAAAGCGTGATTTATAACTTCGTCCGGCCCACATGGCACGGGAGTGTCTGTTCGCATATAGTTAACAACACATCTTCCCATAATATTGCATTCGACCATCTGCTGACATTGCTCGTATGTCGACGTTCGGTTGTGCACAAGCAACCAATGTGCTATACCGTCGCACTGCTTGCTGTACGTTCTTGACTCGGCCTCGCCATCACAGACATAGGTTATACAGTTGTTGCCAGGCGTTACACTGCTGTAGACTGTCTCTGGGTGAAATGACACGTTCATTTTAAGCTCACTGGTGTCGACTGGCAGGGTAGACACAGCTTATATAGCAGCCATACGGGGACATGACATCAGTGGTTCTTGGACAATAATAGTCGCATACGAGCATAAATGTCTTACATTATCTTGCAACATTTAGTCATTATTTCTGAGTTCAAAAATAATCTTATTTATCTCTTCACTGACAGAAATATATCCCCTTCTCTGTAATACAACCAGCACACATAGTCAATCAACCAGGTCGTTTAGGTCTTCAGAAAATAAGTAGCTAGACTCACGACTCTCTTCGCAAAAGGTTCACATGTTTGCATCAATGTTCTTCCATGATTCGTAGTTTGTGAGATACCTCTGAGCCAGAGTACTTGGTTCGAATCTTGGTTTATTCGGTCTCCACTTCACGTATCCGTCTTCTTCATCATCGTGTTTACACTTTTGCTTTGCAGATGCAATTACTTCATTATCATCAGTAGAATCTGTATATTTCGCATCATCATCGTCCTCGGACTTGACAGTCACACTTTCGTGCTGGATAGTTGTAACATCCCGGTTTTTCATATTACGCCTTAGCAATACATGTTTGTTGTTTACATCGTTGAACGATCTGTATGGTTTGCGCTCTTCATAATACATGTCTGCAAAAGGCGTATTTCCTTCTTCACAGAATGCTTTGGAACTTAATGCATGTCCGGATAATGTTATGGGTGATGGTCCAATCAATAGTTTACACGCCGAATCAGTATGGGAGTCATCCGTTGTATTACCTTGCATCAACAAGTTCAATGCTTGCTGTCTTGTGCCAAGTAAAGGTTAGTTACCTTTACATATAGCAGTATGCCTCTTTAGATTGTCACTTCTACGAAATGTCGCACCGCACATATTACATGATAGTATTCTGGAGGCTGGTTTCTTTTGACACTCACTCTGTTGATGTCGCAGTGCATTGCAACTTTTACTGAATGTCTTGTAGCAGTAACTGCATTGTTTTCCATGTAATTGTTGAACACTTGGTGAAGTATTGCATGTAGGCAAACATATCATTTTCGATTGCATGTTCTCCACACTTTTCATCATCTTCAAGTATATGTCAACTTAAACACATATACTATGCAGTGCAGAATCCTCTGCTCTGAGGACTCCTCTTTTCTGCGAACTCCTCTTTTCTGCAGACTCCTCCCATCTGCAGACTCCTCCCCTCTGCGGACTCCTCTTTTCTGCAGACTCCTCCCATCTGCAGACTCCTCCCCTCTACGAACTCCTCTTTTCTGCAGACTCCTCTTTTTTGCGGACCCCTCTTTTCTGCAAACTTATCCCATCTGCAGACTCATCCCCTCTGCGGACTCCTCTTTTCTGCAGACTTCTCTCTTCTGCATACACTACTACCTTCACACAGTAGTGTTTATGTACACAATAGCTTAGCAACTATGTGAATTTCTGTGGTTACTCTAATTTATACCCTCATCCTGTTGGTCGAATACGAAGTTAGGTTGTAATTTTCTTTGTAGTGGATTAGAGGGGAAATAGGCAAGTGGCTGAAGTAAAATTTGTTCTTAACTGTAGCTGATAAATTATGTATAATGCCCAACCAGTACATATTTCACATCGTCATCAGCAGACTTGGAGGTCACACTTGCATTCTCGATGTTCTGGATAGTTGTAGCAACTTCGTTTATCACCTTACATGAAAGCAGCGTATGTTTGTTGTTCACATCTTATCGCGATCTGTATAGCTCGCACTCTTCATAGCAAATGTCTACAACACTCGTAATTCCTTCTTCACACTCAGTGACGGTTTTTGCAGGTTGCCGTACAGGACATTCTCGATTGTATGTCCTCAATCTGCATACATCTATTGGTCATGTGGTCTAAGTAAATTTGTTCCCAACTGTAACTGACATATCGTATATAATGTCCAACCGGAACCCTTTCCCATATTTTCTTCTTCTTCATGACAAATTTTCTGTATACTAGCTTCAACGCTATCTTCAATTTTGTGTGTATTATACAGAGGTACATCCAAGGTCTTGAAGGCTCTCTTGCTATATTCATCTCCGTGTGGTTCTGGTTTGATATATTTACAGTCCAATCATATATTATATTTTAACGCACCTTTTTCCATCTCGCATGTAAGTTGGTCTACAATATTCTATTTCATATCCTTAAGATATGTACAAATATCATCCACCATGTCTGATGAATATGATGCAACATACGTCTTCATAAGACCTCGGAAAGCAGATTATTTCAGTATGAACCCATTCTCATTTTGTAAGTTTACAACCGGTTCAGGTGCAGGTGCTTTATATATACACATTTTGTCATGGTTGTAATACGACTCACGTCATAGTTTTACCTGATGGTCGTGTTATTTGAGTCGCATGCTGTCTGGAACACCTGTTACTTCATATCATTTGAATTCACGACCACACGTATAGCAACAAGTAGTATAGTGTGCCCATTGCATCTTCTTCATACATTTTCCAGATTTCTCATGTTGACGAGCACTGCTACATTTACTAAAGGTCTTGGCGCAGTAGTAACATGAATATATCGATGTCTGTGGTGAACTGTTCATGTCCAGGTCTGATGTCAGCGACGGTGACAGCGCGCCGGTATCCAATGCAGCTGGTGTCTGCCCTTCACATGTTTTTTCAGATGTCTGCAATAAACTGCGTCTCTTAGTTGACACAGGAGAGAGTCCCGCAAACGTTGCAATATGTCTTTTTAAGTTATCGCGTCGTCCAAATTTAGACTTAAAGTGTTCACATGTTAAGCTAGATTTCTTCATGCTCATAGAACAAGCAGTTTCATGTCGGCGGGTATTATGGATATTAGTAAATGGCTTCTTGCAGAAACAGCACAAATGACTTTCTGACTCTATCTTAGCTCGAGACGATGTATACTCTTCGAAATTCGAATAACAACTAAGACGATTCCATAAATTTCACACACACAGATATATATATATATATATATATATATATATATATATATATGTTTAAATCTTCACATTTCGCTAGTGGGATTTAAGTTTTTATGTGTTCTGTAAACATATATATTCAGCTAACGTCTCTCCACTGCTACACGCCATTTTACATCTCTCATGTCGACATGCATTGCTACTTTTCTAAAGATCTTATCGCATTTGCGACACTGTTTCCTATGCATTGGTGACGGATTGTGTTCATTGTTCACATGAAGGTCAGAAGTTGGTGATGAAGGTGTATCAATATTTTGTATAGCATACATCTGATCGTCACAATTTTGTAACATTGACAATGCACTGTGTTGCTTAGCATGTATAGAAACAAGGTCTTTGCACTTTTTTATATGTATGTTTAAACTGTCTATACGAGTGAACATACCTTGGCATATGGCATCGATAACTTGTGCGATATGGATTCAGCATGCATTTATGCTTTATATGTCTCTTGGCATTGCAGGCATATGCAAATGTACTGTTACAGTAGTGGCACGGATGTCTAGGAGATGTGACTGTTCCAGCCATTGTTTTCTTAGTAGGGTACGTTGCCTTTAATGATGTTGATGGTTTGGATTTTTCTTTTGCGGATATCTTCCCATCAAAAAGTTGCTCCATCCTCAGCAAATACAGATTGACCTGTGTAGGAAGAAGAGCTTTGCTTGTTGCGCTATGCATTTTTAAGCTATCGAGTCTTCGAAAATATGATTTTGCATTTTTCACATGATAAGATAATACATTTAATATTTTTTTGGCAACCAGTCTCGTGTCGACGAGCATGACAGCTTTGAGAAAAAGTCTTCTTACAGTAACGACATAAATAACTTTCTCGATTATTTCCCACCGTAGAAAAAAAACAGCTCTGTTCACTCTTCGACGTCTGAATAGCCACTGGGTCGGTCATCCTATCCTATACTAATATATATATATACATGCAGATGCAACGGCAGTGACCTTTATGTCAGCTTTCTTAGTGTCCAGATGCTTTCGAGACATGTTAGGCTTCTTTAAATGATATGTTACAGTAGTGATGTGATTGTTCCTGCCATTGTTTTCATAGTAGTGTGTGTTGCTTTATGTATTACTTTATAATTGTGTGTAATACTTTATCATTGTGTATAGTCGGGAAGACTCTGAGATCACCTTTGCATATATGTTTGGGAAGACCCTGAGATAACTCTCCCAGATTGGCCTGCAAGTGATGTATATTTCGTAGTAAGGACATAAATGTTAATCTAATTTCGGAAGACTTAACCCTTTCGAGATGATGGGAGTGATGTTATGAAGTTGTCGAATGTATCTTACATGATACGATATGGAACTTATGCATACCAATGCTTGTAGGGTTTAAATAGCCCTTTATGTTAGGATGCGTGCATCGTTGAAGTGTCCGATGCCATCCTTTATATTAAAATGTCCGCATCGTTGAAGTGAATGGTATCGCCCTTTATGTTATGCAGCGCGCGCTTCGTTGCAGTGTTCGACATCGCTCTTTGTTCGGGTGCTTGCGTCGCCGTAGTGTTTGGCTTCGCCCTTTATGTTAGGGTGTGTGTGTCGTTGAAGTGTTCGGCATCAGCCTTTATATTAAAAATTCATGCATCGTTGAAGTGTACAGTAGCGTCCTTTATGTTATACCGCTCGCGCTTCGCAGCAGTGTTTGGCATTTGGCATCATCCTTTACGCAAGGGTTGCTACATCTGGCGTCGATGCCTATGTTATGAATTTGACGACTACATCTTAAGCGGTTCGGGAATTATGACCAACTATGCTTATAAGTTCGCATAGGGCTTAAATGGCATGTGTAGTTTATATTGTATTTGGGGAAACGCCTCAGCTCCTCAGCTCCTCATTGCCCTTTCTGTAACAGATTAGACTTGAACCACATAAAATCTTACGTTCTTTGTGTGATTGAACCACAGTTGTTTTGAAACTCCCTGAACGATTCTTCACCCAGTAATAAACAAGAGGTTAAAATGTGGCCGTATCACCTCCAGCCAAGTTAAATAAATTCAAAGGCTATCGACACTGCGTCAAGCAATATATATATATACAGTTATGGAAACCCGGATAAAGAACTGAGATGCCTAGACTGTTGTCAAAATAATTTGCGAGATGTGTTAATTATATTTAGGGACTTCAAGGTTTTGCAAAAATATTCCGTGACTAGTAGCGTTCCAAAACACGATATCGCAGATCCACCTTTGTGGCGAAATTATTCTAATTATTACAGTTTTTAGTATGAATTGGAAAATTTCGCGAATTAATTATAGGTAGGGGCAGTGATATTTCGCGAAAATATTTCCAGACAAGATACTGTCCAAAGCACTGTAGGGTCGTCCAGCTTCTTTGATTGGCTAACAAATGTTCTGGCCCGTGTTAACCGTTTGCGCACGAATCACGAAGGTTGAGTGTCGGAGTTACTTAGTCCTGAGTGGCTTGGTCAAAGGCGGACACGGCACCAGCAGCCAATGGAGGTATAACAACAGCTGAGGTGTGTATATAGTATTGAAGTCTACTGTGTGCTCCGATTTTTACGCGAAAAGTCACTGGCCCTAATTATAGGACAAGCTATATTTAAAAACACGTGTACATTTCTGTCACGTTTGTGGTTGGATCACATTTTATTACACACGCTCCGGTTCAACTTTGAGCTAATAGCAGACCTGTAATAAAATGAGCACCGAATCCCATTTCACCTGGTTTGATGTAAAACTAGCTACACTCTGGGGCAGCAGCCGTTGAATATAAAGCTGAGGTGCGAAAATACATATGGCCGTGTAGTCTAACCTACGTGTCGTTTCAAATGCGAAGTTTTCCTGTCCCTGGTTGTTAGATGTTTGCCGGTGAATCGCACTCTCTCGGCATTTGAGTAACCTGAATGTGATTGGCGCAGTCAAGTCAGAAAATGTCTTCTCACAAACGTCGGCGGCCATTGGTCATGGAGGATGCTGAGATGTAACCTGCACGGAAAGATTTTCGCGTGGAAATAACAATAGAGTAACATGTGTTCTTTGTCATGCGATTTCCGTGGAGACTAGAGTTCAAGCATCCTACTTGCACATCTGCAACTTCCCTTTGGATACTGGCGGCATGCTTTCTAGAAAATACGTTTAATTGATTGGAACAACTAAAATTAAGTAATTTCGAGACTGTGCGTCCGTAATTCGCGGGCTGGCACCTAAGAAAGGTGGCAGTCAAAATCATCCAATCAGGAAATCGTATATGAAGTGGAGTGTTTTGGAGTCCAACAAGTTGTAGAAGCTTTTGGCGAGAAGGAAGCTCCTCTAGTGATCAGATTTTTTGTTTTTAAGACAGTGGTTTGTGGAGAAAATATTTTGTTCCGACATATTTTTTCAAAACTCTGCCCGGCATTTCTACTTACATGGTTGCGTCATGCGTGGCGTAGATTTTCCAAACAAAATGCGTAGTTCATTATTATAGTGTACGAATTCTTACTTGCCCGATTAAATGGGGAGAAATATATTTGCGCATCGACGAAGGACAATAAAGAAAACACACATGCCCAGCGAAATTGAAACGCAACAAGTTGTTGGCGTTCCTCTCGACAGATCATTCTTTCTAGTTATCGTTGCGTCAGTCACGCCGCAAATAGAGTCAATCCCTCAACTTATTAAACCTAGTTTACTCTTTCGTGCGTGACGTGTTGCAAAGTAGGTAAAGTCGTGGACGGTGCCGTACAAGGTCAGAAGATAGCACGAGTACTACGCTACTGGCAGCGTGTTGTTGCTGGGTGATTCTGTTTCAATTCGCTTAAAGCCATCCACGCATTGTCTGAGAGAATCAACCAAAGTAAGTACTGGTCCACTGCCTGCAGATAGAAAATCTCGTAAGACCTAGTTCTAAACTAGCAGGGCTTGAACTTTAATTAATTGGTATTTGAAGTACTTCACCTGTCTTTTGTGCCGCCAAGCGTCTCGGTAAAATAATCTGAAAACAGTGAACAGTGATGCAAAAAAATTATCAGCTGACTGCAAATATTTAATGTTCTATATTTTGTNCCCCCTCCCTGGCTACTGCCCTGACCATAGACTATTATACGTCATTTTCATAGACTTCATAGAGTACGTTATTACAAGGAGTTCGCGAGTACTTGCCACACCATTTAACCGAGCATTAAACTCTTCTCTTCCAACACAAGAAAAAAATAATGCATAAATTAAGGTGTTAAGACTGTCATGAACCGAATAAGCGCACATGTGCATGTATCAGTTGATAGCGTCGAGTTGTCCGTAAGAGATAATTTTCCTCAGTTCTTACTCCGACACAGGCATGCCAAACGTGTGGTGCCTAAGTCGTATGTAAGCGGCCCCCAGCTTGTTATAGCAGCACGAGCAGCATGCGGTCCGTGTTCACGCTGTTCGACAATTAAACGTGAAAATGGCGCGCGGTGCACATATTGTGATGTTATGCAGGAAAAGAAACAGTTAGTCCAATGATTTTTTTTTTTTTAAATTTATATTTGAGTACAGTTTTCCTCCCTTCCAAAGTTGAAAAATCGAACTACTGAAAGTTGGCTCACAGAACAACATCCAGAAAGTATATTCGAGTGGAGTGATCTGGGCGGTTCTTGACATCGAGGTCTTGAGAGCCGATCAGGGTGAGTTGAGGCGAGTATGGGGCGGCGTCGGAATGTAAGGACGGGGGGAGACGGCCGACGGGAGATCCGCGCTGACCAGAGGCATCGTCCGGCACGATTCCGCTCCGGGGATCGAACCCGGTTCGCCTAGGTGGGAGCTGGGTGGTCTGACCCCTATACCGCCGCGGCTCCTCGTCTGTGTGGATAATATGATTCGCGTAAGTTTCCGCCTCTCTCGTTTATGAATCGTTAACGCTGATAGCATCAAGCACTCGAGATGTATGCTCACCGCAAGTACAGTGCACTCCAAGATATTACATAACTGCAACACTTGTACTCGTAAATTAATTTAGGATCGAGCGGGTTAACGCGAAATGTACCGTGCCGGCTGAAGTACAGCACGAATGGAAAACATTTCTATTTTCTGCAACTTAAGTCTGAAATCATTAAGTACTTCGAGGTCTACGGTAAAATGAGAACAAAAACTAAACGCAAATTTAACGTAACGAACCCCATATGAACTTCTCTGTGAACCAGCTTTAATCCTCTGAGGAGTATTCATGTATGCACTTGAGGCTACGTTTATGTGTAACTTTTTTTTGGGTTCTCGAAGACAAAACTAACACTTCTGCAGTTTGACTGCTTCCCTGGATTTTATCGGAATCCACATAGAAATTGCAACTAGTCCACATTTCAGTTCGTATGAATAAATCTGTTCTTTTAACACTTCGAGTGCTGCCCGACGTAATATTGCGTTATCTGAATTTGACGTAGTTGTATGAAGTTTGCCGCGATATTTTGACATCCTCGTTCTTCACAGTCACGGCCGAGTAATTATTACTTCGCCTGCAATTTACGTAATGTTCTATCGAAGTAATATTACGTCAGACACACTCAAAAGTGTAAATTTCTGAAATCAACAGGATGGATTGTACATTTTTTTTTTACACACGAAGGAAGAATTGATTGGGACACTTTCAACTCGGCATTATATTGGCAGAGAGCCAGCCAGTAATGGAAGTTGTTTATGGTGTATGGACCCATAATACAGTTGTAAATGGGAACTTATAGAACAAAAGAGCTGATGGTGTTGCAGTCGTGAATAAAGGAGACTCTCTTCTAGCTTGTGTTGATTTGCCAGTAAATAAGTACCACACTTGAAGTGCTAGATTTGATCTCAGATGAACACGGTGGACTCTTGAAATCTGCCACGTCTGTCGCGACACGTTGAGTGATACACAAATCGACGCATCACTTCATTGGCCGACGGCCAGGAAATAATACACACAGCAAAGTACGACAAGCTTGTGCGTTGTAGTCAGGACACGATGGCGAGTGAAAACACAGAGACTATTATAAATGACATTGCTGCAGTGGAGAACACAGGAAGCTCACTTCAACATTGTCCCCAGTGCCAGCAGATTTGTGCCGTCCTCGAAGGGTTAAAGCACACTAAATACTTTCAAGTTCGAGGAACCCTTGAACTCCTGATTCACTTGCCCCCGTTGCTCCTAAGTTTATCACCATCCGAGATGAAGCCTTTATGCACACGTTGGCCAACCTTCCCTTGCGCGACGGCGTAGACCTCTGCGGCTGGCTGGGTAATTCCACTGTGGAGACTAACGCTGGGCGCGCGAACCCAAAGTACACACAGCGGGCTAGGTTCCCTTCTGAACGTGTTGATACATCGTCGAGACCCCTCCGGAGCAGAGAAGTCTTGCCAAACACTGCGTGGCTCACTTCCGCTGACCTACGCCTGGAAACTGAAACAGTCGCGGTGACTCCACGTCCACCAGCGCCGCATATGTCGAAGGACGGAGGAAGGAGTGCCACACTTACAGAAATGAGTTGTTTGAAAGATTTTTTTGCAACGGGGGTGAATGATTAAGTGAAATATTTCGAACACGTGCCATTGCTTCACTATATCTTTACAGAAAAACCAACTCTTCAGACACAAAGAACGAACACAAAAAAAACGAGCCGAGACTAGCTGTAGACAAAATATATAAAACAAATGTATAATATATACCACAAATAATTGTGTCATATAAACACCAAAATAAAAAAAACAATTACAAAATAAATTATTAAACGAAACAAAATTAAAAAAAAACCAAGACCAACTCAAATTAAGACAACACAGACGAGCACAGAGAAGAATTTTTTTTTTTTCGCACAAGACAGGATTACACAACAATGAAGCAACAGCCGTAAGACTAGACGACAGAACGACGAGGACACAGAAGAACACACTTGGTCTCAACCAAAGAGGAAAACAGAATAAAACCAAGGACAACGCAACTAAGAAAGCACAGACGAACACTGGGACGAAGACAAAATTTGGCACAAGACTGGAAGACACAACGATGACGACATAGAAGAACACAGCTCGTCTCAGAAAACACACTGCGTTCTTCTTGTTGTCATCGTTGCGCCGTCTATCCGTGTGGATGTTACTTCATCGTTTTGTCATCCAGTTCTGTGCGGAAATTTTTTTTTTCGTCTCTGTGCTCTTCTGTGCTGTCTTAAATTGGGTTGGTCTTAGTTTTTTTTTTTTTTTAGTTTCTTTGTTTAGTAATTAGTTCTGTAATTTTTAATTTTTTTTTTACTATTTTATTATTTATCTGAAATAATTCTATGTGGTATTTATCAAACGTTTTATGTACATATTTTGGCTACAGCTACTCGGCTCATTTTTTGTGTTCGTTTTTTGTGTCTCTGACTTGATTTTCTGTGATGACATTGTAAAGCAACGGCGTATGCACGAAATGTTTCATTTAATCGCTGAGATGTTTGTTCCTGCCAACAAAATACTTGTTTGTATATGCCAGACATATATTTAGCAGGTCCAACAAAATATTTTGACGAGAAAAATCTTGAAAAGCAACGGGATTGATTTTGTTCGGCTAGCAAAATACACGCTTGTATAAACAAAGCCTCTGTGTTGAAAAAAAAAAACATTTAGTTTGTCAGCCGTATACTTAGTTGATCAACTATATTTATATGGTAATATATGTATATACATATATATATATATACTAGGTCACTCATTGATAGTCTTCGTTCGAAAATACAGCTTGAGAGTTTGTTTGTAATTTGTGTGTCAATATTAGGATGATTTCAAGGTTTTTGTTAGTGCATTTTTGGTGCTTAATAATATTATAACAATTCCACTTAAACAAATTCAAAGGGAAACTAAAAAGTAAAGCTGCCAAACTTGAAATATTTATTCACGAACGTTCTCCAATATTTTAATTGTATCTATTTAAAAACATTCCCATTTCATGAGTAAAGACTTTAGCTTTGGTTAATAGCGCGCAGTGGTCAGCCCCAAATAATCCGTGTACCAATTTCTGTCATTCCTTCACTTTTTTTTATAATAAGCGAACCTGTTTAATATACGTTAAGTCAAACAAATGTTTAGTTGCATCTATCAAATCTTATAATTTTGGGTGCAACCAAATTGCCTCTATACAAACAATTATTTTAGTAGCGCAAAACGAAGTGTGTATTATTCAACAAAACCTTTTTCTCAGTTGACAAGGCAATCTAAAGTTTAAAAATATAAAACTCTTAAGCAGTAATTAAAAATGCACATAAATTTCCGCAAGAAGAACTACAATTTTTGGGTGTTCGCTTGACGAAACTTGTTTAAATAAGACTTATGTTTCTGCAGAGCATTTAACATAGTGAATGGAATTTTTCAGAACAGCAAAACTGATGCGTGGACACAGAGTAATTAAAATACAGGGGTGCAACGGCTGCTTATACCGCGATATCCAGGCGTATGCACGTCAGAAAAATGTCTTCGCTTGCAAGCGACACGGAGAAACGTCGTTCAAACCAATCACTAATCAACTTGCTAGACGACAGCCCAACCAACAGAGGGCTATCAGCAGCCAATCTGATGCAATACCCATTCCAGAGCCTCGCGTAGCCAATGAAGGACAGGGTACGTCTACGTCAAAGGAAGCAGTAGGTCACTTCGTCGCTGTCTACTTTTTTACACTTTGGTAAACCAAATCAAATTATACGAGTGTTTGAAGTCTAGCTTGCCATCACACACATTCTCGAAACCTTCTGCCCTTAATTACAGCCGCTGTCGATAGACTATCCTGAGCCATGCATAGCGCACACAGGTCTTCATGGAGATTGCACTGGGAGTCACCTACTCGATCGCCTCTCCCTGCCTATCTCTTCAATCACTTGTTCAACATGCCAAAAGCGCAGCAGATCCTCGGAGAGATAGCTTGTCTGCGCTTGAAGCAGCACAGTACGTAAAGAAAGAGTTTGAAGCACGGGACGGGGTCAGCCCGAACTAATGAACTGAGCTACGTTGAGGTAGGTTTGCGTGGCCGAGGATGAGTTGTTAAGATCTCCCCACGCGAACGGACCTGCACATTCGGCCTTACGACTGCAATGCGGGAATCCGGGAAAAACGATGCCGTCAGTGTTTCAAGGTTCTACCATACATTAATATTAGGGAACGATAACATCAAACTATCATCCAGTTCTCTCTCTCTCTCTCTTTCTCTCTCTCTCTCTCAATCTCTCTCCCTCTTCCTCTCCGCGAGATTAAGTTATTTAAGTAAAATTATTATTTATAACAAAGTTGTTTTCTGAATTTGTAGAATAACTAGAAGTTTGAGATACCTTTAACTAATATATATAGAGATTTGGTTGCTTTAGCGATGTTAACATTCCTTCATAAATAGGGACTGGAAAATTTCACGAATTTATTATGGGTAGGGCCAGTGACTTTTCGCGTAAAAATCGGAGCACACAGTAGACTTCAATACTATACACACACCTCAGCTGTTGTTATACCGCCATTGACTGCTGGTGCCGTGTCCGTCTTTGACCAAGCCGCTCAGGACTAAGTAACTCCGACAATGAACCTTCGTGATTCGTGCGCAAACGGTTGACACGGGCCACAACATTTGTTAGCCAATCAAAGAAACTCGACGACCCTACAGTGCTTTGGATTGTATGTTGTCTGGAAATCTTTTCGCGAAATATCACTGCCCCTAATTATGGGACAATCTCGACGTCAGACACGTGTACATTTCTGTTGTGTTTGCAATTGAGTCGCAGTTTATGAGACACGCCCAAGTGAACTCTGAGCCAATAACGGGCGTGTAGGAAAACAACACCGAATTCCGTGTCACCTGGTCTTTGGTAAAACTGGCTGCACACTGGGGCAGCAGACAACGAATACAAAGAGCAGCGGAGTCTAGCTTCCTGTCCCTATCTATAAGATACTATAAGAAAGAAGCAGATGTAGAATAAGAAGAATAAGAAGAGGAAGAGGGAATGAAGAAGAAGAAGACTCTAGATAAAGATTAGGCGTCCCGACGAACATGGGTATTATGGGAAGTAGCTGTTAGGAGGATGAAGTGAAGAAGAAGAAGATAAATAGGAACAACAGGAGTAAGAAAATAGAAACATACAAATAAGAGAGAGAAATAAGAACATGAAGTAGAAGAATAGAAGATGAAGTTGTTGATGAGGAGGATGAAGATAATAAGAAAAAGAACAAAAGAAAATAAGAATAAGAAGTAAATATGGTTAAAAAGACGAAGGATTTTGAAGAATGATAAAAGAAAAAACAATAATAAAAAGAAGATTAAGAATCCATAAGAAAGATAAAGATGAAGAAGAGGAAGAATAGGAAGAATAGGAAGGTGTGGAATAAAGGAAAAGGAAAATAATCAAAAACCTCGGATGGCCTTTGGCTAAGAGAGGTGAGGTGGAAATTAATTAATTAATTAATGTCCCTATCTATAAAAAATATCTGAAATTACAGTATTTGCCCATTGACCGGGAACTTTTTGTACGTATATGTTCGTTTTTATTTTTAAGGAATAAAATTATTTCTGTAGTATAAAAGTTTACCTTAACAAAATGCCTTTAATAAATTCTTTCTAAATGAGTCGGCATTTAAGAGTAAATGGGTTCATTAGAGAATTTTCCTTTTTGCGTTCGAGGCGCAGCAATTAGGGCGACAATAACACGCTCGCCCGCCGTACCATCGCCCGTACGCGCCGAACGCACAACCGGCCTGGTGTACTTACGCCACCACGCTTTCCTCAGCAAATTAAACTACGACCGTAGGGTATTGTTTTATTATTATGATGATTTGATTGGACCGCGTGCATCGCCGACCATGAGAGTAAATAAAATTCTCGCGAACACACAGAGCTCGGTAAGACAAAACACGAAAAAAACCTTTTACAATACCACAGACTGATAGTTAGGAAAAACTGTTTCCTTATTAATGGAAATAAATACGTATATAATTAAAGCGACAAAAAGACGGACGAACAACTTATTATTACAAAACAGGACAGACAACAAAAGAAAACCAAAATAAAAGACAACACGATGACGAAAAAGAAAAAACCACACGAGTGAACAAAACAGTACAAAACAATGTCAGAGGACACAGCTGAACAGTAAAACTGAGAATACGCACCGAAGTAGGACAAAAACTACAATGAAACACAAGCCAGGATAAGAATTCCTTTGTCAGATTATAAAACCAAACAAATCAACACTACGAACAACACAGGAACCACAAAAGTAACCGGAGAAAAGAGTAGATAAACAGAGAGGACACAGAGCGACGAAAAATGATAACACAAAAAAATGATTAGCCTTAACGAGGTTTCGGGGCCTGAAATCTACCCCCCCCCCTCACCCTCATCAGGTGAGACACTGGAAGAACAATCACAGCATATTTTCCTAATTATCTGTCTGTGGTGGTGTAAAAAGTTTTTTTCGTTTTTGTCTTGCTGAGTTCTGTGTGTGTATGCGTTTTTATTTAGTCCCATGGAAGGTAATGGACACAGCCCATTCACACCATCACAACAAGAACTCAACCATTGCCATTAAACTTCGAAGATAAAACTATTTCTTACTAGGAATTGCAAGCAAACCTTTTTTCTCCCTGTTTTATTCATACTATAAAACAAATATTATAATTTACGTACAAAATACAAGTATTAGCTCGATTTAAAAAAAAAAATAATGAGTGTTATGTTAACGCGAGTATAAAACACTTGTGATACGTGGCCTGTTAAGGAAACAACCGAACAAACAAGGCGTACATGGGGAGATTTCTCAGAAGTTTGATTTTAAAAGTGTGAAGGAACCGCTATCCCTGTGAATCGCGTTGTCACAAAGTACACAGAGACGAAAGGGCGTGGATGTTTTTTTTTGTGTGTGCATAATCAATCTCTGATTGGCTGCGTGAGACTTTGAGAACGGGTGCTGTGACACATTGGCTGCTGAATCCCGTGAAGTGTTCCCTATTGCCTGCTGCATCGCGTGAAGTGTTACCTATTGGCTGCTGAATCCCGTGAAGTGTTCCCTATTGCCTGCTGCATCGCGTGAAGTGTTACCTATTGGCTGCTGCATCGCATGAAGTGTTCCCTATTGGCTGCTGCATCCCGTGAAGTGTTCCCTATTGGCTGCTGCATCCCGTGAAGTGTTCCCTATTGGCTGCTGCATCCCGTGAAGTGTTCCCTAATGGCTGCTGCATCCCGTGAAGTGTTCCCTATTGAATTCTGCATCCCGTGAAGTGTTCCCTATTGGCTGCTGCATCGCATGAAGTGTTCCTTATTGGCTGCTGCATCCCGTGAAGTGTTCCCTATTGGCTGGGCTGCCGACTAGCGAGTAAACTACCAGGCGCTGATTGGTGAACGGCGTTCCGACATGTAGCTGGCCAGTGACGCCATCTTGGTGGCGCGTGCCGCTGGAATACGCGGAACAAGCAGCAATGGCACCTCTGTATCCTTACGTTCTCTGTGATGTTACGTCCCTCCCCCGGAACCTCGTTTAATATCAATAGGCTAGTTCAAGGCAGCGTTAAGAAATAAACTAGAAATATAGATAAAAAATTTTTTTTATGATAATAACGAGAACTTATAAGGCTTAACACACTGGGATCTGCGCATACTTACTAACAGTCACCACAAGCTAGAAGCAAGTTGTCTGTGCACTCCAGTAGTCTACAGCGGCACCAGGTTCGTTGGCTTGAGCATTGCCTCTTACCAGCATCCTGTTGGTCCAGGCATGCTTATCACACTTGCAATTCCCGTTATTGACTGGCCACTAGCCAATTGGCAGGCGAGCTGACTATAAGCCAATTACAGTGACTTATGATGAGTAACACGACGTACAATTTCATCCTGTTCATTTTGATAACGAAAACCCGATTAAAGTTTTATGTTCGTGAAAATTTGAACTAATGGTTCGAAGTGTTCATATAAGGTCGTCATAAACACTAGCGAAGGGATGGAATTACAACTGTGCGAGTTTTGCCTTGAAGGCCAGAGAAGTTGTCATGACGCCCCTTACCCTGAGTTAGAGTGAGAGAAGTGAGTGAAGAGATTTGGGCGACTCTCAACATCGAGTTCTCGAGAGCCGATGAGTGTGGAGCGAAGTGAACACGGAGCAGCGACGGAATGCAAGGGCGGGGGGAAACGGGAGATCCCCGTGAAAACTCGCCGACCAGCGGCATCGTCCGGCACGATTCCCGCTTCCGAAAACCCGAGCGACCCCACCGGGAATCGAACTAGGTTCTCCTAGTTGAGAGGCGAGTAGTCTAGCCACTACGCCACCGCAGCCCCAAGAAATTACGAAAGTGCCCCCCATATTCATTTAGTTATCGGCTTTACACTGCAATACAGACGAAACAAGGAAACTACGAACTCATCGCTATGTCGCTATGTAAATTCTGCCGTAAATAGGGGACGCCTAGGCGAACCGGGTTCGATTCCCGGCGGGGTCGCCCCAAGATGTTCGTATGTGGGAATCATGCCGTACGATGCCGCTCTCAAGACCTCGATGTTAAGAGCCGCCTAAATCTCTTCACACACTCAAACTGCACACGCCAGTAAAATGGGGGTACATGTTTGAACGCCGTTCGCCAATCAACGCCTGGTAACCCACTCGCCAGCCGGCACCCCAGCCAATCGGGAACTTCTCACAGCACACAGTAGCCAATTAAAATCTCAAGGCCCGTTCCCAAAACCTCGCGCAACCAATCGGATAATAGAAACGCGCGAATCGAAGGAACCGTAATTCCCTGAATTTCGTCTCTGTCTATGTCTCTGTTCTGTGACTGGGGAGATGTCGACGACGGCTGCGAGAGCAGAGGAGTTCCGGCGGGGTGCTAATGCGCTACGTGATAGAATAATATATCAGGTTAATGGAGGTTGGTAAGCCTGTTGGGCACGGATCACGCACACCCAACTTTTAGGTCATCCCCTTGTTCATCTACGGCGGTGGTTGCTAGCTGGGAGCAAGTGTTGCCAAGCCTTTCCTTCCCACGGGGAAACATTTCCCAAACTCCTATCACACTGTCATACGTTTCCGTAAAATTGCTTCGAACAATACTGGTCGAAGAAAGAAGGCAAATTGTAACCTCACCAAATCTTCATTGACGTATACAGGATGATTCTAAAATCATGGGACAAACATTGAGGGGTGGTAGAGCTCACTAAAACAAACAATTATTGTATAGGAATATATGGGCGGAAGTGACGCGTTGAGGCACAAACACAAAAATAACATATGAAATGCAACACAGTGTTTATTTTCAACGTCGCCGCTAAATGCCTTTTTACAGCAATGTTTATAATAATTGCTTAAAATTGCTACCGCCGACAGTAATGCAAGCTTGGTAGCGTCGATGGAGTGATGCTGATGCTGAAGGTCACTGGCGCACCATTTGACTGCCCTCAACTATCGCCACCATTGTCAGCCAATCACGCCATATGTAGAGGTCGCCAAGCATGCGTGATTGTTGGTGGATGCATTTCCAGCAACTGTTCTAACATTTTCTGTATGGAATCACTCGTTACGTATGCTGCTAATGAAGATTTTATGTTTCCGTTAATGTGTTATGTTTTTGAGTTTGTGCCTCAAAGCGTCACTTCCGCCCATATATTCCTATAAAACAATTGTTTGTTTTAGTGAGCTCCACCACCCCTGAATGTTTGTCCCACGATTTTAGAATCTCCCTGTAGATGGAAAATGCGGTAGATTGCTCACCCAAGGTGTGTAGCAGTATTCGTGTCCCAACATTGGACTGCTTTTAAGCCAACACAAATTTCATAACTGACGTGGAAAGTATTTGCGGTTAGACCACTGTTTGTGTGTAGTCTCTCCGCGGTTTATTCAAACCTTTTTAAATCAAACATTTGAAAAATCACCATACATATGACGTGTTTGGTTGTTTCCCAAATTTTCCGTGTACTACAGGCGTTAAATACTTATGTTATCATAAAAGTATTTTATATTTGGAGAAAAATTAAGTTTCACTTACATTGTGTCTATAAATTGTAAACATTTTGTATACATCGTAAATAAAAAAAAACAGAGATAAACAATGTGTGTTGGTAATGTTTGTAAGAAAATGTTCTTATGCAGAATATTATTACTGAGTGTGTACGAATGCGGTGCGTTGTCCCTTTAGTGTATTTTTTTCCTGGCTCGGTTATGGTTTGGGTACTTAAGGCGGAGGAATATCCTGGAAGTATAACTCTAGCAGGGCTTCAGTAAAGTTAAAAGTAACCCTAAATGGACTATAGTAAAGTGCTTTGAGATGTTCGTGCAGGTACTTCCTCCGAACAAATTTTAATGGTTTTAGATTATGTTGTAATTGGTAAAAGTATTCTAGGCTTTTTAAAAAAAAAAAAAAAAAAAAAAAAGCTTTTCTATTGAAATTAAGATGTAATAAATTGTTGACCACATGACTTTGACAGCTGTATTGGTGTGGGGTAGGCCAGAGCCGGGTAGAGGCGTGGAAGACCAAAATCGGTCTACGGTCTACCTCGCCATTTGTTAGTTCATGTATTAGCGCCAGATTATTTGTCTGTAATGAGTAGATGGCCCCAGTTCCTGTCAAAGAGTTTGTACACTGGACCAGTTAAGAAATGTTTGACGTTTGAAGAGTTCAGAAAATCAAGAAACTGTACAACAATACCGTCATTTCCGTCCCCTTAAAAAGTTGAAATGGCGAAAATAACACGAAATTAAACAAAGTTATGGGTATTATAAACATTCCTAAAATCGGTTTGGACATGAAATCTTTTGTAAACGGCATTATTTCCCAACAAAACGCAACAAATTTAATCATGCTAGAAATACGTCTGATAAATGATATTTAAATATAATTTCAAAGTGGTAAAAGAATCCCACCACTGAGATCATTCCGTCCTGCACTGAGATGCAAGGTTATGCAATAACTGTATCCCGCTTTGAAATCTATTTTCAAATATAAAAATTGTCATTTAAAATACTCTCTAAATTTGAATCAGTTATAATTGAGCTAAATCAGTGAAAATGGTGAGAATTGCGCAACTGATAATCAGTGCCAGATATCTAATTAATACAGCGGCTGAATTTCACTTATGTATTTGTGATTTACCACTGAATGTCGAGAATATCACTGCTATAAATCACTGGTTCCTAGTTCATTTTATTGGTTCGCCGGTCAGTAGTAGCTTATCAACGGACATTCATTGAAAGTTATTTCACTGATTGATATCACTGATTTGGATTTAGAGTGTACCTTCAAACGAATTCGATATAATTTGATCAACATAGTTCTATGGGAAAATTTGACGGCCGTATTCCGTGTTCACGTTTTACTGTCAGATATATTTTAAATTGAAAATGTAGCATTGTGTCACGGCCTTAAGTACGTGAAGGTCACCGAGACACTTAGGTTTTTAGCGATCGTTTTTGGTGTCAGACAAGAGAGAAATCAAAGACTTTCCGTAAACGAATTGGACACCAGTACAGATCTTGTCACTTCGCGTTACGAAACGGTAAGACGTTATAATTCACTGCACTGTCCGTAGGCTTACTGCAAGAAAGGTTGTTTCGATTGGTTGGTTTATTGTATTCGAAATGTTCACTATTTTTTCAGCAAATGGCACAGAAAATATGAGTGAAATGACGTAGTCTTGATGTGACGTGAGCACCAAGCTAGAAAGCGCACCGATGGGATTTGTGGCTTCAAACGTAGGGAACACGTCACGGTCACCTTGAACGAACTAGACTCCGGCTTGGTGCTTGAAGCTTGCAGCACCTACTCGCCACTCCACTAGCTGACGGCCATCCAGTGGTGAAGCTCGCCCACTGTGAACTATACTCCGGCTTAGTGCTTGAAGCTTGAAGCACCTACTCGCCACTCCACTAGCTGACGGCCATCCGGTAGTGAAGCTCGCCCACTGTGAACTATACTCCGGCTTAGTGCTTGAAGTTTGAAGCACCTACTCGCCACTCCACTAGTTGACAGCCATCCAGTTGTGAAGCTTGCCCACTGTAAACTAGTCACATAGAACGTTGACATGTGGAAACTCGAGGACCAACCCTTGCGGTAGTGTGTGCAGACGATTCACCGACCTACAGTTGGCAACTGTAACGTTGCATAGACTATGCGCTGTTGGTAGGGGACCTGGAATTTCGAAAATCCGTTATCTGACAGGGCGTAAATCAAGCTTATACACTAGTGTGTGCATTTATGGCAGTTCCAGTTGTTTTGATACGCCCTGGAATACTTGCAACCAGTAATTAAACTTGAGCAATATTACGAGCGCTTCATGCACCGAGAAAATAAATGGCTTTAGGAAACTTCTTGAAAGTTAAAATAGGGACAGCCAACTGATAGGTTGTAGGTAACGTAGACAGTATTATCAACATAACTGTTTGTTGTATTTGATTGTATTTGTACTGTACATATGGTTGCTAAAGCAGAACACTGCGTCCCTACTACAAAACAGATAGTACCTCCAACAGAACATCTTCAACAATATTTGGATTTTTCCCACAACAACGAGGATTGTAATAACCCAAGCAAAATATTCTGTTGTTGCTACCCTCAAATCCGATTACAGTACTGTTCAGTGCTAGCAACAGAACGTTATGTCAGGTTATTACAATTCCGATTGTTGTGGGAACAACCAAGATATTGATGAAGTTGTTCTGCTGGAAGTACTTTCTGTTTTGCAGTAGGAACACAATGACCAGCTGTAGCAACAACATGCACAGCAACAAATGCTTTCACATACAATAATACAACAAACATTTCTGTTGGCATCTATGTTAAAATATCTAAATGATATCCACAGCCCATCAGGTGGCTCTCCCTATTTTAGCAGTCTTAGATTGTTCCTACAACCATTAATTTTCTCAGTGTAGGACACCTGATTTTCGTGAAAAGTCCTCTCCAGCTAGATTTTAATTTCGTACGTGTACATTTGCCGTTCTCATTTGACCGTTCGCCGCATGTCCTTGAACTGCCCACCAGTATTATGATACCTCGTTTCTGAACGTCTGTGATTCGTGAACAGTCGCCTAAGAGGCGCAACAATTAAAATCGTTGAACCCCGAAAATGGATATTGACTTAGGTGTTTTGCAGAAAATACATTCACAGAACCTTTTCGCGCAGTCTGGTTCAAATTGATGTATTTTTTACGGGACAACAACTAATTTACAACCGAACGTGCAAAGCATATATAGAGAGCTCTGAAGTTTAGCCTTTTGCCAAAAGAATTCGCAAAACTTCAAGGCCACCACTTATTTGCAGCTAGATAACGAAAAAACATTTTCAGTATTTTCGCACTATGGGTTTCTAGAGATGCGTCCCTTAACAAGTTCAAGCCCTGCGTCTATATGCGTGGACATTTTGCGTAGGAAGGAGATTTATGACTGATATTGAACACATTATTGTTTCAGAACCCAATGCAGCAAGTGCTTTTCGTGTAGTTCTTTGGCCTGCTTTATTTGGAAAGATAAGCTTATACGATAGTGCGAATGTTTTTCTGAGATGTATGTCCCCCCTTCCCCTCCCCAAATAACATTTTTAACAAATGAACATATTCCGATACAATTTTGGACTACTAACGACTATTTCTCAGTACAAGAGTGTATATGTATCAGTCCGCGGTGTATTGATCCGCGTGTTTTTTTTTATGGCACTGTAACATGCTGTGATTTTCAATATCACTTAACCTCAATTATCTGTACGTTGTTATTACGCATTTTTACTGTACGCACTGTTAGTAGCAATGTTTCAAATATATAGCCACATAAACCAAAAAATATTTTCTGATGACACTAATTACAAATATATCGGGCTTCCATAATTGTTGCTCTGAAATACATTTATACAGTAAACATAAGCAACATCCAATTAGGGAATTTCTGCGAGAAAGCCTGGCGGTGTTGTCATGCCTTGCCAACCTATGCTCAGTAATACACTTAGTTGCAATAAAAGTTAGGATACCAACACAATAGATTGTGCGACTTTTACTTCATGTACTCTCTAATAATATATAGTTCTTTCTAAAATATCGCCACGCTCAAGATTAATAGTCATTCGTTAAAATGAACTTTATACTTGATCAGCAAAAATCAGTTGATTTCAAATGCGAATTTTACCCTACTTTCCGAACGAAACTTACATTTCAATATCAAAACACGAACACGATAACACATGAACACCATAATCATGCATACATGATCATTGCATTCAAAATTTGTCATCGTTCAGTAAAATACTATTTTCTCCTGATCAACAGTGATAGTTTGATCTTTGTCTTTAGCCTACTTCCCGATGGAATATGGCAGATCACTTTCCTGGCTGTGGGTATGCGTGTTCACTTGTGTGCTTCTGGGTTTGTCTCCCCTTAAAATCTATTGAATCCATAAATATAATTCCACCAATTTTGGTACACATATAGTATATAGTAAGTACATCTGGCTTTCATAATTTCCTGTGACACCGTACTCTTATTTTCAAGATGATGGTCATTTTAATTTTTAGGACGCTGTTTCATACAGACTAGGCGTAGAACGAGCTAGAAGATGGTATTTACCAACGCTACAAAATCCGACATGCTCATGGTGTATGGCGAATGCAGGAAGAATGTTGTTCGTTCTTATAATGTGTACGCTGAACGATATCCCAATATACATCAAACATCCCGACAATTATGTGCCAACCTCTTTAACAAATTACGGGAAACTTGAACACGTTAAAAAAAAAACGCAACAAAAATAAACGAGTGATCGGAGAAGAGGGTGAAATTAATGTTGTAGCTGATGTTGCTGCAAACCCGTGAGAGATAGTAGTCTAGGAAATATGAACCATCGCAAAGTACTGACAAGAAGGTCCCAATGCAATCAGTGCAAAGGGAAGAGATACTAAGCACACATGCGAACATTATAGCATAGGAACTAAACAGTTAGATGGAGCAGACAACTGTCGGTATTTAAAATTATCATACTATGTTAGCACGTAATCTACTCGCTCTACAACTCTGCATAAGACACCACCGACATTCTAATTTCTTATACTTTTATTTTATTAATGTGCATAGACATAGTCCCATTTGGAAACCTGTAACTTTGTTCAAGAAATACACATTCTAATACTTATTAAAATCTGTGCCTGGGCTGTAATTATGAGCCCTTGTCTAAATTCATGTTTTAAACCATTTTTTTTTGTAAATAATAGTAAATATTTTCTTATGTTTTTTCAATTTGAAAAAAATTAGAAACCTTGTAATTACTCGTAAACGCATAAGAGCAGTATTAATGTACGTATACAAGTATATCTTCCATCTCTAAATTAATATTATGCCTAAAAAAATATATAATAAAAAATAAAAAAGTATTTAATAAATCCCAAGAAACCTATCTATTAAATAAAATAACTTCTATTAAATTTAATAAAATTTTCTCTGTATAAAGTTTTATTCCACAGCTAGAAAGTTCACTAACAAGCACACTTAAAAATTTAACTTTTAAAGCGAAAATTTAAAAACAAAAGATCGTTTCGTTAAAAAATTATTCCCAAGTCGGAAAAAATATAAATTTTTCCAATTAATTATACCTGGGGATATGACTTTTGCCGACAAACTTTGGCAGATGGCTCCTTATCAAACAAGATGTCGAATACACACACACACACACACACACACACACACATATATATATATATATATATATATATATATATATATACACACACACACACACAGGATGGTTCGCCTAACGTAAACACCACCAAAATTTCCGAAACGGTGGCAGATCACGTAATGCGGTTTTTGCTAAATGAAATAACGTACGAGGGCAAGTAATTTAACGCAACGTTACTATTCGCAACACGTGTATGGTCATAAATAATTAAACCACAATAATTTTTTTCCTGGAAACATAAATTTATTTCAACGGCATCTGAAAGTACGTGAAAAGAGGAATTCAGTGGTATAGCATATGCAATAGAAAGTAATTCAGAAACGCCAAGAAATAACGTGCAAATACGATAAAGTTAAGGCGCCGTCTGCCTGGCGCTTGAACTGCGTTGCAGACGGTTTCAAATACACGTTTTTCAACGAAAATATTAAGCGTGCGTCCAACGTGCTGATCTACGAAAAGAACACACACTTCAGACGAGGGCTGTTAAGTACTTTCAAAATATCACGTACGTTAGAAACATCAATTCAGAGTACTCCAAAACCGCTGAAAACGGCCTTTCCAAGGCGCTGTAGCTCAAAATGCACGCATCAGATACATACAAAACTACTATAGAGGCCTGCACTGAACCTTCCTAAAGACTTCCCACTAATAAAATAATATGGTCACCGCTGAAAGTCCCATAGGTACACGCAGAACGACGAGAACACTGCACGCCAGTTCAGAGCCTTGCGCTTAGCGGCGATGGCGTACTTGATGCGCGTGGCAGTGTCACCCTTAACTCTCCCGCGCTTCTTGGCCTAAACGTGGGAAAACGTTCCAGGTGGACGGGGGCCTTAAGTGGGCCGGCAACATGGGGTAGTAGACCTGTACTCACAGCTGTAAGCAAGCAACACGCACCGTGACTCATCCTGGCGGGACTACTTCATTATAGCAGCGTAGCGCTTACCTTAATTGGGCAAGGGGCACGGAATGCGATATTGGACAAAGGAGAGCATCGCAGCGGAGAGAAGACGGGCAATTTCAGTGCAAGTCTGATACAAATACATTATATTTTATTCAGATACCAACGTAATTCAAAAGATTTGTTTCCTAGTCATTAACTGTACTGAGTAACGAGTTCGTACAGATGCACAACAAAAATAGAACAAATCAACCTGAGGAGAAATGCAATCGCATCCGCATGCATAGTACATAGGAGCACAGTTATGGTTGAAACGCTTCACATTAGGTCTTTTCACAGCATGTGCTCGATGTGTTTACCATTGTCAGCAATACACATGTGTAAACGCAGATGTAGCGAGCGACGAGCGGCCTGAAGTGTTTCTGGCGTAATGCCTCCGCAAGCTGCCACAATGCGTTCCTGCATGTCTTCTGGCGTCGTAGGAACCGTGTTGTACATCCTATTTTTCAGTGCATTATCAGAGTGAAAATTGATTGTCTAGAACATGATAGACTGTGGCTTCCATTTACGCAAACAAAAAAAAAAATGTATGTAATGATTTTTCTAGCTTTGTCTCAAATATTGATATAAACTAGGAAGAGTTGCGAACATTTTCATACTTTGTGAAAGTACCGTGCGTGACCCAGTTTAAAAAAAAACTGCCCTCTTGGCAATGCTGATGTGTGTTTATAATAAAAAAAAAATTGGGGGCTTATCCCGATGTGATATTTGTCGTGAACACAAAAACAATATCTAATGGCTACGTGCCTTCGTGATTGTTATATAAGTACTTCTTATATTCACTGCCAAAGGTTTAGCGTCACTAAAAATAATTTTTTGTATGCTACAAAAAATATTAGGCAGAAAGCATTTCTTAGCTACGCCTTTTTTTTTCCTATGTACCTGGTGTAGAAGAGCAGTTAGTTTTGCACCCTTCTGCAACTGGTAGGTATTAAAACTTTTTCTATCTCACCGAGATTTGTCAGAACACTTTCTGCTGCAACCAAACCAAGGAAAATAACGTCGCCGCAGGCGAAATATTTTCCAGCTTCTTTTACGCTGAATGCATTTTGCGAATTAATGTGAACTCCAAACAAAATGCTCAAGGCAAACAATTTTTCCGAGTTTATTATTTCGTGTGGTTACAGAGAGAAATGTGCTTCTTTGATCTAAGAGTAAAATAACATTTGTTTGGTCGCGCACAGTGGTTACAGCGTGTACGAGAGAGAGAGTCCTTGGGTTTCTCATGCGCGCGCAGTAACGGGCTGCGTATCCATCCCTACTCCTTAGACGAGGCTTGCAAGGAAACGAATGTTGCCCGGTGGCGTATTTTCTTAAACCGCAGTTCCTTTGTGGAGACAGATGTTTGAAATTGAATTAGGGTGACTGGTGTCGTGGTCCTTTCAGTTCCATTGTATCTTATTTGAGGAGTGACTCTTCCATCACGCACACTCCTTTATTATTCCATTTTCGCCATGCACACAAACTTCCTTTCGCCAATTAACAGTCGTGTCTCAAGCTAGCTAGGAAACCTTTTAACGCTGCGCAGGACACGAGGAGTAAAAACAAAAAACAGACACTTTTAAAAGAATGCGTAACCAGCCGGAACTCAACTTGAGAAGAGTTGTAACCGAGACCACTTTAGCGTAAGAGCAGGAGGGGGAGGGGACGCACTTACTTTTGTCGGACAGCCAATTTTCCGGCGCCGAAACCGCGGCTACGACGCAAGAGGCAGAAGCGTCGCGACTCCTCCTGCAAAAGGACGAGGAGGAAGGGTGAAAGTTTCCCAATTAAGAGTTGTGGTCCCCTTTTACAACTGCGGCGCCAGTTCGTTCGTTCGTTCGCTCCGCGGGCGGCGACGTCGCAAATATACGTGCGCGAACTTCGCGCATTCATTTGCTAACAGCTAAGAGTAAAGACTTCTCAGCACTGTACATACTCGTGGCCACATTTTTGGCCGGCGTGGTGCGATGCGCTCTTGTATTCGTCGCCTTTGCGCGTGATAGGTTCGCGTTATACTAACTAAAGCGTCATCAAGGAAGCGTTAAAACCACTGTAGTCCAGTTATGTGTGAACGGTAAACGTAATATAAGAGAATATGAGAGCCTGAAGTCCACAGCAAGCACATCTTTAATTTTCGAAATTAACGCACGCATATACATACAGTATACAACAGGTTTTTAAACTACATGTTGGGCATTCAAACCACGGCGTCTATGGGCTAATATAAACTGTAAATGCTGGTAGCAAAATGTTCGGAAAATAAGTTAATTTAGTATTTTTAAATTGAAATAGAAGTTAGCAAACCAGCGCCGGGAGTCCGCAACTTCACGTATCTGTGTGTACAACAAGTTGCATATCACGTAGGCGGAGGGAACAGGCGCACCATGCAAAGAGCGCCTGCATACAGGACAACATAACCCCGAGGTACTCGGGCGCCGCTAGTGGTTGCTTGTTAGTACACGTGTGTCAATCTACATGGACAATGGGAGATTAGCAACTGAGGCGCAGCATCGCAATGCAAGGGCGGGGGAAACGGGAGATCCCCGAGAAAACCCGCCAGACAACGGCATCCTCCGGCACGATTCCCACATGCATAAATCCGGGAGCGACCCCGCCAGGAATCGAACCCGGTTCGCCTAGGCGGGAGGTGAGTAATCCGACCACTACACCACCGCGGTCCCTACGAGTTTGTGTAGGGCTGTGAAGGCAAGCACAGTGGCCAGATTCCGACAGTCAGTGAGTGGCAACTTGACGTATATGAAACAAACAAAGTGCCATTTACAAAATCCTCTATCAGCTGATGCACAAACGAACAAAAGTTAATATTACGTTGGCTATTCTGAGTGCACTGCTGACGCACATTAGAACAGCCTAAAATACGCGATAAGAAAGAGTTCCTCGGTTAATTTATAAATTTTATTTTACGTGATCATAAAACAGAGGTTTCTAGAGTTAGAAACTAAATTTCGTGCTAAAGTAGAAATGTATAGGTGTTCGAAATGAAAGGCACATTAAAACGATACGTATCCAAGTAAAACGCAATTTCAAAATCTTTTTTCACATCTTAATCGCCCCTCTCCAACCCTACTTTCATTACGTGCTTGACATTAGTTCCAAAAGCATACAGAAATATTGCATAATTTTGTTGAATTATTTTTTCTAATAATTTGACGAAATACATTTCAAATTCGTGTCGTTCCGAGCCAGTAATAAAAGAGCAGTCAACTTTTTACAAATACGCTATCTATTGAGCAAAGTAAGCGGCTCAGGCCTCGCTCCGGACATGTTGTGCGCGCCATCTATCGGATTTTCTCCGAAGCATTACCAGCCAAAAAAAATGGCGCTCGTGTGCGATATATAAAAATTTACGAACATGTACCAATAGTTTTATTTTTCGCGAGCTTTGCATAATTTTTAAAGTAACATGTATTTCGTAAACAGTGATTTTGGTACTATTAATTTCTATTCGGCAGGTAATCGTTAGTCTACGTAAATTATACGCCATATTGTTCTCCGAATATCCATTTCCTTGTTTCAGAAGAAAGTGGGACACGCGTGAATAGTTTTTAAGCAATTTTAACGTTATTCCACGTCACATATTTCCAACTCGAATATATTAGCTATAATGTCCAACGTATGATAATAGCTACAACTACCGTTTCACAAAAGTTATCCCAAATCCATTATCTCGGACAAATATTACATTTTTTGCAAGGTTTTATATTTTTGCTTTTATAATCTACTAATTTTTTTAAACAGATGTCAGTCTAAAATACCTTAAAATTTGTTTAGCATTTTTTTTTTCGTAGTTACTAAATTTTTTATTAATTATTTATATTTTTGCCCTTTAACATATCAATTTACTGATTAATGATTTATGTACACATTACTATTACTACAATCGCAGCTACTTATTTCTGAGTAACAAGTTTGCCTAAAACGTCCCACGAACAGTACATTGACAAGGGGATAGGCTGATAATGACAGCATAAAAATAAACAAGATCGTCGCCATGTGGCCGATCAGCTGATGGCGGAAGGATACGTAGTCAGATGTAAACGGTAACACTACTTTCGCAGACGTGTGAGAATCTGGCCAACTTACGTGGTACAGAGTATATCACGCGAAGTGGCAGGTCGTGTATCGAAGGGGAGTCGACCATGCTCCGAAATCGATACGTAGGTTTCCGGCCGGCCGACTGCATTCGGCGAACGCGATACCGGAATATGTATGAGCTGCGCGGTCCAGTGCAACATGTTACCCCGCAGCGAACACGTATATGGAAATAGTGTAGGTACAGTGCAGCTGTTTCACCATTCACACAGTACTTTTGATATCTCTGCTTTGTGCCCACTTATAGCGTATTTTTAGTTTTCCGTAACTGTATGTTCAAGAATGTTAATTGTTTGGAGAAAATATTTTTCGAAATATTGTCATTAAAGCACTTTACATTTGCATAGCCATTTTATTGTCTATATGTATTTCCTTATTTATTATAATATCTGGGTAAAATTAACGAAAAGGATTATTATTTCCAAAAAATTAATACCATGGTGATTTTAAATCAATATAAGTATATGACTGTTATAAAATCAGAATTAATATATTATAAACTGAATATAATTTTTAAGTGACGCAAGTTATTGTGGGAAGGATATTTACCACGGCCTGTTTTGAAACATGAGAAAATTACTTTTAACAACGGGAAGTAACATTTCCGTGGTCTCGGCAGTGCTAACGAGGGGTACACATTGGCCTAAAGTCATTTGACCTAAAATTATTTTAGACGAAGTGACTAAGGATAAATGGCTTTTAGGCCAAGTGAATTTAAAACAAGTGACTTTTAAGCCAAATGAGTTTTCAGCCAATTAACTTTTGGCAAAACGAAATGTTTCTTGGAATTTTAGGCTAAATGATCTTTCGGCCAAGTGACTTGTAGGCCCTAGAAGAAAACATGCAGATACTGTCATATGCATATGTACATATATATATAAGATACGAATATACATAATTATATATAGAATCAATTTTAATATTTTATATTTATGCATATTTACGTATACACCTACAAGCATATTAAAATATTATTATTTGTATGTAAGTATGTGCGTGTTTTCTTCCATGGAGAAAGAGTATGTGGGTTTTCACAAAGTGCTCCCATACTTTTTTTAATCTAAAATGTATGGCAGAAGGCCTTCTGGGGGAATAAGACAGGCTCCTCAAAAGATGAGTACATTAAATGTTTCTGCAATCAGATGGATCATTCACAGTGTGTTTCGTGAAGAAGTTATTCGGATGTTGTGGCGGGTGTGGGG
>NQII01000441.1:728552-764603 GCA_002778355.1 Clitarchus hookeri
GGGGGGGGGGGGGGCTACTAAGTTTGTACACTTGAATGAATGGTTCGTGAAAAGTTTTGCAAAATGCTTCGCAAAGGGGAAGACTTGCTTCTCGACATCAAATATGATGGCCAGTATGTCGTCGCTTCGAGTCCTGATCGGATGGTGCTACATGGACTATCATGGGCACGATCGTGTGTGAGCGGTATGGATAGTGAGTTATCCAACCTCTGTTCGATTGACTCGAGAATTCGTCGCACAATAGCTTGTAAAACAGCATCGGCCATGCACCATACGACAAATGGCTGATACTTGACACGACATTGAATGAGCGTGAGATGAATTATCTTCATATATAAATTAATTAATTCATGCGTCATAGGTAAGTTGTTATTGAACCATCAAGTCAGTAACATCTGGGCAGGAGTCAGTCTGCAGGAGTCAGTCTGCAGGAGTCGGTCGGCAGGAGAAAAGTGTATGAATTGATGTATGCTTGAAGACGATGCAAGCCACTGACGATGTGAAATCGAGTATGCCATGTACGACTACATGCATACCTTCAACGACTGCCCAAAAATTACATGGAAAACAATGCTGTTACTGTGCCAAGTCCTTCAGTAAAAGTTGCAGTGCGCGGCTACATAAGAAGACTAACTGTTTGAAGAACATATCTCATGCTTTTCTTAGCTTCTATAAATGGTCTAGACAGTTCACTCAAAGTGATAACTTAAATAAACACATCAAGGCTGACAGAGAAACAGCATGTTTTGACTTCGTTACCTCTTGTTAATAAACTACATAAAATGTTCGCAGACGACGAGGGAACTCGCATGATAAGGCATTACAACAATGACCACATGCAGTTTATGCAAGGTGATACAATGAAGGAACACATCAAGATATGCAAGGATTCGCCTATTGGGAGACAGCAAGTGATGTCGCCAATAACTCCTGCTACATCGATGGCTACTGTTTACGCAGACTATTATGACGAGAAAGTAAATGCTAATGACAGAATGAGACACCTGCGATGTTTGGTAGAGTCAGTATGTGCGTAATGTGCACTTGCAAGGCGTTCGTGTGAAGTCGACAAACTTAAAAGTAAACGGTTGTCAGCTCTAAATACTGACTATGACCATGTGACTCCTACAAAGAAAAGTGAACTTGATATTGAGGATGAAACAGGGGGTGAAGACGATCATGAAGACAGCATCGATGATAATGACTATGGTGACAGCGTTTATGAAGTATCTGATGATAAGAAGGAGGATAATTCCCTCGACATTCCCACACATTTCACCAACGAGTTTCCTTCGACAAGTGATGCGAAGAAGGCAGAAGGAGCCAAGAACGCTCGTTACATATTTGCCGAAGACCCGAATGAATTTGTTGATAGACTCAGGCATTTGATTGACCTGAAAAGAAGCGGGGATGTCGAACGGATTGTTGAGATATCTTCAATCATTGATGAACTGAAGAATCGGGGTTACTTTAGATGAGCCTGTTTGCTACTATCCATGATTTGCAAACACCTGAAAAATGTAAACATATAAAATGTACAAAATAATTATATGAATATAATGTATAAAATAAGTAAATAAATTAAATGTATATATTCTACATATTAATGTGTGTTTAATTTCTTATACAGTCCCTTCTGCTTCTCTAAAAGACTTATCAATTAACTGGTGTACACAATCGATCGCGAGAGTCTGTTTCAAACAACATTTATGTCAGCATGCGCAGAAGGAGGGCTATGGTTTATTCTGAAGTATTATGTCTCACTCGGATCGTTTAAAATGGGTGAGTTCTATATGGCGAACGAATGAAATGAGGGGAATATTTTTGAGGAATGTTTCGCAACTAGTTGGTTGGCCTGGTCAGATGGCTTGGTAAGTTTGTACGACCCTTTCGTATGATCAGCTGTGGTAGAAATGTTAAGCGAAAATGTTGTGAAGATCTTGTGCGAAAAGGTTAGCTATGAGACTCAAATTAGAAATGTTTTTTGAGATTGTCAATCATCATTTGTATAGGTGGGTGGTGTGGTGGGTTGGTCTTGTCGGTTGTTCTACTCAGTTTTGCAGGAACTGGTCTCGTCAGGAGCTAGTCTTGAGCTCCGTCAATCTCGCTAGGAACCAGTCTTGGGTGGAGTTAGTCTAAGAGGGAGTCAGTCCTTTGGGTAGTATGGTCAGTCGGTGTGGCCCCTTATGCCCAGCTAGTAACGGTCAGTTGTATGAACTGTGATCATTATCGATTTTTTTCGAGTTCTATGTAATTGGGGTCGAGGGCAAGGTCGACAACATTCAACATGGTAGCTAAGTCGACAGCTACTCTGGAGGCGAAACCGATAATTAATACATTTGCGTTACCTAGGTGATGAAAAAGTAAACAGGTGACAAACTAAAAAAATGAATATTGTGGGTGGAGTGCATTCGAAGAATGAGCAAAGGTGAGTGGGTGGGGTAGGGGGATGTCAATACAATGAGAAACATTGGTGGAGGGTTGAACGAGCATGAGTAATCAGCCAATAAAGACACTGTTGGGTGGCGAAGCGAACATAAGTAATCAACCAATGAGAAACACTGGTGTGGGTCATTCGTCTGCTGGACACAATGCTGAGGGAACCTCCTGAAATGTAAACTTTTTATAAAAAGGTTTTTAAATATTTTTTTATAATATTTTTTATTAAATATTTAATTTTTTCTCGAGTTTTAGTTTTAAAGGTCATCCAAGGTCACGGTTATAGGGTCAAGGTCATTTATCATGGTTAAAGTTACCTGAGTCCAACATGGTGGTTGGGTGATGTCATAACTTGGCGGCTGGTCGGTTCCAGTCCCTCGTCCTCTCTAAGCCTAAAGTCAAGGTAAAAGGTCGAGGTCAAGGTCACCGATATCCAACATGGCGGTTAAAATGGCTGACAGAACCAAGATGGCTGATGGTTAGGTCTGACTCCGATCCTGGGTCCCGTGTATCGATTTGGCATACCCTATGCCTATAAAACCATAACCTTAAACGAATTTTTAAAGCTTGAATACTTTCTTAACGTGCAGAAGAGACTGTTTCCAAGCTCCGTTATTTAAATACAACAGTTTTAGTTCACGAGGTAATGACAACTCATTTTCGCTTGCTGCGCGAGACGTAAAATCGTTTGCGCGACATCTGTCTCCCGTGTTCAGATTGCAACGGCTTTCATCGACGACGCAAACTAAGCGGTTGTAATCAGAACCAACGCAAAGTACGGTTTCGCGTTGTAGACGAGCGCAAAACTGGTTATCGTCGCGGTAATAATATACTTATGCAGGCGCTGATGGGCGGACGGCGTCTCCAAATGTTCCTTGCCAGTGACGTCATTTTGCTCGAGGCACAACCTGCTGTTTTACCTCTGTATTTTCAAATACTCTGTGGCTTAAGTCCCTTAACTTTGCATTAATTTTTAGTCCCAGGTATTGCAGAAGAGAAGATTTTTGATCTGACTTGTAGTTACGAATTATTTGTAACAACCTATGTTGTGGAACCTTATTGGCCTATAGCTCCGGCAGCAACCAATAATAGAATGTTGGTGTTCCAGAAGCAGCCAATAATAATATCCAGGAAAAGTACGCTGTCTGTATTGGCGCTATCTTCTTAGCCTGTACAATACTGACCATGACTTTACCAGTTTTGCAGCATGTCTTACATGAACGAGTACACTCGGGATAACACGTTAAGGGGTTAATCGTGAATCTCAAACGAAGTAAGGCCTACAGAGGTTTCACGTATACAGCTAGTCACGAGATATTTTCACATGAAATTACTAGTGTCTAGTAACAAGTAAGGGCAGATAGGTATATTTTGCGATATCAGTGACCTGTTGGTTAGTCACATTTCTGTTATTTGTTCGCTAAATTCTATAGCAGTGACTATACCTAGGGCCAGTGACTTTTCGCGTAAAAATCGGAGCACACAGTAGACTTCAATACTATATACACACCTCAGCTGTTGTTGTAACTCCACTGGCTGCTGGTGCCGTGTCCGTCTTCGACCAAGCCACTCAGGACTAAGTAACTCCGACACTGAACCTTCGTGATTCGTGCGTAAACGGTTAAAACGGGACAGGATATTGTTTAGCCAATCAATGAAGCTAGACGACCCTGCAGTGCTTTGGACTGTATCTTGTTTCAAAGTCTTTTCGCGAAATATCACTGCCCCTAAGTATACCCTATTCCCGGTTTCTTCACACGTTTTGTATCAAACATTTGAAAAATCACGCCATGTATGAGGTGTTTTGGTTGTTTCCTTAATATGTCGTGTATCTCATGCGTTTTATAATTCTGTTAGCATTAAAGTATCGAATTCTTGGTAAAATTAAACTTTTATTTCTAATTTATTTATATGTTATAATATTTAATTTGTTATTGATTGATATGAATATGATCAATGGAAATATAGGCGTGTTGGTGATGCCTAGTAAGAAATAGTTCTTATGCAAAATAACATTAGACTGTGTGCGCACGAATGCGGCGCGTTTTCCAATTTTTGTGTAATTTTCTAGACTTATTCAAACATTTGTTTGCATGAGGCAGAGGAATATCCTTGGAAACAGAACTCAAGCATGGCTTCAGAAATGCTGGAAGCGACCGAGAATGGACTAAAGCCAGTTTAACGCCTGACTAGGGAGTTGAAGATTGAAAATTTCTTCTGGTCTCTGTTTTACATCAACTCGTAGTATCCCATGACTTGTCTAAAAAACTGCTGTCCAATTGCAGAACATTTTAAAATGTACACGTGAGTATCGTGTAACTTTTCCTCGCTTTAATTCGAGAAATAATTTTGTCCGAAAAAAAATTTCACGTTCAACGTTTTTTTTTTTTTTTTCCATATTGGCTTGACTTTCAAAGAGCAGTAAAATGTGCGAAAGGGCTACGCGTTGTTAAGAGTCCCACTCGCTTTATATTTTTCAAGCGCTCTCTTGGTAGGTCAGAGAATTCTGGCCTCTCTCGCAATAGGGAATTAGCACAGGCAGCAAAAAAAAATTTTTTTTTCTGTATTGGAAATCACGATTTCAAAGTGCGATGGACGTGTGTGCTGTGCACAGATTATTCGCCACCCGAATCTCGACACGTGATTGAAATGCGAGCCGACTGCGGAATGCACATCGCGAAAAAAAAAATATATATCATGTGTGCGTTTAAAGTTGCTCTCATCGACCCTCCGATATAATTGCCACGTGGAATTCCTAACACTTTCAACACGACGCTCGTATGCCTTATGGGCAATGGCGTATTAATACCGTTCCAGTTTTAAAATCTCTTGCACCTGCCTACTCAATTTGGTTCTTCAATTTGGTAAGTAATATTTGGCATTCATAAATTATCGTTCGGAAAAATAAAACCCCTCAACTATAAAATGCGTCACGCATTTTATAGTTGAGGGGTTTTAATAGAACAGTTAATCTTATTTCATGATTATATCATATTAATTTTAATAATAATTGTTACTACAGTAAGATACATTATAATTATACTTTTTTTAAAATAATTATGAGCATAATGAACGCACAAACACTAGCCACAAGTAGGTATAGTGTTATATGTGCGTGTGAAGCTGGAAACACCCTCCAAAACTGTCCGCCATGAACATACATTCGTCGGTACAACTGGTCAGTTCTGAGTGGCCGAGAATAATGAAGACATGAGGAGAGAAAAGTGCAACGGCCAATGAAATGTTCACATCTCCACAAGAACACACAGGTGATTCTTGTCAAGCGTATGGGAGTGATGGTTCCAGTATATAGTTAAGTTGAGGGATTAGGGCCGCTCTTAACAACGGGTTCTTGACAGCCATTAAGGGTAAATGAGGTGAGAATGAAGCAGCCCCGGAATGCAAGGGCAAGAAAAACGGGAGATCTCCGAGGAAACCCACTGACCAGCGGCATCGTCCGGCGCGAAATTCACAGGAATTGAACCCGGTTCGCCTCGGTCAATGTTAGTGATTCGCTGGTAGATACCTAATACGAGAGACAATTAGAATTCGTCAAATGCCAAAGTGGTATTGAAACGGAATTATTATAAGTACGACTTGTAAAGAAACAATTCGCAACACTTAGTTGTCCATTCCTAGAGACGCGAGAATTTCGCGAGTTTTAGAGGTGCTAGGACAGACTTCAAACACCTGTATAGTCAGTTCACGGTAAACTGAGCACTTTGGAAAGCCCCCTGCTGAAGATATATTGTACGCTCATTGTGTATTGTACCAGCATATGTAAAATTAACGTTTCCATAAGCCTGATCACGTTACTGTGTCGGTAAAATATAACTGCAAAATTATTACAAAACAAATATTTTTAAATTTTGGTAATTCTTACACTCACATGCATTAAAAATCAGAACGCAAAAAAATAAACTTTAATTCAACCCTAAATCGTAGAATTACTTCCTCTTCGTCGGTCACCAAGGCGAACCGGGTTCATTTCCCGGCCGGTTCAGTCCGAATTTTCGCAGGTGAGAATCGTGCCGGACGATGCCGCTGGTCGGTGGGTTTTCTCGGGGATATCCTGTTTCCCCCGCTGTTACATTCCGGCGCCGCTCCATACCTCTCAAGACCTCTGTGTTAGGACTCGGCTTCACCACGTTTGCAGAAATTCGTCGCTTGCATGTCATAATTTTAGTTTCAGATGTATTATTGGAAATGTTTGATAATAAAAAATTTAAAATTTATCAGTTGTTTAAAACTCTGTATTATTTCATTCTTGCAATAAAATGCATCAATTTATTGGTAAAATATACATATGTTATCGACTTTTTGCAACAAGCTGATACCACACAATTAAAATTAAGCACAAAAATATTAAATAACTCGTAAAATGTAAATTTTCTATAATCGTACGTTGTCAGTAATTACTATGAATCCGAAATCATAACGAAAAAACGTACAATTTATTTAAAATATGTGAGGTCGAGCCTTAAGATCTGCTCAAATCTCTTCACTCCACTGCACGCCAATCATCGCCTTGCACCGTGACTGCACGCCATTAATGAGAGTTGTCATAGTAACGCCACTGTAACTCAGGACTTGGGAGCTCTGCCAATGTAGGGGCACTTCTCCCCGGGAGGGGAAGCTATTGGACGACGGTGGTGCGGCAGGTGGGAGGGAGTACCTGCAGATTGTCTGCCCGCCCGCCAGCTACCTGCATGGTTTTAAATGATATTATGAAATATAGCACACATGTTATTGAACTCATGAAAGTTTCAGATCTCAAATTACAATGAAGCTAGAGTCTTTTTATGGTTACCCTAGCTACAACATGCGTTTGGCCAACGGTTGGACTTTGGTTGGCAAGATTGACTGTACGTTGGGTTGGAACACAAATATTAAAACAACGTTGGCACAACGTAATATGTCAACGAAAAATTTCTACCATGGACATTTTGTTAGAATACTTAGCACTCTCAAGAAAATGGTGACATTAAATCAGAAAAAGCCAGAAAATACTGCAAATGTAATTATTTTAAACTTGAAAATGGTTGGTAACAAATTGGGAAACATACTGATGGTAAATGGTATCTTTTCTTCTGTTGGGCTAGTGTTGTTCAACCAACATATAATGTCAAATTATGAAAAAATATTTCTTAATGAAAACAGTGCCCCTTTACTTTACGTTAAATAAGATGTGAGATAATTTTTCTGTGATATATGTTTAGTTGGTTGTATGTTGTTTTAATGTTGGAAACTCAACGTTTGGGGTTTGGTATGTTATTTTATGTTGGGCCAACATTCTGTAATAAACATTATGCCAACAAGTTACTACCATGCATATTTAGTGAGGTAACATAGCATTCTCAAGAAAATAATATCACTAAATCAGAAAAAGCAAGAACACAATCCAAGTCCCCAGTAGCAACATATGTAGGGCCAACGTTGGAAATTGGTTGGCAAATGTCGTATAGGAATCCAATATAAATTTGTCTTTGGGGCAACGTTGTTTGCCAACTAAATCCAACCTAATATATTTAATGAAAATTATTTTAAAACATACAATAAAATTGATATATAAGAGATAATATAGAAAACCCTTTAAAATAGTGAATGCTGTATTTTTTAATGTGATGGTGGAACGTTGGCTAAACTTGTGAAAGACAGAGGTTCGTGTTTTGTAAATGTGTGTGCATTGGGCCAACATTATTTTCCAACCAATAACCAATGTAATCTTTCCAGTACCAATATACGTTGGCACTTCATTGGAAAAGTTCGCTATATGTTGGATTGGAGCGCACACATCAATACAACGTTGGCTACACGTAAAATGCCAACAAAAGTTTCCTACCACAAGACTAAATCAACCCAAGACTAACTCAACCCAAGACTAACTCAACTCAAGACTAACGCAACTCAAGACTAACTCAACCTATGACTAATTCAACCCAAGACTAACTCACTCAAGACTAACTCAACCCAAGACTAACTCAACCCAAGACTAACTGAACTCAAGACTAACTCAACCCAAGACTAACTCAACTCAAGACTAACTCAACCCAAGACTAACTCAACCCAAGACTAGCTGAACTCAAGACTAACTCAACCCAAGACTAACTCAACCCAAGACTAACTCAACCCAAGACTAACTCACTCAAGACTAACTCAACCCAAGACTAACTCAACCCAAGACTAACTGAACTCAAGACTAACTCAACTCAAGACTAACTCAACCCAAGACTAACTCAACCCAAGACTAGCTGAACTCAAGACTAACTCAACCCAAGACTAACTCAACCCAAGACTAACTCAACCCAAGACTAACTCACTCAAGACTAACTCAACCCAAGACTAACTCAACCCAAGACTAACTGAACTCAAGATTAATTCAACCCAAGACTTACTCTACCTCAGTCGTGGTTGTCGAGCGAATGGAGGTTTCTATGCAAACGGACGTTTTTTAGACATCGATGTTTTAAATAAATGTTTATTTAATTAGTTTTATAGTAAAATATATATATTTTTATTAAAATAGTTTCTAGGGTAAGGGGTTGCTGGTTGGGAGCGGCGAGGGGGCAGATGAACAAGACCGCTGACAGTGCCTACAAAAATGGCGGACGGATCCGGATACGACACGCCAGATGTCAATGCCTCAAAAGAAACATTCATATCATACTTATAGTATATATACAAATATAAGTAAAAGTTCAATTTAAAAATNTTCAATTAACACAAATATTTGTAAAATGAAGTATAAAACAAATAGTCACGTGATACATGACGTCATTTTCCAAAAGTTTGGTCCACGATGGTATCAAGGTACTACGAACAGGCTATAGCAACCAGTGAACATATGGCGGTGTGTGGTTTGAACACAGAACTCTCACGTCTAACCTGGGTTTCAAATTCCGAGTCTGTAGTTATCCTTGATTCAGGTGCTTTTTTTCCGTTCAGGTTGGCTATTGGCCCAGAGTCGTTCATTGCGTATCGTATAAACTACGAGCCAATACAAGAAGTGATTCAGATATACGAGTATTTGAAGCCCAGCTTGTACTCAAATCAATATGCGCTATATTTTCCTGCAGCCAATCATGATCTTTATTTTACTCAAATGCATCACTCTGGCCATAACTCTATTAGCGGCGTCAAGAACCTTGTGTCGTCAAATTAACTTTCGCAAAAGCAGTCATTAAAACTTCGCTTGGAAGTAATTTTTACAACTGGTGAAAAATAGGGTATCCCAATTTTGCGTACATTCCGAATTGTGTGTGTGTTTTTTTTTGTGTCTAGTGTAAACCGTGGCGGCTTCTGTAAGCTTTGTTAGGCCGTAAAACATTTAAATTATAATATATAACTATTTTCTGCTTTTAATTGTTTTTAAAACTTTACGTAAAAGTTTCTTGATGGAGGATTAAAAAAAATCGCTTGTTAGCAGAAGCAGAAAAATATATTTTTTTAGAAGTAGTGGATAGTATTCAGGGAGAATGTAATGAACGTCGAACCAGAATTGCCTTCTTGTGGCATTACGTTAAAATTAAATCACTCATTACTAGGAATAGGAAAATTTCGCGGATTAACTTGTGTTCAAGCCAGACCAAAAATACTCCTATATTAGAGTTACTTTAGCTATTGGCTCATAGTTTATCTGACACGACGTGGCTGACCAATAGCAGAGCTGCACGAAAACACGCACCCAATAGCGTGTTAACTTGTCAAGTAATATAAAACTAGCTACTGACTATAGTCCTTTCGCCGTTTCGTCTCACTTTTTGAATCAAACCTTTCAAAATTCACCCCATGTGTTTATGCGTCGTTGTTCCCTAAAGACGCCATGTATCACAAGTGTTTTATTATACTTCTTTTATCATAAAATAATTTTTTGAATTTAACTTTTACTTGTATTTTATCTATAGATTATATTATTTAACTTTTATTCTCAGAAAAAATTTCTCAGCTAATACGAAAATGAACATACGCGAAGGTTGAAATACAGCAAAAAAAGCACACCTTTCATCATTAAATAAAATGTGAGAATTGTTAGCAATGCTCTTTTTTATTTACCTTAGCATAATGCTAGATAACTCTCGCACTGTACATGATTATAAATCGCAACTTGTTACCAGTTGAAAAATGTATTCATGGCTGAGAAACTAAAACTTGTATCTATTATTATCTGAATATTAATATTTGTAACGGAGCACCAGAACTACAAATACAGTATCAAATTGTATGTTATAACATTTTTCAGACCAAGTTATTTTAGTATGCTTTTACTTCAATGGGTTCTTTGGAAAAGAAAATTACGCCGACATTTTATATGAGAATAAACAAAACGTAAATGAGATGTAAAGGCACGGCAGGGAAAAGGAAATTTATATCTATACCACGCAGTCGTTTGCAAAATATATCTTACAGTTACGTCATTGGAATGTCAATAACTTACCGGGTTTCATGACGAGTAATTGACAGTGGAAGCCGTAAATTCGTGTAAGGAGTTATTTTATGACAGAACAATAACGCTTGCAGCTTAAGTTCTTTTCCCATTATAAAAAAATTATTTAGAATTTTCGACAGAAGTCACATAGCGATTTATCTCTCTACATCTGAAGCATATTCCAATTCAACTCACAAATTGTATCTCGAATTTGATTGCCACAAACCTTTCGATGGCTGTACCACGTTCCACAGGGAGGATTTTTATGAGCAGATGAATAGGAAACACAAGCATATTCATCTATATTGCATTCACGGTCAGGTCCAACTGTTCTGAAGCCTTGCTAGAGTTCTACTTACAAGATATTCCTCCACCTCGTGCAAACAAAGCTTAACCGTGTATATTAAACTTTCACCAAAGGGACAGCACACCGCGTTCGTGCGCAATCTGTGCAATAATGTCGTGCAGAAGAATTACTTCTTACTGGTCTTTACCAACACACCTATGTTCTCCCTTTATTTGTTCATATTATTATTCCCGGCGAACCTGCCGGGAATCGAACCCGGTTCGGCTAGGTGGGATGCGAGTGGTCCGACCACTACAGCACGGCGGCCGCTACGTCTGTCGAGCGTGCTTGGTGTTATAAGCATCCCCGGGTCACCATCCATACACGTATTCCTGTTTTCATTACCTTGGGAATACTCGCAGGTGTGTGAACCATTGGCACTCCTCGGCTATCACGAAACATTTCCTCTAGATATCGCAACTTCCTTTGCAAAACTTTCCAAGTTCTTATCACTGTAATCTCTGTTCTTTGGACGTACAGAGCTTTCCTCTGAGCTGTTTCTTACACTCACTAGTTTCTTCAGCATGTCGTGTTACACAACTGCTTCAGAGCTCTCCTGTATCAGCTGAGCTATCGACGATCCCCACTAAGTCGCATGTCTTACGACTCACTAGTTTCGCCTTTACTATTGTAGCGCCCTCAGCCTGTACCCTTACCTGCATCTCCTGAGATTCTCTTTAAACAACTCCCGACGATATCTATACACACACAGTAACGTCTACTCACGATGCATCCATCTCAAAGAGAATATTATACAGGATTACTCGCTCTACTTGGAGCAGATCCGTATTTCACTGTGCATCAATAAATCCCCGTGGTTCATCAGAAGCAATAGTTAAATATATAATTGATGCTGGTTCTCCCACTTTCAGTAATTTTTGTGTTTATACACCTGCCTCAAAATAAATGCTATTTACCACGAAATGCAAATCATTCGATTTTGATCCGGGGAGTTACAGAAGACGCGACAACAATTCTAGAATTGAGAATAAACCTACCTGATGGGAAAAATGTTCTGTAACAATACTTTTTGAAATTTTGATAAGTGTGTTTACTTGTAGCTTTGGATACGCTAGAATGAAATGACACTGCCCTTTAATATGTCAACAGTGTTGATGCAGTTCATTATTTCCTTAGTTTTTGTCAGGACCCTACAAGTACGCTATATTAATGCAACGATTGAATAATTAATACTCATGTCTAATGACTGAATCACCACAAATTTTATAAATCATTAAAAACAAAAAAAAAAGTTTCTTAGGACACCGTCAATTTGGCTTTATTTTGTTTGGCTGTGTAACGACACACTGATAGCATGTTTCGGAAAAAAATCACATCCGCGTTAAGGATTTATCTCGTATGTTAGTTTGTAAGCCTGGCAACACAGGGCCAACGTACCGCATTTGTGCGCGCACACTGTCATAATATTCTGCATGAGGACTATTCCTTAGGGGGCATTACCAACACACACATTTTCTTTCTGCTTTTGTTCATATTAATTGCAAACTAAACATTATAATTTATAGATAAAATTTAACTAAAAGTTGAATTTAACAAAAAAAATAGAATACGCGTTTGAGTTAACAGAAGCACGAGACACGTTTGATACGTGACGTAGTAAAAAGAAAATAAAAATTGTGATACGTGGGGTTACTTTTTAAATGTTTGATTCCAAGAGTGTGAAGATACTGCGAATAAACTATACGGGGACACGTTATCGGTAGAAAAAGCCCGTCTTCTGAAAATTATATATTTTGTGTATCCTGCGTGTTGTTAATAGTGCAAGAACATTCTAGACTGAGTTTTACACACGTGACTTCCGCTTCTCGATACCTTAGCCGTTATTCTGTGTGCGCATGAGTTTTCTCCTGGTAGTCGCTGTACGCCTGATGAAGATTTGTCTCGAAAGAAGCAAGGAGTTCCAATGTTCTGCCACATACAGGTGTACCTGGAATAGGTACAATCTGTTTGTTCAGCCAGCCTATTTACATTTGCACCAGGAGACGTATTTTTATTGCCCGTTGTAATGTATTTCATGGTATATTGATTGATGTTGTTTTGGTGGCGAATCTCTAACTTTACGTTAGTTGAAGAACTGTATTATTTCCATGCCTTTCGTCTACCGTAGTTGGGGGGAACCCGTCGATATTGAACGACTGCATAAATCGGACCGCAATTGTTTCTCACTATGTAGGAATATTTGCTGCGCTGTGGAATATGAGTAAGTAAGCAAAGTTACTTTAATGTATTTTACAACTGTATTTCATTAACTACTTACGGAATGCTGTGGAATTACTATTAATAGATCTCGTGTACTCGTTTATCGCCATTTTTCTACTTGCTACGGCCAGTAGCCGGAGTTGGACCAGCTCGTGTCCCCTAAATTGAACCAGTTAAATTTAGAAAACAGGAGGAATAATTAATATTTGATCTACTTGTTTGAATATTTATCGGAGGGTTACGTCTGTGCAGGTTACCAATACGGCGGAAAGGGACGTACGGGAAATGGAGTGAGGGCGAACTGCAGACGGAAGTGACAGCATAAAGGAACGGCGATTGCAGACTCAACGAGTGCGCCCGTGTTTATGACGTCCCAAAAGCGACAACAAAGAGACGAGCTGATAATAAAAATACGTTATCAAATACAATGAAACTCTTTCCTGCAGAGACGGAAATAATTATTGCTGAACACATTCTATTATTTGAGGAGAGGTTTATCAGGTTCACAAACAAGGATGTCCGAAAGCTAACCTTCGATATCGCAGCAAAATATAAATTACGCTACAACTTTGACAAATAGATAAAATGGCAGGAAAAAGTGGCTTTGTTTTATTAGTTTCCAGAAAAGAAATTGGTATCTTTCCCTCTGTCAGCAAGAAGGTACGACAAGATAAGGGGGTTTAATAGGGAGAATGTTAACAAATTTTTTGACTTACTTGAAAAAGCCGTTGGTACACTCTAAGACCGAATCAGCGATATCAATTAATGAAATAACCTTCTCTGAAAGACAGTTGATAATCTACTGCCGACTGACAAACCATGCAAATGACCGGGGAACAAATGACTTATGGGAGTGAAATTCTGTACATTTAGTGAGAATTACAAATAAATCAGGGAAACTCAGCCATCGTGTTAATTAGTTATCTGGCACTGATTATCGGTCGCTCAATTTTCACTGGTTTTCACTGATTTGGCTCGATTCTCACTGTTTCAGATTTAGAGTGTAAGTACAGACTGTTTCCTGTAAACAGTGTGTTGAACGCTGATGAATTTGGGTAGGCCTATTGTATTTTATAGTTATGGAAAGAAGAGGAGAGGGGAAAGCTCTGGGAGCAGTTGTAATCACAAGCAGATGACACAAACGCGATTTGTAACACACGGAAGGTAGGCCTCAGCTCACAGAGTGAAGGACGTCTTTCTTAACAAAGATCATTAAGAAACTCACGATGAATATGATGCTAGGTTCTATACTTTGTGTGAATGAGGAGATAAAGGAATAACAAATGATACACTCACTATATGCCAAAGTGAGGCCTATCATCAAGCCATATTACTGTAAATACTGCAAATATTCTTTAGTAACAATTTGTTTAATTTGCCATGTTATTGTTGTGTTTTATGCTCTTTATAGTTGACATTTAGAGGATAAATTAAGGCAACTGTGGGTCCAAACTAGGCAACTGTGGGTCCAAGCTAGGCAACTGTCGGTCCAGGCTAGGCAACTGTGGGTCCAAACTAGGCAACTGTGGGTCCAAGCTAGGCAACTGTGGGTCCAAACTAGGCAACTGTGGGTCCAAGCTAGGCAACTGTGGGTCCAAACTAGGCAACTGTGGGTCCAAGCTAGGCAACTGTGGGTCCAAACTAGGCAACTGTGGGTCCAAGCTAGGCAACTGTGGGTCCAAACTAGGCAACTGTGGGTCCAAGCTAGGCAACTGTGGGTCCAAACTAGGCAACTGTGGGTCCAAGCTAGGCAACTGTGGGTCCAAACTAGGCAACTGTGGGTCCAAGCTAGGCAACTGTGGGTCCAAACTAGGCAACTGTGGGTCCAAGCTAGGCAACTGTGGGTCCAAACTAGGCAACTGTGGGTCCAAGCTAGGCAACTGTGGGTCCAAACTAGGCAACTGTGGGTCCAAGCTAGGCAACTGTGGGTCCAAACTAGGCAACTGTGGGTCCAAGCTAGGCAACTGTGGGTCCAAACTAGGCAACTGTGGGTCCAAGCTAGGCAACTGTGGGTCCAAACTAGGCAACTGTGGGTCCAAGCTAGGCAACTGTGGGTCCAAACTAGGCAACTGTGGGTCCAAGCTAGGCAACTGTGGGTCCAAACTAGGCAACTGTGGGTCCAAGCTAGGCAACTGTGGGTCCAAACTAGGCAACTGTGGGTCCAAGCTAGGCAACTGTGGGTCGAAACTAGGCAACTGTGGGTCCAAGCTAGGCAACTATGGGTCAAAACTAGGCAACTGTGGGTCCAAGCTAGGCAACTGTGGGTCCAAGCTAGGCAACTGTGGGTCCAAGCTAGGCAACTGTGGGTCCAAGCTAGGCAACTGTGGGTCCAAACTAGGCAACTGTGGGTCCAAGCTAGGCAACTGTGGGTCCAAGCTAGGCAACTGGTTGCTCAATTTGGACTTATCACTTGCTTCTATTTTTTTCCATTAAATATATAAAAGGTGAAATATATTTAAAAAACAAGCATATAAAGTAAAAGTGCATTAAATGCGAAACAATTTCCATACTGTTTGATTTTAATAGCTTACCTAAAAAAATAATGTTTTAAGATAAATCACAAAAGTGGTCCAAGAAAGCAACTATGTCAATCCCAGAGGCTACGGGTGTATTTGTTCAGTCTCACTGCTTATCGTGCACTCTTTTCTGCAAGAACGTAACACCTTTATATGTTAGCTTTAAAATGCCTGCATTTATTTTAATGGAACAATTTCAAAGTGGAGATTTCAAAATTAGGTACTCTGTTCTCACTGAGAGTTATATTAGCTCCATTGTGTTACGTGAGTTGAAGATCGTGTGGGTAAATATATTTACACTTTATCTCTTCTAAGCACAGCCTCTAACATGAGTGTGTGTCGTGCTGTCTGCATGTCTTAATAATTATTTTAGAGGTATCGCGTTATCGGTGGTTTTTGAAACTAGGCATAAAATAGAAACAAAAATAACGATGTATCTTTGCATTGACATTATACAATTTATCGTAATTTTCGATATTATAGATAATATCGATATTACCGCAATAATCAGTGTTTATTATTAAATATATGCAGCAAAACCATTTATCACAACACTAATTTTATATATTACACAGATCGCTAATACATTTATCTATAGTATTATGAAAATATAGCTATATATTGACTATTTATATATGATTGGTTTTCAATTTTCAAGCTACACCGATTATGTAGATATGAACTTTGTGCTCCCAAATATGCGTTGCCTTTACTGCCTATAATTTAAATAATGTCCTTATCCAAAAACCTATCAGTAATATTATAGTAGTATATTATTATAATCGATGATATCGCAGATACTTTATTGCTGTTGGAAACAAATACCAACATCAAAACGCATGATGCTGATCAGTCGTGTCCCAGAAGTTTTCAGCGACGAAATAGGCTAAAAACCGATGTTCACGATACGGTGAGCACATTCGAAACCAACCTTTGAATAATGTCACTGCAAATACCTGCGTGTATTTAAACGGGTGCAATGAGTGGCAGGCGCCCAGTAACGTTGGTAACAATGGAAATAAAGTATTCCCACATCTTAACGTTTAATTAATAGTGTTAGGTAAACATATGTAAAATCTGGAATGATTTATTTTGCTTGATGTTTCTTTTTAGTGAATTTAAGTTTAAGAATTAGCATATTTGTAAAGTACTTGTTTTTCTAGTAATTTCACAGTTTCACTTAACCTGCGCACGAATAAAGTGACTAGGCTCATAGGAACGTTAATTTTTCATATAACGGGAGAACGCTCGATGTTTATACATGCAGATCTTGAGCAGGGTTTTCAAAAGTGCTCAGTTTACCATGAACCTCCTATACAAACCTTCACGTACTTTTTCCCAATCTCTAATGGCGTTGTCCGTAAAATACAGAATATTACGGTGTGCGAGACGGTCTCGCGACAACTCAACGGCTCTTATTTGCGACTATATATAAAGTCCAGCTGAGACGGACTTCGGAAACATCGCTGGTGATCGTAACAAGTTTAACGGCAGGTACTTCCTCCTTCAACACGCGTAAACGCACTGCTTGCCAGCCCCTGATGGGACATCTTCTCAGCCCTTGATGATGTCACTACTTCTGCCCCCCCCCCTCTACATACGGCCAACACACTTCACCATCGGCAAAAGTCTGTCTCTACCAGAAAATCGCCGCACTTAAACTAAATTTCGACAGAAGATACTAAATATTTTCTTACGTAGACAGAAAATTTTTTAATGTTCTCGCAACAAAACAATTTATATTTCTTTAAGCGCGTGTGTTGTAAAATTAATAATGTTATACCAAGGTAGATAATGTTAACCATTTACAGAGTCTTATATGACTATAATACAAGTAACGCTGTTGAAGTGTTAATGTTAATATAGCCTCTGAGTAATGTTGACCGCAACCAAATTTTACATAACTCGAAAAATAACAGAAAGCTAATGCCAAATTGAACAGCATTTGTAATGATCATCACTAAAGTGTTCCACCTGCCTGGAGCTTGATCTGAGTTGCAAAGTGTTTGAGATACTGTTTTTTTTCTGTAAGTATTCTTTTGGAGCCCTCCAATATAGTTAAAAACGGTTTATTCAGACTGCCGTATCTTAAAACATAGTAGCCGGATACGAGGCAAACTACGGTAGGAGCCTCTACTGAACTTTGTTACAGACTTTCCTTCAATAGAACTATATGGTCACAGCTGATAGTACAATAGGTGCACGCAGCACCACGAGAACACCGCACGCCAGTTCATAGTCCTGAGCGTAGCGGCGATGGCTGGACCCTCAATATGGCGGTGCCGTGCCCGGAGGAGTACCGGAAGTCAGGCAAGGTTGCACTTCACCAGGGGTCAATATACAGCACACTAGCTGCAGCGCCTTGGGATATGCAACTTGATATACATATTCGTACTGCTAGCTGCCTATTCTCCCGGCGTTCCTGCGTCATTGTCGATATACGAGTTTCACTCTTTGTAGGTGTTCATTAATTTCGCAAATTCACTCAAAGGCGCGGGTTGCCATCCAAAGCGTTTAACTTTAATCTTCCCTTAATTCCCGGCCAGCGGTTGTTTCGACACGTAATGAAAAACTGTTTTCAAAGTAGCAAACATGAATANTAGGTGTTCATTAATTTCGCAAATTCACTCAAAGGCGCGGGTTGCCATCCAAAGCGTTTAACTTTAATCTTCCCTTTAATTCCCGGCCAGCGGTTGTTTCGTCACGTAATGAAACACTGTTTTCAAAGTAGCAAACATGAAGAAATGCTTTGGTTTTATCGCGTTGAACAAATAAACAATTGTAGCCCGAGAACATAAGGGAATGCTGAGAATTCGGTNAAATGCTTTGGTTTTATCGCGTTGAACAAATAAACAATTGTAGCCCGAGAACATAAGGGAATGCTGAGAATTCGGTCTGTTGCCGAATGAAATCACAGAATTGTTTGCGTACTCTAATTGTGGGATTATATTTCCGCAGGTAATTTCGTTGAGATTTTGTCCCTCTGCCCACAGATGCTGTAGTTTCACCCAGGGTAGATAATTAAGAAACATCTTGTGTATATCTCCACATACAAGACAAACGGTAACCAGTTTTTCCTGGCTCTTCATCGCTTGTATGACAAGGTCCGTCCCATCGCTCGNGGGGGCGGGGGATACATTTTTGGATGGTGACTCTCAAGCGGGGTGTTTGAATGCAACCAAAATGATGTGGCAATTTTCTCGGGGTGTTCGCGTTTCGTCTCCTCATTCATTCCGTTACCGCTCAACCCCAAATCATTACATACCGTTCATTCTCCAGGCTGGCATAAACGGCAGGCGTATCCCTCGGGTAGGGGAGAGAAATAGCTTTAGTTTTTACACACTCAGGAAGAGAAACTGCCTTTAACATTCCGTCCTTACACGTCAACCCCGCGAAAGAAAAATTTATATATGAATTACAGACATTAAGTTCGCGGACTCAGTGATATGTGGCTGCCTATACCTGGGGCGTGTAACAGCCCATGTGGTATAACTTCGCCGATCCCATCATATGAAGTGAATATTTTAATAGCTGATGGTACAGAGTGGGGAGTGAAATCACTTCAGATCTTTCATCACGCCAGGGCGAGGAACTGCTTTTTTTTTTCACCAGGTGAAATGTAAGTTAATTAGAACGCGCAAATCCCCACTTCATCTCCATAAGAAGCCCTCTCAACATCTTCTTAGAATTTTGACTGTTTTATTAATTACATGTATATTATCTATGTCTTCTTGATTCACAGATCTTCTAATCCATGTTGACACTACTTAACTGCACGAAGAAGCTCATTTGTAATTTCAGGTTTATATTTAATTTTTTTTAAATGTAAATAATGGTTTTTATTTTATTTTGCACAAACATGATTCGATAGTTATATGTTTAAATGTATGGTTGTCAGTATAAGTGCGAATATCGAAGTAGTAGCTACTTCGTGTTCCAAAATTGGAATAATTTTCTGCTATTAACACCATAAAAATAAACGCTGATAACATTTGAGGTTATAACAATGGTTACTCACGTAAGAGCTTTAAAACTTTTCTACGCCATCTCAGATCTAGTTCTACTGCAACTACAAACCATTCAAGTAAGTCGAAATGCTTAAAGTCTGATCTACAATGTCAGTCGCAAATCGTAGTCACAGGTCGTAGTAGTTGGTCGTAGTCGTTGGTCGTAGTCTTTGGTCGTAGTCGTTGGCAGTAGTCGTTGGTCGTAGTCGTTGGCCGTAGTAGTTGGTCGTAGTCGTTGGTCGTAGTCGTTGGCCGTAGTAGTTGGTCGTAGTAGTTGGTCGTAGTTGTTAGCCGTAGTCGTTGGTCGTAGTCGTTGGCCGTAAAAGGAGTCTCAGGGCGGTTCGCAGAGTTGTAGAGAGCGTAGTCGTACAACTTAGACATCATCCAAGTGCTGCGACTACGATTGCACTGACCAATAAGCATCGACGATACCGTAGATATGAGACCACGATAGCAAAATACACATGAAAACGGTTAGTTCGTTTGTGAAAATGCATTGAAATACACGAAAGGTCAGCTTTGCTTTGTTCCTGACAAATCGACGGTGTTGCGTGTTGTAGTAACATATGTGTGCGCGATGAAATGTGTATTTTGAGTATAACAAATAATAATTGTAACAAAATGGCTAAACAGTATATAGCCATAAATAATACACTGTATTGCCAAACTTTGCCGCTAGGGGCGCTACTAAACCTTGTTGCAAGCACTTTACATTGCAGTTTTGTGTTTACTTTACACGAAGCCTAACGTCATTTATAGTATTAAAATATTTTTTTCTTATTCAATTACAATGTCTCCAACAAATGAAATACTACAGTTAAAGATATTGCAATTAATTAATTATCTAGTGAACTAAAGGGGAAATTTTGCAAGTGAATTGGTAACAAGCTGATCAGAAGCGTTTACAACAAAATATTGTATCAGAAGCTGGCGCGACAATGCACGCTACCAATCAAGAAAATAAAATAAATTTCAGCAGGGGTTTAATTACGTACTGTTTTTCTGTTGACAAATTCATTGCAATTATCATTTTCTTATTAATTTGAAACTCTTCCATGCAACATATTCTTAGTGGTTTGTGTGTGATTGATTCTTACAAGGTGTTACGAATGAGACATTGTAAACAGCTTCTCGAACTACACTACGAATACCGCCGCAACCTCCGCGACTGTCACGAACTACGACTTCATTGTCGACCAGGCTTTATATACGAGCTACGACTACATCGTCGACCAGGCTTTATATACGAGCTACGACTTCATCGTCGACCAGCCTTTATATACGAGCTACGACTTCATTGTCGACCAGGCTTTATATACGAGCTACGACTTCATTGTCGACCAGGCTTTATATACGAGCTACGACTTCATTGTCGACCAGGCTTTATATACGAGCTACGACTTCATTGTCGACCAGGCTTTATATACGAGCTACGACTTCATTGTCGACCAGGCTTTATATACGAGCTACGACTTCATGGTCGACCAGGCTTTATATACGAGCTACGACTTCATTGTCGACCAGGCTTTATACACGAGCTACGACTTCATGGTTGACCAGGCTTTATATACGAGCTACGACTTCATTGTCGACCAGGTTTTATATACGAGCTACGACTTCATGGTCGACCAGGCTTTATATACGAGCTACGACTTCATTGTCGACCAGGCTTTATTCATATAAAAGTGAAGGGTATGTTGAAAACCCGTCATATTCATACACGTTTATCATTTTAGGCTATGTGAATCTGACAGATCTATTAGCGATGTGTGATTCAATCTTGGGGGCATACACAGTTCGATCAACTTAATATTTTATCCGAGGGTAATTCCATCAGGAGACAGAAATTTGCGAGTTCATGAAACCTTTAGGCTAGAAACTTCAATCCCCTTCACTACGAGTCGATTCCCTGAGTTAGTTCGCGGTTTGGGTACTGACAAATAATTTCCTCACTTAAGTGGGCCGTACTGGGTACAGTATCTCCTTCAGAAGCGAATTATCTTCTTTGTTGCGAATATCTGAAGAATCCCAAACAAGCTATTCTCCGATTGCAATTCTGGTGCAAATGTGGCCAATCACACAAATTTTTTTTCTGACCATTACCGATTTCTCAGAAAATGTCGCCGTCTCGTTAAAACGAAGTCGTGAATACTTACACCAACACAAAGTGAGTATATAACTGCACGATTAATTTCTCCTCGTCGTTCTACTTCGACGTTCATTTATCTGTGTTCGCGAGTACACAAACGCACTTATACGTCCTTTTCCCGTACAAGCGTCCACGGACATCCGATGAATGTGATGATCCCCTGCGAGGGTTTTACATCTGCCGGAATATCTCTTTTGATTACGACGTCGCCGAAGGCAAACACGCTATCAGAAGGTTCGCTTCGAACACGATCTCTCTGCTGCATCCACAAAGGCGCTCGCCACTGTCGATACCTCTGATGCGGGCGGGGTCTAGTGACAGACGCTACGATGTTAGATTCTTTACGTACTCCGTGATTGTGGATACTCTATACAAAAAATCCTTGATATATAATATTTGCTAGTGTTTGTGCACGTGTGTGTGATGAAACCGTACTCAGGAAAACAAATAACAAGAGAGGAATTGTAAATATATACACGAGAAGCAGGGGGGCCCAGCATTCAACAGCTGCTGTCGATATTGTTGTGCTGGTACGCCTGCACAGAAATATTGACAGCAGTTCCACCTCAAGGGCGCTTGAGCCCACAGCCTCGCCCCTTTCTCTCCAAGATTATCAACTCCTCAATAAAAAGCATTAAATCCTCGCATGCTGCCTCCTTTAGCATTTTTATTAATGCATGAATAAGTTATCTTTCCTGTCGGGAGGGTTTTTATGGCGACTATGCCGGTTTTTCCCCTCTCCCATCTTAGCTATAGCCTCAGCTATAGGAACACTTAGGGATGCAGTTCGTGGCCCCAATCGCGATGCACCCCTCCTCGCATGTAATTCCCTCTCCTGTAGGCGTATGGGGCCGAGCCCTGAGACGCACTTAAATTCCCGTCCACACCTCGGACGTACACTTAACACTTAGTTATAGGGTAGTTAGTAAAAAAAAATCGCAAATAGATACAGTTATTAAGTTCGGGACAATTGTCTGATGAAACACCTTTCAGTGTACTGTGTCGTAATGAAATTTCTTACTTGTCTGAATTATTTTCCCTTATTTGCTATAGTTTGTGTGTCAACGTGTTTCCACATTTCGCTGAGTTAGTGAAATTTATTTTACTGCAAGACAGAAAATTTGTTATTCTTGTCCAAACAGCTACAATGCGTCAAAAATAATAAACAAATCAAACAGCTGACAAGAAATTGCAGTGTTTTGGAAAAAAATATTTGCACAAAAATGTTGTACTTTTCCAGCGCCTATAATATCTAAATGTGTGAAGAGCTCCGATAATACTAAATGCGTTAGAAACATTAGCAATTAAGTATACATTAACGTCACTTAGGTGATTTAATGCTTATTAAAGTAGACCTGGCTGCCAACTATGTCAACATGTAAAACATTTATTCGCAGTTTTTTAATTTTTCAAACATTTTCAAGGACTGACTTATTTTATTTTAACGGCACTGTAGGTTTTTTTCGTTAAATGTATAAATAAAAGCTGTAATAGATTTCATGAAATTTCTATTACTAGATCAAAAGATGCTGAAACGTTTTTTTTTTATATAATTATCTTAATATCCTGTCAATTAGAACTCCATTAAAAACTACCATGTTAATGGTAACGATCTTAGGGGTTTAATACGTTAAATGTACTATTTTAAAAGTGACAATGTTTCGTAAGTTTTGACTTGCAGTAGAGAAATAATTCTAATTAATGTTTGTATTGGCTTAAGGGCAGTAATATTTTTTCAGTATGTTCCATGTAAAAACAGCCTGACAGTAAATATAAGCGAATGGGTTGAAAAGAGGTAACCCACAAAACCTGTCAATTTGTTTTATTTCACCGTACTGTGATACGTCCGTGAGCGTTGAGTGTGTTTTCAAGTATAACCCCCACGTTTCATTGCATTCCTGCCCCAGGAGATTCTGCTAAAATCGAGCCAGAGGAGAAAGGTTGTAACATTCTCGGGATAAAAGTACTGCCACTTTAGAGGCATATAAGCGTACTAGCTCCATCAATAAAACACGCATATGAAACCGCACACGTTAGAAAACATTCATCGTTTCTCTGTTTCCGTATTACATCGTGTTTATTCTGTGACTTCAATTATTAGTATTTAGAACGCTCCTCTGCACATGGCCAGCGTCATGGATGAAGACTAGTTTTAGGTTTAAAATTCTGCACGCACATCAGGAAAGTAGACATTTATAAGAAGGGATGTAAAACTAAGATTGTTGAAGGACGTTTTCTGAGAGTTAAATAACTCGTTCAGACCCAGTGTGCACAGTTGTGTATATTATGCACGCGTGGGTAGAACTTGGCCTGTTCTGCACACTGCCACTGATCTCACCTGTGAATAAGTGATTCTGTCTTACTGGTACGAGTTCATCATATTACTGTAGCCGAACATATAGCTCATTGGCTGCGACAACGAAACAAGTGTGCTGTCGACTTAATTACAGCACGCATCATAGCATTTTTGTTGGCAAAACCTGAATCCGTAAATTAAAGTGTATTTTAAATGGTTAACCTATCAGATAGTAGTACCTTTCAAAAAATTTTTTGGAATTATTTCTGATCCAACTGACTCCAGGTCTGCGAGTTGAGTGTGTGATGACGTTCGGGTTCTGATTGGCTGTTTCAGGGTGAGGAGAGCCTGTACAGCACTCAGGGATCCTTCGAGTGCCTGCAGTGCGCCGAAGGATGCGAGTCCTGCGAGGACGCCAGTCCTTGCGTAGTCTCCCTCAACTGGGTCATGCGCACGGCCCTCCTCACTCTCTCCTGCGTCATCATCGGCTGCCTGCCCATCGTCGTCTTCTTCACGTGGAAGTACGGCAACGTCAAGGTAGGCGGTCCATTCTTCACCCACTTCGCATTGGCGTGCTGTCCCCGGGCATGCTATGTCCATCTACTTACTTGCAGCGATGGTTCTCAAGTTCACGAAAAAACCGGAATAATTGCGGGAAAACAGGATAATTTTTTCCTTGAGGTAACTACAAGAAATGGAAAAACTAAAATATAAATATATCAAGTTCTTGAACACCAAAACTTGGTTGTTTATAGTTATATGCATATTGAGTACTGCAAAAAATAAAGTAATTAAGAATTTACTATGGTTAGGAAACATAACAGAAAGTAATAGTTTTGGCAAATATGTTCTCAAATCCCAAGCATAGGTTATATGGGAAGACAATAAAATTATGTTATCTTAAGTATTATCAGTCTTTCTGTTTTTTAACTATACAAGATGAATTTAAGTAAATTTTCTATATTCTTGAAAAAAAAAAAATGTTCCTTGGTTCTTAAAATTTTTCCTATTTCTGCGTGAAATTGTGGAACTCAATTCGCAACCCATCACTATTACCACCCCCGACTTCTCACTTGCCCTCGCGGGCCGCGGTGACGAGGGACAGCGAACCGCGACTCGTACAACTCACCGGCTGAATTTAAGAAGAAAGAACAACCACACACACACACTGGTTTGTAACCATTGTAATAGGTGGCGGGTAATTATGATTCTGGTTTTCCAAGTACGCCAACTAGGGAAGGCAAGTATGTATGTTGTGTTGCTGCAAATAAAGATTTACGTGTGTCAGTATCGGCGGGTAAAGTGAAGATCGGCACAAGCTGCCAACTGGCGTGATCGCTCTATGTGATGAGGGATACACTGAGGGAAAAAAAGTTTGTTTTTGAATAAAACAATGCTTACTTGGCGTAACCGAACTAATTACTTCTATAGTTGCAATGAAATGATTTATTGTTGAAAATAAAAATATTTTTTGTTCCGATCTGGTTGCCTCAAACAAAGAGGTGGCTGGTGCAACTAAAGATTTGTTTGGCTGTACGTGGATTAAACAGTTCCGGTTAATATAAAATATAATTAGGAAGCCCGACCCAGATACGCACGAGTGCTATGTCCTAGCTACCTCAGGAGAAGTGATCACTGATGAGATAGGAATGTTTCTAAGTACACATATTTCCAATACTAGAGAACGTAAGCAAATAAATATTCAAATTTTTGAAACTTTACTTTTCAGTTTCCAGTTGAACTTGTTTTGTTAGTATGTTGGTACCATTCTTAAGCATCGATAAACGCATTAACAAACACTGTTATTATCTAAAGTGTCACAAAAAAATGCAAACTCTCGAGCTATATATTCCAACGAAGGCAATAAAACTGATGGCCAAACAAATATATGCATTCTTCAAAATAAATATTTTGTTGGCGGTTTAATTTATTATGGCCCAACTCAGAGGTTTGGTTCATTCAAGCGCGTATTTTGTTACATAAACAAAATTAATTTTGTTGCTTTACTAGTTTTGTTCACTTTTCAAAATAATTTGTTGGGCCAACTAAGTATTTTTGGTCCTACATATTCAAAAAATTTTTTTTCACTGAGATAAACTTTTCTCTTTTTACTTATGTGTCTCAGCGTCGGATTTTCAACTTCTTCTGGTTGTCAACACTGATCATTGCACGTCTTGCGCTAGTATGCTTTCGACCAGTCACGCGTATCATTTGCGCAAAGTTTGAAGCACAAAATCTTCAAGCGATGACGTCAATTTTTGAGCAATTTATTGCTGGTAACATGCAGGATTTTAAGTCAGTGCAGACGTGTTTCTAGAATAAGCGTGTGTTGTTTATGGCTTGTGTTAAAGTTAACTGGGATTATTTTGCGTAGAACAACATTAAAATATCTAAAGTTAAGGAAGAGTTTGCTGCCGTTACGTTCGTTTAAATGCCGTGCGTCCTCCGTTTTAATTTACACTAACTTTTACTAGAAAACATCGCCCAATAGCTGTTTGGTTTCCCTCCGCATTTGCGCTCGTGCTTGCCAGCGGAACAACTCTTCGCAAGTTTGCGAGCGCTGCATTCATGCAGAATACGTGCATCCATCCAGCCAACCCCACAGCCTCTCAGATCCCAGGATCTTATATTTACTACCGGCTTTATTTGTGGCGATGTGGCGAAGTTGCGCCTTCTCGTACACTAAAACCTCGTACAGCGAAAAAATTTTACATAAATGCATTATTTGATTATCCCTTAACATTATATTTAAAATACTTAAACAATACTAAAAAAAGCTAAAAGTTAAGTAAAAAACTGGAAACATTGCATTATATTTAGCAGACACTGGTGGGGCTGGGCCATATCACGTGAGCTACTGATCAAAAAGAAACGCAGATATCATATTAATTATGTAGTATTCAAGAATTATAAAAAATCAATTTTAGTATATTTAAATATTCGCAACTAGTACATAAGCTCATGATGTTGGAGATCGATATACATTATGGTAGATTATTGAATAACACTTAATATCAAAGACAAAGCCACAAAAAATAACTTTTTTTTTTAAATACCATTTAATCGAAATATTCTATCGTTAGAGAGCCGGAAATTTCGCTAGTTCATTTGAGGACAAGCTAGACTTTGAACACTTATACATTTGACTTTCTTTCCAATTGGATCTCAATTTATAAGCCACGCCCTGGATGAATTTGAGCCAATAACTAACCTGTAAGAAAAATACAGACGAATACCGTGTTACTTGGTCTGGGGTTAAACTGCAGCGACAGCCAATAAACAACTAACTGATCCCCGAGTACATAAAGGATTGTGCAGCCTAGCTTGTTGCCGAATGTAGCCGCAACATTTCAGGATCTCTATCCATCGTTAGAGCCACGTGTTTTTAGCGAAATATTCCTTGACCAGTTGAACTCCAAAACACGTTAGTTCAGAACCAAACATCGTGATTGGATGATTTAAACTGTCACACGTCTTAAGTGTCTGCCAACCAATCACGAGCGTCAAATGTCGTAGTAACTTTATTCTGATTGGCCAAGTCTTCGCACACAGACGCGCGGCCAATAGCCAAGTGAAACTTGCAACATACATGGCTCCATGCTTGTATTCCTTCAGATGATTGTTTCCTCCAAGTGAATTATTAAATATTGTTTGAAACCGTCTACAATTGAAATAACTTTTAATATTAGTGGCAGATCATTCCAAAAACGAGCAGCAGACACCGTCAATTATTGGCCACGTGAGGCTCTATACCGAGCCTTCTGTCTGATTGGCTAATGCTTGCCGCGGAAGGTTTTCCCTTGGGCTGGGCTGCCTGCTGGTGAGTATATTATCGGGTCCTGATTGGCCAATGGGGTTTCGACGTATTGCTGGCTAGTGACGCCGTTTCGGTGGCGTGTGCGGTTGGAGTTCGCGTAACAGGAGACTACCTCACCTCTGTATTCTTAAGTACTCTGTGTCAGGGACGTCCTACGTATAACGATTTCACGTCCATGGGTTTCGCAAATTCTTTCCGTAGAAAATCAGCCTTGAGTCATGTAAATTAAGTTTTACTTTTGTGACAGGGCCAAATTTATATTTTGATACCCCCCGGGACTCTTTAAACAGTAATAAACAGGAAGAAATATTGTCATCGCTTATTGTACTACAATCAAGCTGTAGAAAAAATAAATGCTTTCGCCATGGCAACAGCCAATGAATAAACAATTATTACCACAGTATTTAAGGGAATAAAAGTATGAGCTATTGCCAAAATTAATTACCGAAATTCGATTAACTCTTAACGACGCACGCTTCGCGTGACCTTTGCAGAGATACGTTGATCACATTTTTCTCAGATACGAGCTCATGAAACTGCTGGGACATCTTAAACCATTGGCGCCTTCCTCGCAGTAAATAAAGCGGTATAGTCTTGTTCCTACTACACTAGGGGCCGTGGTGGTGTAGTGGTTAGACTTCTCACCTCCCACCTGGGAGAATCGGGCTCGATTCCCGGAGGGATCGCAAACGGGTTTTCGCATTTATGAATCGCACCGGACGATGTTGCTGGTCGGCGGGGTTTCCTCGGTGATTTCCCGTTTCCCCCGCCAATGCATTCCAGCGCTGCTCATTTCTCACCTCGCTTCACCCACATCGGCTCTCAAAACCTAGTATTTAACAGCCGACCAAATCTTTACTCTCTCTCCTATAGTCTTATTCACGGTTTATTCACACATTCGAATCTAACCTTCGAAAAACCACCCCAGATATGATGTGTCTGGTTACTTCCTAAAATAGACGTCACGTTTTACAAGCGTATTTTACTTCTGATGGCATTAAATTACGTTATTGGTTGAATTGAAGTTTTACTAATATTTTACCTACAATTTATAATATTTAATTTCTAACTAATGTGACGAAGGACAGAGAGCAAATAGGTGTTTTGGTAATGGCTACTGATAAATATTTCTTATGCACAACATTATTACACCGAGAACGCACGAATGCGGTGCTAGGGTGCCTCTGCAGTAATTTCCCAAGCTTGGTGGTTCGCAAGAGGCGGAGGAATATCGTGGAAGTAGAACATTAGCGGGTCTGCACTGTGCTGCAATGGTAGACACGTAGAGTATACTGCGGCAGAACTCGTGGTCACTTTGTGTCCCGGCTTGTATCGCCCGAGAGAGGACGTATGTGAACTCTGCGTGCTGTCGCGCGACGCCCAGGAATGCACGCCGCAGGGACTTCATACCACCGTCACCACACACCAGCACTAACTCGTACAGACACTGTGTCCCGCGGTCACGAGCACGTTGCACGTGAATGATACTTACTACCGGTGCAGTACACGACAAGGTCTTCCTTGACGCTAATCTGATACGTGGAATGTTCTACACTTTGATAAGAATGGCTAATGCTAATATAATATAGCACGTAGCACGTTCCCTGGTTGCACGACAAGTGTTGCTCACAAGTACAGCGCACATCATAAAACTACGTCATTGCAACACTCAGAAACTCACCTCTTAACATACACGTTAATTTTCCGTTTCAGGAGACATTTTCGGCTTGGAGTACTTACGAATTTCTTAATAAAAAGAGACACTTTCGGAACCTATCAGAAAGGGTTTCAGTGGATCCACGGCGTAAGAAGCATCAGTTTGTGTGTTAGCAGCAGCCAATAGCAATGCGCGGTGAAATGTGATGCACGTGTTGGTGCTGGCTTCTGCACTCCCACAGCAACGAACATGTTGCAACACGTCAATCGTGAACGAATGTACTCGGGATAATATGTTGAGTTTTTTTGTGTGGCAGAACGGGCGGCTTTTCTCGAGTGCTATCCACTCTTTAACTCGATGCAAATTCCAGCGTAGAACTTTCACGCGGAATATTTAAGCGTTAAGAAGCGAAACAGTGGCGTGTTTTTTTGCTAAAGCCTGTATGCCATGATAAAACTTCCCGTACAAGCCGTGCTCCCCGATCCTGCATGCAAGGAACTATGCCGGGTTCTTTGCAATAACCTGTCGAACACTACTTGTTGCACAAATAAAGACGAGTGCATTTGTTTTCATTTTACTTCTGGAACTGTGGTTCAGGAACAACCTTCACTCAAGAATTCAGTATTATTCGTTCATTCACATGGCCTAATCGTTTTTTTGTAACTGGAATGTTTGTGTTAAACAAACGCGAATGGTTACCATAATTTTCACACTCCTCTGGATTAGAATTTGTAAATATTTTCGTGTGTTTAACGTTGAAATATTTTTTTGTTTTCAAAAGTCTCAAGGCTCGTTTCCAAAACAAATTGAACAAAATGACTCTGCTGCCCTCTTTCTGATTGGTAGAAATTTCAACCTCGCAGGGAACCTTCCGTTGGAAATTGCACGCGATGAATTACGAAAAACGTCTATCATGAAAACGGTCAGCAGATGGCCAAATCTTCCGTAGAATCATCCTTGCAAGCGGCCATGCATGCTTGCATGGAATCGTTAAAGGAACATTCCATCGTCACACACGCCAGCTAAATCTCCTCACTGGCCAGGAATATGGCGGAATGTCGTTCGCCCAACCAGCGTCTGGCGACTGACGTGCCAGACGGCGACTCGGCCGAAACACAGAGTAGATAAGCACACAGAGACGAAATAGCGTGGGGGTTCCTTTGATGCGGGCGTGCCCATTCTCTGATTGGCTTCGCGAGGCTCTGGGAACGGGCCTCGTGTCTGATTGACTCCTGCACGCTGCGGAAGGTCCCGTATCGCCCGTGATGTAGCAGTAGGTTACGAGGCGCTGATTGTCGGACGGAACTCCATCATCATCTTACTGGACAGTGGTGCCATTTTGCTAGCGCGTGCGGCGGGAGTTCACGACATATGCCTGTGTTCCATCTGTGTTTTTGGTGGTGTTCACGGTAAACAGAGAACGTTTGAAAGCCCCTGCTGAATATTTACTTGCATGCACGATGTCAGTATATCCTTCCACCATATGTAAAACTAACATTGATACGGGCCTGTTCAGTTTAGTCAAGCGTCGTTCAATTGAAACTATGAAATTATTAGAAGAGTAGCTATTTGACAGATTTCCGGATTCTTACAACACATATATTCACCAACAAAACAGAAAGCAAAAGTAATAATGTTTGCTTACTACTTTTAATGCAACATTGCGGCAAGGAAATATCTTACCTACGTCGTCACTAGCTTCTCTGAGCGCAGGCCATTCGTTGTGCCCGTTAAAATACATGCAAGTACGGGCAGTGACATTTTTCAAAAGTTGTTTTCAAAAGTGCTCACCTTACCGGGAACAGCCTACACGTAAGTTCTCTGTACCATAATCATTTGACGAAAGTGACACACATACCAGTGTTTGAAAGCCTATCTTGTTCGAAATATTTGCAGGTTACCATGTATACCAGCCAACCTGGCTGTAGTTAAGTTCCTCCTAGCACATCATGGCATTGCTCTCTCCTTCTTTTGACAGTAGCTAAGCCACTGTTCCGTCCAAAGTTTAAGTAAAACGGAGGTTTAGTCGCAGCTGGGGTATAACGGGAAGTCGCCAAAGGAAAGGGAATGGTATCCAGGCTTCGTTATCGAACTGACATACAGCTGGAAGTAATAATACCCTGGCGCGAGTGTCTCGTTTCGTTCTAGCGTCGGAGATGTCAACTGTCCCACCGTCGTGCATCGATCATTTATGAATGTCGAGCTAGTGACGGTCCTTATGCCCACGCTATGGTGATCTGAGATGACGTAGATAAAACCACGGGAAGCTAGCACTATAAGAAAGATAAATATTCGTAATCCCGGTATGATCTCATAATGTCATAAGCGTTGTGCTAGGTTCACAAAAAAAAAAAACTTATGAATTATCTCCATTACGATGTTTAGCCAACAACGTCATATTTATATTAGTATGCTGTTCACATTAGTTAGGAGGCTCGTTTATTTGATGGGGGCCGCAGTGGTGTAGTGGTTAGACTACTCGCCTCCAACCAAGACGAACCGGGTTCGATTCCCGGTGGGACCGCCCCCGGACTTTCACATGTGGGAATCGTGCCGGACGATGCCGCTGGTTGGCGGGTTTTCTTGGAGATCTCCCGTTTCCTCGCCCTTGCATCCCGGCGCTGCCTCGTACTCACCTCGCTTCACCCTCATCGGCTCTCAATACTTCGATGTTAAGAGCCGCCCGAATCTCTTCGCTCACTCACTCTTCCAGAAATAGTCGATTCCAGCGACAGAAAGTTTTTTTACTCCGGAGTATCAACAGTTATTTGCGCCGACCTTGAACGAAGAAGAAAGCGTCATGCCTCAACCATCACTAACAACCGCGATCAAATAAAAAAAAAATGTGTTACAGTTGTCTGTGAGATAATTGTGGTTCGGGACCGGACGGTGAAAGAGCGTGACTTGCGATTCTGGAGCCTACATCCAGCGAGACCGTCACTAATGGCGACTACAGCGCTTCAGAAAACTTGCAAGAATCCCTTAACGGACTGTAATAAGACAACTGTGTGTATTCTTCTGTACTGCATTCTTTGTGTAGTTAAGTTGTCAAATTATATGATCTTATTCGCCTCACTGTTCGTCTATGCCGTCTCCGTTGGGTCGTCCAGATTTGTTTTCGTAAATTTGTACATATGTCTTGTATTTGTTGCTCATTCGCTTGTTTATAGTCTTTTTTGGTTTCATTAATTTGGTAGAATTCTCGATTGAATGCGCTGTTTACGGGAAAATGAGTACTTTTGAATGCCCTGCTTAAGAAGATCTACTTGTATAAACATTGTTTAATCTTCCACCATATGTACATATAACATTGCTGTCAGCCTGGTCGCTTTATTCAAGGTCAATCAAGTGAAACCGGAAAATTATTAGAAAAGTAAATATTTTATAAATACACTCATTCTTACACTTATATACATATATTTTAAAAAACTGAAAACAAAAAAAAAATTATTTCAATATTCACAAATATTTCCTTAAATCTTATAAATCAACTTTTGCACATGGAACTATTTTCTCTATGTCGTTACTAACTTTATTGGGCGCATGCTGGCAAGTGTGCGCGTTAAAATGTATGCAGGCAGGGACAGTGACATCTTTCAAAGTTTGATTTCAAAAGTGCTCACTTTACCGTGAAAAACCTACAAGAACATCTATTCTAGGCTTGTTCGCGTGTAAGTTCTTAATGACGTTATCTGTGTTTTCCGTAGCGACATAGCCCTGCAGTGCAGTAGGTCCAAGGTAATTTTTCATTTAAACAACTACCCCCATTGCAAGTATCATGCAAAGAAGATCTAAGCGCTAATAGTTTGGCAAAAAATATTACGAAACCAGATTTTGCATATGTACTATATTTTCTCCGTTATTTATTCAAACAAATAAGGTATTTGCAATTTTCATAAAAAATATAATTATGCAGAATTTTATTCGATTTGTAATTTTTTAGAACCTAAGTAACTGAAAATCATTGTTCTCCTCACTAGAGTGACAATTTAAGTTCAAATTCGGTTGTAAAAATGGATGTAGCAAAAATATTGATTAGTTAATTACTCTAGTTCCCTGAGACAACTGAATCAAAAAATTTCTTATATTATTTTGCTCATAGTTTCGTAATTTTTCCCCAACTACAAAAAGCTTGTTTATAAACTGTTAAAGTATTTACAAAATAAAGTTAATCTTTAAAATTTATTTTGGTTGGGGCAAGTAAGTATCATAATTCGAACTAAACACAAGCATTTACACGCAAATAAAAAGAGTTTCTCAATTTACCGCCATCTCTTTGTTGACACTGCCATACTTTGCGGGGAAATTTTCCTCTATACCAAACTCTCCCATAGAAAATCTCATTTTGTTTCATTCTGAGTAAAATAAACCTTAATTAAATTCTACGCGACGCAAGATACTTGCAAAACTCGTGCAATATGCCACCTTTATACTAGATCTCATGCAAGGATATCTCCTGCCCGGCAGATCTCGTTCGAAACCGGGAGTTACAGCATGTTCTATTTTCAGGAGAGTTTTGCAGGAAACGAGTCCATCTACTGGTCGCACTCCGTATGTGGGATAGCAGCATACAATACAGATGTGCAATGAGAACAGGTTTATTTTAAATACATTTTTAATAAGTAGAATGGAGTTTATATGGTATTGCTAGATTATTCGACGAGTTTAATAAGTATTCTGTTTTCGTAAGGGTAGCGAAAACTAATTTAAAACAACGCGTTGTAATGAGATTTAATTACTAATATTATCGCTTGTTAAGATACTACGAGGCCATTATCTTTTTTTTTTTCATTCAAGGAGGTATACGTGCATAGACAAGGTATGAGGTAGAGCGAACTCGCTGGCTGCGTACATCCAGTCTCTGTGATCCAACGTTGAAATGCTTTTCCGCCATCACGACCAGCAAAGACGGCGTCGATTGGATTCGAAGTTAAAACACGGTTTAGTAAAGAAGTACTTTGAGATGTTTTTTTATACCTCTTCTAACCAACTTGTAAAGCAGTTTGATCAAATTCAAATTGGTGAGAGTAATTCATTTGTATAAAAATGCTCGTATTTCTGAAAATTGGGATGTGAACAAACACGTTAATCACTGTTGACCATGTGGCTTTGACAACAGAATTACTTCGGGGTAGTTAAATTTTGGGTACATGTTCAGAAGAAGAAAATCGATCTACCTTGTCTTTAGTCGTGAGATTTTCCTGGTATTCTTGCTTGGGATTTATCATACGAGCCCTCGTATTTTGCGTCGTGTAAAAGCGGCTTTAGCGAGAGTTCAGTTCTCAAACACAAGTGCGCGGTCAGCACAATGGCGCGGCAAATTGGACGGTGAAGTTGAGAGAAACGATCANGGGGGGGATGGCAGATTCGCTTTGAAACTGCAATTTACCGAAGAGCGATTATTCCGCCATGCACAACTCCCCTGCAGAATGTTTGTGTGGCCGCGTGCTTCCGTTACCGGTTTGAAGTGTCTGTCCAACAAAGACACGTGCCAGAAGTTTGGAACCGTTCTTGTTCTCTGCTGCAATTACTTCTATCCTTAAGTTCTTGTCTACTGGTTTCACGGAAACTCACATTAGATATTTCAGGAGTTGATTCCTTATAAAAATGAGATTGGAAATACATCTTCCTAGATCAATTGCTGCGGAATACAATCTCCCTAAAAAAATTTATTTTATATATTATATGTTGCGAAAGTTTTAAAAACGAACGATGTCAAACTGAACTACATTCCACGGAACAGTGAATGATTTATGTTAGAGATTTTAAATTTGATAATAAAGCTCTTCTGTCAGTTCGTTAACAATAAAAATAAATAAAAAATTACGAAAGTGGTCATAGTTGCATTTGTCTAGGACGCGCCGTTTTCTTCGTACTCGTTGAGACTCAGTGTGCATAACCGTACACATTGTATACGTTAAGTTTATATTTATTTGTCCGGGACTGTACACAAGGCTCAGGGTGCTATTATATTCCCCATAAGTAGGGCTGTGTGTTTCTCGCGAAAAAATTTGAGAAAGGGTTGCACGTCTGTCACGTTTAATGATTCTCGTCAGTCGTCGTTTGTCCCGTTCGTTCACGATCTTTTTCCGGCCGCAGCGATGTCGAAGATGTGATGTTTTACCGGATTCCCGATATTCACGGTACACTCGTTAAATGGTCGTACGCGAACATCCAAA
>NQII01000441.1:764948-787998 GCA_002778355.1 Clitarchus hookeri
GTAACGGACACGCTGACTGGCGTGCACCCGGTAAAGTTGCTGACGACGGAGGTAAAGTAGTTCCCTGTCTTAAAACTGAATTAAATTTGTCACGCAAACATTTGTGAGCACTGAAATAGTCAATTTCACTTTCTTTTTTCTTAATGCATACTAGTGTAGGAATATGTGAATATGTAAAGTATTTGCTTTTTTAATAATTTCACAGTTTCACTTGAACGAAGCATGAATAAAGTGGTTACGCCCATGGCAATTTTAATTTCACATGTTGCGGAAGTATATGCAATGTGCATACTCGTAGATATCCAGAAGAGCTTTCCAAAGTGCTGAGTTTGCCGCCTATTATTGTTAAAGCTAAAGATAAACATCTTATACGGAGGGATTGTTCAAGCGTTTTATTAAACTGGCGTGAACATACTAAAACAAATTCTGGAATAGTCAAGAGCTTTATCATCACAGCAGTAAACGCCTTACATTTGCAGTGGTTGGAAATGCAAGGTAGGTAGGAGTTGCTGTTCAGGTCGATGGCGTTGGATGTGGAGTCTTCCGCGATACTGCGAAATAAAACGCAGTAAATGCGGATCCATGCTCGCTCTTGCCATAGTGGAATCGCCATTTAACCAACGACATTCAGGAAGGAAAGGAAAGACGCACAGAAATAATACATTATTGATACAGCACTTGTAAGCCATGTTGTGCGTCTGTCGCATCGCAGATCGCACCGGTGGCCTGATTCCGCAGGAAACTGCATCCCGATAGAAGTGCATTTGTATGCTGCCAAAGCGAAGGAAGAGCCTCAGACGATACCGGGGAAAGTCGTGCTAACTGGTCGCTGTTTTCCTCTGCGTTGCAGAGCTATTCCTTCTACAAGTTTTCCGATTTAGAGTTGGGCAAATCGCATTCCCAAGTTCGACTTTGTGACCCGTATGGAAAAAAAAATCTCGTTCGCCGGGAACCACAGAAACTACCGAAGTTTTTATTCCGCTGTAAAAGAGTTTAGAATAATGCAGTGTTTGTAAAATGTCGCAAATAGTTGACGGGGTCTAAATCATCTTCGTTTTTTTTCCTAGACAGTTTTATTCCTCTGGAAACTGAATAGTATTTCCTAGCACCACTCATAATCGAAACTTCCACTTCAATTTTTAAAACTATATTATCATTAGACACGGACAGGATATTATTGCAAGACACATCGTGGCATCGCCTTTTTGAAGCTATGTTGTGTTCATGTGTCCGTCATAATAAATAATAAACTTTTTTTTTTTACTTATTTTGTAGCGCTTCTTTGACTGCAGCTTTTCGTATCTGACCAGCAAGTACTGCACGTGGGTGCAGTTCAATGTAGTTTGTGGTGTGTAACAGTAAACTGTGGTGAGTGGGTAAATGTGACTCACTTCTGACTTGTGGGGCCGCGGTAGTGTAGTGGTCAGACTACTCGCCTCTTACCTAGGCGAACCGGGTTCGATTCCCCGGCGGGGTCGCTCCCGGATCTTCGCACGCGGGGAACCGCACCTGATGATGCCGCTGGTCGACGGGATTTCTCCCGTCTCCCCCGCCCTTGCATTCCGACGCTGCTCCATACTCACCTCACTTCACACTCGTAGGCCATCAAAACCACGATTTTAAAAACTCCAACCCCCTCCACTGAATGGCGGTGAATGCGTGCGGAATTCGAAGTGCCTAACACAGGCACGTCTGTGTTGCTGGTGTAATCGGACCACAGTTCACTAGACGCGCTTTGAAGGATTCTATGACAATAACGAACCAGAAAAGTTCAAGAAGTGCCCAATCCCGTGCTACCTCTTCTGGTGTAAAAATATGATTATTGATTAAAGAAGCGGCCAATGAACATGTAACTCGGGCTCGAGTATTCCGAGAACTTCGAAATCTTGACTACACGAAGGTCATTTATTTCGCGTTATGTTCTGGCTCCGGTTCTGCTCACACTGTAAATATTTCTGTAGTTTTACAAACAATTCTTTGGGGACTTTTTTCCAAAACTATTACCGTAACGCTACACGCAAATCACAGCAAACTTTCTTTTTTGTTTGTGAAGCATAAAACTGATATTGATATATTTTTTAAATTTTAACAACCAGGCATTATTATAGTTGTAGACACGTAAATAAATTCGATGTTTCTAAAAATTACAGATAATATATATTTTTTTCGGGGTTGCAAAACCATTTTTAACGATTGTAGTTTCCAGACAAACGTATTTATAACGTACAAAAATATTTATTGTGAATAAAATGATTCTCTTAAACACTGATACCCTAGTAAAATCGTGGACATGTGAGACACATCGTTTGTTGACGTGTTTCTTATATCGACAACCATTGATTAGGAACCACAAGATCCGGCAAAATTTTAGCATGCGTATAATAAAAGTTGTATATTTTTGTCACCAATAGAAGTTCGAAATGTGTCTGTTACTTTTCGTTTACATTTTAATCTCGTCTGCCGCCAGACATTTTTCCGAGGTCCCCAGCCAGCTTCACGAACTACACATCACCTCATATATTCTGATCGTGCGAAGGAAAAAGCTTGTTTATTTTTCCTCCTGGTTTACATGCAGTATTTTTCAGCAATAGTTTTAAATTTGTTTTTAATAATGATAACGTTTGCAGTGTCCTGACACTTGTTTCTCTGGCGACTTTCGTTTCACATGCACACGCCGTATTTGCAGAACCAACAGCAGACTATTCATCAACTGCATATTTCACTGTAAAAAAAAATATGAACGTGCGACCTTTCGAAAATGTTTCAACCTTCCTGTCAAATTTCATTAAAACTCGCGTGTAGGGCGTAAAGTTCAGACCAGAAATAGATGCAGTGGGTGGCGTTATTGCTCGTTATTCGATTTGAAAGTGGAAAAAGTATAAAATTGCATTACGTGGGCGTTACATAATTTCGTGAAGGGACTCATTCTGTTCGCAGTGCGTTGGCATTGGAGCCAGGATCTAGGTACTTTTGCGTTTCAAAACCAACTTTAAAACAAAGTAAACTGTCGCTCTCTATTGTGGACTGACAATGGAAACAGAACTCAATTCCTGAATTGCATTATTTATTTATTTATAAGGGTTCTTTTAAGTGCATTTGAACAGCGACAAGACCTTAGTATAAGAGCACTATACATAGAGGAAGGGGGAAGGAATCAACCATTGCCTGTTTTAAGAAACTGTCCCACTTTTTGCCTGCAGTTATTTCGGCAAACCTAAATAACTAAATGATTTCTGTAGGATATTTCATATTATTATTCGTTTTTGTCCCATATTATGCTGTCTCGACGTTGCAATTTTTTCCTAGTCATACTGGATAAAAAAATTTCATCCATAAATTTAATAGTTCTTTTGTTTTACCTATTTTGTGTTGTGATTATTTTCACTTATATTACCGCTATTTTTAATGTCGAGCATTAGGATATTTGAATTTTAATCTTTGATGGGGTGAGTTTCGTCAACTTGTTTTACATCATCACTCTTTTAATCTCTAACATTTGTTTTCGGAGAAATCAATTTAATCTTTTCGTTCTCTGGTTTGTATTGATTGTAAGTACTCTTGTTGTAAAGTTTTCTTACCTTTGTTCTTAATTTTGTAGCTGTCGTGAACAACGTTCGAAGAACTACTTATTTTATGAATATACTCCAGCTTTAATTAGAGCACACCGCCAAATAGGAGTGCATTAGTGTGTATGTTGTAACGACGAAAACGGAGACAACTGGTCTACCTTGAATAAACAATTGCTTCCGTGGATTTTTTTTTTGGGAGTGGTTGTATCCAAGTACACACACATACATATTTTATTCAAAAATTACAAGTGAAGATATTTGCTGCCACTTTTCTTAAAGGCGTGAGTGAGGTGACAAAATAAGAACAGCAACATCAATAACTTAATTATAACTGGGAATTTTGTCAGTATCTTTCGCTGTTTAACGGGCACACTTGAAATTAACTTTTTAAAAGATACTCTCTTTGAGTGAGAAGACATTTTGCTATTTAACTGGGCATGAAATCTTTTCGCAAAAATTGCGTGCCACTACTTACGTCACGTAATATATAAACCATTCAATAACGAATATGGGTCTGGGATAAAGTGTTTTGAAGGACAGGTAAGCAGGAAATATTTTCGCTAAAATCGAGCGTCCCTAATTCTATTAAATTTTCCTCCAATTTGGGAAGATACTGCTACAATTAACATTATCGTTGTATGCTTAAATTATTTCTCAGAAACCGTGAAATCTTGGGAAAATTATGTTTTAAAGTAAATGTTCTTTTTACGAAAGTGTTTGTGTATCTCATCAAAGTTACCCATATACTTATATAGTGAGAAGCATGTGGGCTTGTTAGTTGTATAGACCACTTACTGTTCAGCGTAGCGGGATTCTTGATATATCATTTTCACGTGCAATTGCGGCAGAAACTTTCAAACCTCAGGCGGGAAATGATCCGACGTCACTCAGGCAGGCGGGGAAATGATCCGACGTCACTCAGGCAGGCGGGGAATGATCCGACGTCGCTCAGGCAGGCGGGGAAATGATCCGACGTCGCTCAGGCAGGCGGGAAATGATCCGACGCCGCTTAGGCAGGCGGGAAATGATCCGACGCTGCTTAGGCAGGCGGGAAATGACCCGACGCCGCTCAGCAGGTGCGAAATGATCCGATGCTGCTTAGGCAGGCGGGAAATGATCCGACGCCGCTCAGCAGGCGCGAAATGATCCGACGCCATTTAGGCAGGCGCGAAATGATCCGACGCCACTTAGGCAGGCGGGAAATGACCCGACGCCCCTCAGCAGACGCGAAATGATCCGACGCTGCTTAGGCAGGCGGGAAATGATCCGACGCCGCTCAGGCAGGCGGGAGCTCTGATACGAATAACGACAAGGACTGTAGAGGAAATCCAGGGGAAAATGGATCGCCGCAGTTTAATGTCACCGGACTGTTTCTACTGCCCGTGGATGTAAATAATACTCGTTAATCAAATCCCTGCTTTATGTTAGGGTATTCGGTGTGTGGTATATCGAATTCCCTTCTTCCCCCAAAAGGTCCTCCCACGCTTGGTGAGATAGTCATCTAACATTGGTCGCGTCTTTGTATTGTGCTCTTGCGTGCCATAAACAAAGAACCTGGTCTCCCCTCTTTGACTATAAAAAGGGGTAGTCAAGTTTGTTATTTTATGTACTTTGTTAAACACCTTACATGTAACACGGGGAATAGGAAAACATCTACATGCAATTTTTTATTCTCCAAGTTAGAAGCTCTCGTGATTACCGATTTTTTTTTATTGATATCACAATTACATAAAAATAGTTACGTACAGTAAATTACTCACACCTGGACAGTTTTGAAAACGACTTTTGAAAATTAATGCTACCCCGTTATGTAGCTTTTTCAAAGATAATATTTACTAAAATTATTATTATAATAAATTGGTACAGCTCTAAACTTAAACTAGCTGTTTAATTAATATCACTTGATTTATCTTACTTCACAAGTTTTTTGCTTAGTTTTCTTCACTCGCAGGTAAATTTTAAAAATAAACATAAAAGCAAAATGTTATGATTAACACGTTATTATCTGATCCAAGAAAAAACAATTATGACATGCAATCTGTAACTTAAAACGAGGGCAATCGCATCAGTTAACTATTGAAAATCTTAATAAATTAAACAAACTGACTTAGTTTTCAACTGAATTTTTTATTTTTAAAATATTTTAGTATGTGATAATATTTTTTTTTAGTAATTCTCCGATTACAATTGTACATTTTATTCGAATTTATATAATCACATTGAAAAATAAATTTAATCAAGTTTTTTTTTTACTAAACCAAAGAACTTTTCAGACGTATAAACTCTTCTTCTGGTGCTAACCTTGCTGATGAATAAAAAAAAATTTGATTTCGCTTGGAAAAAACTTTGGTGAGACTGAAGTGGAGGATACCGTCCTCCAGCACTCATTAGAAAATAAGTAATTAATTAATGAAATCAAAGAAACGACCGCATTTACCTGAAAGAATAAAACTTCATGTTGACACTCCGCCAGGCTGGGAAAAATTTTTTATAATGCAATGAAGGACAAGGAAAGCCCACAGACAGACACACACGTTGTGCCAACACTGCACTGTCTGAAATTTTTACCTTCGATTCCGATCAGCGAAATATTTTCCCACTGAAAATTAGTCGAGAAGTTATTAGCAGTTTTCGAATCAGAAGCACCACCTACAGCACTTTTCACAGGATTCATTGATAAGGACTGCTATAAGTATAATGTGGTCTGGTAATGAGGGACACAATTCCTTACGGGAAAATATTATATACTTTTGTGGCCCGTAGTTAAGTTGGCAGTGAATAAACCAAAATAGTTCTTAACACTTGACAATGTATCGCGAGTGTAATGTATAAATAAATGGTCAGTGAAAATAATGTTTCAAGTAAAGAGTTAGGATTTGAACGTTAGTAATTCGACGGTTATATCTGGATGGAGCGTGAAGAGTGCTATCAGGCCTACTAGAATTTCAGATTCACGCATAGCGTAAGGATACCAAATAAGAAGAAAAATTAGATCCAGCGCAGTGATTTCTAAAGGATTCAATCAAACGCGAACAGCTTACATTGCAGCGGAGAACTTACAACACGTTGTCAAACAATGAATACAGTGTTTTATAGAAAAACATTTCATTATTGTTTGTTTCGCTGTAATTTGAGCCTCCATAAAAATCAACCTTCGAATAATTTCCGTTTGCAGTTATTGGGTATATTTTAGCCACCACGCAGACTGGTATGTCACTTCAACCCCTTAACGTACACATTCATTTTTCATGTCAGGTGTTGCACTAGAGGAAAATTTACGATGCGAAAAGTACTTACGAATTTCTTATGACTGACACTCCGGAACGCATGGAAAGGTTTTCAGTAGATCCATGGCACAAGAAGCAACCAATTATAAAATAGTTGGCATATCAGCAGCAACCAATGGCATAACCTAGGTGAAGACGCCGTCTGTATAGGTGATAGCCTCTGGGGTTACACCACAACGATCACGATTATACCTATTCTGCAACATGTGAGTTGTGAACGAGTGTAGTCGGGGTAATGTGTTAAGGGGTTAAAGTTGTCAACAGTGAAAGCAAGACGGTTACAAGACTTACAGTTGCATTGAAACCTCTGACCTACGAACTAGTGTGTAGGTACTTGACTAGTTTCATCTCCTTTAAATTTCTTCAAAGGGCGAAAGATTGGGAATTAGCTTGTTGGTCCCCAGGACTTTGACAGTTCCGTTTGATAGATGCGTGGTGATGGGATCCCTGGCAGAGTAAATTTCACATTTACCAGAAAGAACATAGTAAGTTAGAAAATAGATCCCAACCACGGATTTCAAGAGCACTCAGTCGATAGTAAAGTTAAGAAAGTATATATATTTTTTATAAATGAAAACATGTCATACATACAACAACTTAAATATAATTGCAGATTTACTTCCGACACTGGCTGTCATCTTTAGATGAATGTGATTTTCTCTTTCACTGGCCAATGGGAACGCTGAGATCCTCATACAGAACTCCAGTAATCTGTCTGCAGAAAATTAGGTCGTTTAAATAATGGCCAATGCAATGAAAAATGTACGAGGACGCAACACTGTTTCACAAAATACGTTGTCACTGAAGATTTCCTCTTTCATTCACTGCGAGCAAGCTGTTTTAATTAACTTAAGGCTAAGTCTGACCTGCCACATGAAATGCTTTTACCTCTGGCTGAATTTAGCTTTTACGACGAAACATTTGGAAAGTGTATAACTACAATAGATGTAACAGTTATACGTTTTTTTAAAAGTACTGCCAAGTAAGGTAAATTGCTCGATTATTGATCTCTTTACCTTCCTCGACAGTACGACATAACAACTGAAATACCTGGGTATTATAATGGTACAATTAAAATAATATATATTTCAGTTGTTACCCAAGTATAACAACTGCCAAGAAAAATAAACTAGAAAAAAATGTTAAGAACTACTTAAAATCTTACGTTGCTACAAGTAGGTATAAACCCCTTCAAAATATCTTGCGATGTGAATAATAAAAAAAGCAAATGAGAGCATCTTCGCTTGTTGGTGCTCTGCACGGTTATTCACGTTAAATACCGCAAGAAAACAAAAAGAACACACGTGGGATAGAGGGTAGTAAATATCTGAGAAGAAGGAGAAATGAGCTTAGCGATATGTGAGCGGGGGAAGGATTTGAAAAAAAGATGAGTTGCGATAAGCCCTGCCAGTACTCACCGCACGTCTCATGAAAGTCGAGGCTAATTGGCTGCAAGCAGAGAGAACTATGAGCTACAGTAGCAGAAAGAGACAACGGATGGCTGGCGAGAGCAGTGAAGCCACCACGAAAACTTCAAGCAGGGTAGATTATGATATGTCTGGGCTCTAGGGCTAGAGAAGTGGAACTCGCTTTGGCTAAACCCGAGTACGAGCCAAGAGTTACTGGAACCCCGCGTGTGTTCTCAGTGCTGATCAAAAGTGAATAAAGGAAAAAGTTGCAAATTCTCCGCTTCAGAAGGACTGGGACACCGATTATTTCTAAAAAAAAAAATAATGTGAAGAATTCCCGAGCAGAGCATTCAGAACGGAAAAACTTAAGGGGCCCATCAGACGCGGTGCTTCAGTTCCGTTGCAGTGTTTTTGAAATACACGTTTTCGTCGAAAGTATAACAAGTGAGTCCAGCGTGCTGCGCTACGAGAAGAACGCAGTGCGAACGAGGCCTGTCGACTGCTTTCAAAACACCTCGCACGTTACAAGCACCATTTCAGAGCACTGCGTCATTGCCAGAGCAGCTGTATCTCAGAGAACTGTATCTCAACATATACGCGTCAGATGCAAACAAAAATACTCAGCTGTCCTAGAGATTTTCCACCAATGAAACGAGAGCGTCACCGCTGAAAGTCCTGTACGTACACGCAGCACAACGAGAAAATTGCACGGCAGTTCAGAGCCTTGTGCTTAGCGGTGACGGCGTGCTTGATGCGCGCAGCAGTGTCGCCCATATCGCTGCCGCGCTTTTCGGCCTCGGAGGCGGGATAAAGCTCGAGGGATGCGGGCGCCCTAACACCGACGTCTCGAGAGCAGATCAAGGTCAAGCGAGGCGACTACAGAGCAGCGCCGACTAACAGAGAGCACAGCTAAGGCCCTTCTTACTTTTTTCCTATCGGCCATTTTTTATCTCTGCACCACTTTTTTAAAATAAATTTTCCCATGCACGCAATAAACACAGTGTACATACTTCACGGTGCTTGAAAGCCAACGCCAAAGGCTACAATACAATATATTTATTGACTTTTATTCAAAACGAGAGAGCTTCGAAAAGTGCTCACTTTACCGTGAATGGCGTATATTAGCTTCATGGTGTGTAGGGAGCCATATATCATCGTTTTATCTAACCTCTAAACAAATAAAAAGATTTTGTAGAATCACACAAAGTTTGTTTGGCGCAACCAAGTTCATTGTTTGTATAGGGGCAATGAAATATTTCGCTTTTGGAACCAAATTATTTCGTTGTTCTTATTTGGTTGGCGCAACTGAACATGTGTTTGGCTCTACGTAAATTAAACAGTTTCGGTTAGTAAAAAAAAAAAGAAATCGGAAGCCCAACCGAGATCCGTGATCAGTGATAAGCTAATAAATAAATTGGGGAAAGACAATTCATTTATGTGAAAACAGAATTATAAAATTATACTATGTTGGCCTAGGTTTTTAACTGATTACGGCAACCCAAAAGAAAGGAAGTATTTGTTACCCGATAGCCAAGAAGTAGGGTATTGTTTTTGGAGTGTTTCTCTGCAACTATCGCGTAGTTACCACATTTCCGCATTCCAGCGTCGAAGTATGAAAATCGAAACGTGAGTTTAATCAAGTTGTAGCTTTACAAATAAGTGTACCTAGGTACTACTTTTTGCGCTTGGCTGAAGGATCTTAATCGATCACCAAAGTTAAGCAACGTTCCAAGCGGGACACATTTCGATGAGTGACCGTTTAATGGCATAACATCTGAACACTTCCGGGATTTGAAGAGCACTTTAAATATTCGGTCCCGGTTGTTATCGATTGATAGCAGTCGTTAAGCCATTTAAGAGGTCCTTGGGCGGCCTGATAAACTCTTGACACCCGAGGAAAAAAATATTTCGGTCACGTTCCCAGCCGTTGCAGAATTACGTTTTGTTGTTATTCCACAAGGCCCGTATAAAATATCGTATGTCCTATTCCAGGACCTAAAGTACCTACATACAAAGTTTCATCAAAATCCGTTCAGCCGTTATGAAACTGAGTGGTAACAAACATACATACACACGCAGACTTTCGCATTTGTAAGATTAGTAGGATGAATATATAGATACACTATCCTACACTGTTGCTACCATAATTGACACAAAAATACAAATAAACTCTCGGATTGTACTTTCGAACGAAGACAATCAAATGAGTGGCCAGACAAATATACGGTTAATTAAACTTAATATTTTGTTGACGAGCGTGTATTTTGTTAGCTGAACAAACTTCTTCTGTTGTTCTCAATTTTTGTTTACTGAAGGGAATATTGTACTGGGGTAGCTAAATATATTTTTGGCCCTATACAAAGAAATAGTTTGTTGATTTTCCTCTCAGTGGAATGGTGATTCGGGAGACTGTTGGCACAACGATACAAGAACGCTTGCGTCCTCATGTGTTATCCTTCACGAAACAGCAGCCTGATGCAGTCTTTCAACAAGAAAACGCTCATCAACACACACTGGTTTTGAATACCTGTAACATGTTGAGGTTCTCTCGTGGTCCAGCAAGGTCCCTTGATCTGTCCTCGACGTCAGATCCGACCTGTCGCCGGTCTGAGGGGCATCAAGAGCCAGTTAAAGCAGCTCTGGATCGACTTGCCTCAGAAGAGGATTCGACGACTCTGTGACTCAATTCGGAACAGAACTGGCGCATGTATCTACGCTCGAGGGAATGCTATGTCCATATGTCTCTGTCGTCTGTGTGATTTGTTATTGTAATCATTACAGTAAATAAAATTACCTTTCAATACATTTTCTCCATTCCTACTAGGTGATTAAGTTTGTTCGTGAATGCATATACACACACGCATATACCTATATTCTATTAGATAATTGTTTATATACAGTATAATTCACAACACCCGTATCACCACTTTTTGTCGGAAACAACACGACACCCGGGGTTCGCGATAATAACTTCGATAACTATACCCTATACAAATCATCGATTGGTTGTAATTTCATTCCCCCGAACATATCGGAGGTAGGAATACGGGGGGTGAGCTTTGAAATTGCAAATGGGAACAGCGGTCGAATATGGTATCGTTGGATAGATAGTCTAAAGGGAAACAACATTTACTAAGGCACTTTTTTTTCCTGACGTGCATAGTTTACGTACAATAAAATTAATCATCTCAGCATATGGTTTGTAACGAGCGTAGTTTACGCACAATGAAAATTACGTCGGGTGTACTGTAAATACCGGTAAGGTGTGAGAGAACTACTGTGAAATGGGAACTGGGAAACTCATTCGCACACATCACTCTTCTTAAGGGTTCTGGACCCGACTCAGCTCTCCTTCTTACCTTAGCGGTTGCTCGGCGGACCTCAGCACAGCTGAGAGATCCACATGCTGTTCTGATTCTGTCTTTCATGTCTTCCCTCGTTATCTAACGCAAGCAGTAGACGATGTATTTAATTCTCCACCACAAAAGGAAGTCATTTGAAGACAAGTCCGGAGAACGTGGTGGCCAAGCTACAGGACCCATTCATCCAATCCACCGTCTGGGGAATAACATGTCAGCAACCAGCCGAGCTCTGCGTGAAAATGAGCAGGACAGCCATACTGTTGAAGCCACAGTGTTAATCGCAGAGCGAGAGGAACATCTTCGATCAGCTGATACAAAATATTCTCTAGGAAGTCTTCATAAGCTGCACCATTCAATTGCCCTTCAAATAAATATGGGTGCTATAACACGATGTCCGAGAAGGCCACGCCAAGTATTAAGACTCCACACATGCTGGTTATCCACTTGACGGAGCCAATGTGGGTTGACTGCAGACCGGTAATGGGCATTAAGTGTGTTAACGTCACCATTACTCTTGAATGTGGCCTCATCAGTCCACAAAATGCTGCGATGGAAAGCACGGCCCCTGCTCAGGTACCAGTTACAGAACTCAATGCATTTAGGAAAGTCATTAGTTCCGAGTTCTTGGTGCAGCTGTGCATGGTACGGATGTAAACGATTATCAGCGAGGATTCTCCACACTGTACTTTGAGGCAATCCTGAGTCGCGGGCAATCCTCCGTGTAGAATCATGAGGATTAACTATCATGACAGCAAGTACATCAACAGCCCTCTCGTCTCTCGCAGGTCGTCTGATGCGACGACGTTTGTTGAGTGTCGGTTGCACTAGTCCGGTTGTGCGCACGTGACATGCAAGACGCTGGAACACATTGTACGAGTGATGGACGCGCTGTGGGTATCTCTCTGCGTACAAACGGGCAACAGCTCTGCAGTTCCGACTACCTTCTCCTAGTATCATCAGCATGCCAAATGCTTCTTCGTTTGTAAACGGCATTCCATTCACCACCACATACAGACAGTATCTGACACTGAAACAACACACGCCCCTAATGGCTGCAATGTAAACCAAATGGCTATCTGAATGAACGAACTTTCGATTGTCAGTTAACCTGCGTGCAAAGCCTGCAGTTCCTGTGAGTGGTAAATGGCTTATCTGCTTGCTGCATAGTGCCGCAATATTCCCCGCGTTTGCTCGGAAACTGTCTGATACGTACTGCACGAGTCCATGCAGTAAGGCACACAGGTCCCTGCTAGTATCAAAGCGAGTCTCTTACTCTAACCGGAAATTCCGCAATGGCGCACATTGCATATCTGACGTGCATAGTTTACGCACAGCCAATTATAAGTGGATAAACGTAACTGTAATTATTAGACAGTTTCCGAACAAATGCGGAGAATAAGGCAGCACTAAGCAGCAAGAAGATAAGCCATCTACCACTTACAGGAACTGCAGGTTTTGCATGCAAGTTAACGGACAATCGAAAGTTCGTTCATTCAGACAGTCATTCGTTTTACATTGCATGAAAGACAGAATCAGAGCAACATGTGGATATCAGATGTGCTGAGGTCCGCCGAGCAATCGCGAATGTAAGACTGAGGGCAGAGTCGTGTCTGATACAGGGTGGTCGACATTTAGAACACTTATGAAGAGTGATGTGTACGAATGAGTGTTCCCAGTTCCCAGTTCCCAGTTCACGGTCAGTTCTCTCACACCATACAGGTATTCACAGTACACCCGACGTCCTTTTTATTGTACGTAAACCAGGTATGCGCGCCAGAAAAACAACATGTTTCGTTGATTTCCTTTTGATTGTAGTAAGTAAACATACGTTTGCGATCAATTGTCATTGTGTTTAAACTATGCACGTCACAGACCATATGCTTAGATGATGTATGTTATTGTGCGTAAACTATGCACGTCACAGACCATATGCTTAGATGATGTATGTTATTGTGCGTAAACTATGCACGTCACAGACCATATGCTTAGATGATGTATGTTATTGTGCGTAAACTATGCACGTCACAGACCATATGCTTAGATGATGTATGTTATTGTGCGTAAACTATGCACGTCACAGACCATATGCTTAGATGATGTATGTTATTGTGCGTAAACTATGCACGTCACAGACCATATGCTTAGATGATGTATGTTATTGTGCGTAAACTATGCACGTCACAGACCATATGCTTAGATGATGTATGTTATTGTGCGTAAACTATGCACGTCACAGACCATATGCTTAGATGATGTATGTTATTGTGCGTAAACTATGCACGTCACAGACCATATGCTTAGATGATGTATGTTATTGTGCGTAAACTATGCACGTCACAGACCATATGCTTAGATGATGTATGTTATTGTGCGTAAACTATGCACGTCACAGACCATATGCTTAGATGATGTATGTTATTGTGCGTAAACTATGCACGTCACAGACCATATGCTTAGATGATGTATGTTATTGTGCGTAAACTATGCACGTCACAGACCATATGCTTAGATGATGTATGTTATTGTGCGTAAACTATGCACGCCAGGAAAAAGGTGTGTCAGTAAATGTTGTTTTCTTTTAGACAACCTATCAAACGATACCATAGACGACCACATTCCCATTTGCCATTTCAAATCCCATTACCCATTCCCCTACAACCGGTTTGTTCGTGAGAATGCTATTACTACCAATCGATGTTTCATATAGGGTTTAGTTATGACACTCTCTTTTTCACGACCCCCCTGTGTCTTGCTGTTTCCTATAACAAGGGATTGTCCTGTATATGTGTAAGTTATGTATTCTTATGGGAAATTCAAGACTACTAAAAATACGTTTCTTTTACGTTTAGACTTCAAGGTATTTGTCATTTGACAAACATTCCATGAGATATTGAGGGAAATCGTAAATTAAAGATTTGCGAAGATATTACTGGAAATGATTTCCAGAGTACGCGAAAGCTGAGACTGTAAAAAAAAAAAAAACTAGTATTTATCTTACACGTTATGGAAATAGTGTCATTTCAAGATAAGATCATTTACCTCCTTCCTGTTCCAATATCCCATCACTCCTTATCTGCCTACCATTCTCTGGATTGGAAATTTGGGGGAGGGGGGAGGGAGGTCCAGAACAGGGATTAGAGAAAATTTGAGCTCGAGGCATTTTACTGATTTTGGTTCAAAATGTCTAACTGTTCGTAATCTGTTTGTACAGGCTGTTGAGGAAGGAAAATTCGTCGTAATTGACTCGTGACATGACGTCTTGCCAGTAAAGTTTAGAACAACATTATTACTTCTTCAAACTATGTTCGTTAAGTTAAGAGTTAAACGTTGCAGAATTGTTTCTATGTTTTGCTAAGACAGACGTGTAATAAAATGCAAACTGGCAGTGACAGGTAAAATCGAATTGCAGTGCTCTCCCGCCAAAGAAATGTTTGCAGATATTTTAAGTACATTGACAGCAACACATCAAAACCGCGGTGAATTTTTTTAAACATTTTCATCTGTGTCATTCTCAAAAGGACTAATGTATTCGACTAAGTTTGAAAGATTCCAAACGATGCCGGAAATATTAGATACGCCACTCAACAGATGCAACATACATATCTATAACACGTGATTATAATGAATTGTGACATTCATGAGAGAGAAAATTAGCATAAAAGGAAAACAAAAAAAAAGTCGCCGAACAGTTAGGAATGTTTAGCCACTGGAATACGTAAACATTACACGGAAACTCGGTGGCACTACTATCTAAAACCGTATTGTATAAAAGATGATATTAATTCGTTTGAAGATACAGAAATTTCAAAAAGACCCACGATCAAATGTTCAGCCTGGAAAGTAGTCGTATGGGGGTGGAACTATTTGGAAAACCAAACTGTACAGACGTGTATGGTTTTGGTAACGTTATTACGGAAAAATGGAAAGAATTAGTGGCATGGACAAAATTACAAGTGAAATTGGAACAGGGTAGGAAGAGAACATTTTGTAAACGTAAAAAAGCCATCTTAACGAATTTGGGTCTGTCATATTTAAACCTGAATAATTTATGCCGTTATGAGTTACACCAGAACAAGTGAGTTAACGTGAATGAGGCAAAACAAAATTAAGTTTAAATCCTCGAAGATGAAGAACTTCAAATTTTAACAGTAAATAACAAGAATACACAATCTTTCAAAGAATAGGCTATAATCTTTTTTTTTTTAATGGCGAAAGGTGAAATTTCTAGAGAAATAAGATTTCTGAGGAAACATGAGCGCGCAGAATGGACATAGCTAACCTGCTTTTATACCTGCATCTTTCCTTGGGTTACTGACAGTATCTTTCCCCGAGGACACTTTCTTGTANGGGGGGGGGGGCGGTTACGCAGAGGCTAGATTGCTCGCCTCCCGCCAAGGCGAACCGGGTTCGATAACCGGTGGGGTAGCTCCAGAGTTCTCGCAAGCGGGAATCGTGCCGGACGATGCCGCTTGTCCGCGAGTTTTTTCGGGGATCTTCCGGTTCTTCCCGTGCATTCCGACGTTTCTCCCTCCATAGGGTCTACTCACTTTGCTTCATCCACATCAGCTGTCAATGCCCCAGTGTTATTATCCACTTAAACTTCTTCGTTCCACTCCACTCTTGCTAGATTAGACCAATGGGAATTTGGTTACTCTGATACTGAAAGTTTGTGATTCGCGGATAGGCGACTAAGACGTGTAAAGGCTCATAAAAAAGCATTCACGGAAGGCGATTCTGGCCCTAAAATGTTTTGAAACATAATAGTCACGAAGATTTTCCGCTAAATCGGGTCTGTCTAGCAATTTTTATCCCAAGTCACGAGAGTGAATGAAGAAATGATGTATACCGAAATTTAGGGAGATTATTTATATCAATGGGTGCATCAGTGAATTAAACAGTCAAAACCTCTTAAGAAATGTTTTAAAAAGTTCGGAAATGTAGGTTTCTCAACCGAGAAAAATCATCATACACGGGCCAAATTGTGCAATTGAGAAAATAACAGGTACACAATTATTGAGGGTTATTATGCAGGAAAACGTATTTACAGGAAACTTCTTATGAGGGTTTTACTGAAGTTGTAATGAGATGCTGTGCAGTCAAAAGTGGGAAACATAGGGGAAATACTTTTAATAAACACTGTAAACGATGGTTTATACACAATTATATAACACGTTGCCTTAGAGTGGTTTCTTAACTATAGCTTGTACCCAAGATATACATAAAACTATAAAACTAGTGTACCATCGAACTGTACACATAGTTTACAACAAGTCACACAAATTAAAGAGAGACTGATTCTTTTTTACTTATGTCTTCATAATACGGGTCTTAATCGTTACATAAAATTATCGAAACATGACACACATTGTACTTAGTTACATATCGTAGCTATTTATTGATAACTTGCGTCGTGTTTTAATCCTTTCTAAAAATAAGTGACTCCAAAATATAAACCAGAAGAGCAGTTAAGTTATTAAAGAAACAAATAATATTGTTCGAAAAATATTTTCCAGCAACAAAAACCATCAACTAGGAAACTGATAATGAACATCAGTGAAAAATATGAAGTTTATGTTATTTAAAATGTAAGTTATAAATATTATGATTTAAAAAAAAACACACATAAGGAGTTAGGCTTTAATTTTTTTTAACGTTTTACGTTGTTATGAGCCACCCAGGCGCATAACAACGTGCATTAATTTGATCAAGTACACTCATTTGTTGACATAATGCTATACGTATTAACTATTTAGTCCGTTACATAGGATGATTGTGAACTACAGTCGCAAGGGCTGAGAGGGGACTCCCTATGCAAAGTGAGATAGAAAACATGATACGACCTACGTCCAGCAGTAATTCGTAAGGGAGGAAGGTCCCCCTGAATATCCATACTTCAAATGGCTTTAATTAAAAAGAATAAAGCCTACTTGAGAAGAAAGAACAATTCCTTCAATACTCTTTTTTTTTTCTAATTGAGATCTGAAATATGCCAACGGTTGTTGTTCGGGTAATATCTCCGTTCATTGAGAAAGTGTGAGATCCCGCGTTATTGTTCAAGAAACGTGTGTAATCGTTGGGTGGGTATTGCTTTAATGACATCATGACAATGTGTTTATTAATGTACAATAAAACGTTGCCTTGGCGCAACTCTCGTGCAGAAAGGTTGTCCAGAAAACAAAGTTTGTGAGAGTGCAGTTAATCTCCCTCCAGGTACCCTCACAAACTTTGTATGTTTCCGCAACAGCAGTTTACCTGAGAGAGTTACACCTGTAGTTCAGGATAACTCTATACAGATAACACAGTTATTCAAGTCTCAAGGTTACCCGCGGTAGGCAAATTTAGTCGTTATCGCTTCTGGGCATTTGGCTGGAAACTTCAACAGTTCAGAACAAAGGGAAAAACTTATTCCTTATAAAAAGAAGTTTTAGAAAAGCCTGACTATCGAACACAATCCAACAGAAATATAGACCTGCGTAAAATCGGCCGAATGTTATGCTTACTCCTGTAGGCATTATCTCTTAGTGACACAAATCTCTTTATCACAAAACAGGCTTGAGGTGCGAGCGATGAAATAATAAAAAAAAAATGTTTCCGTTTCGCTTTTTATAACCACCTCCTTCATAAGCTCCCGCGAAAAAAAAAAAACGCGAGACAGTAATCCAGTTTATGGCAAAATAAAACTGCTATCTCGTTATACCAAGCTTGGAGTCTCTTAACCTACTTAGGAAGGGAAAAAAGCAGTAACTCCCGTATTTTACGACGGATTATAAGCGCGCGGCTCGCTAAGCTAACCAACTGTCGCTGGCTTTGTCGCCGAATGTGATTTAGGGTGCAGCTGGTCACAGCAAACTTTCATATTTTTTTTATATTTGCGAGAAATTCCGTTTAACGTGTACACGTTACTGACGAGTACTTTGTCCGCGCATTAAAAAAACTGAAATAAACATATCACGAATTACTACGAATACCACGGATATTTTTACAATTTTGGAAAATTTCTTCAAATACGGAAATTTCTGCAATTTTTTTATTTTAACGGTATATTATCTAAAGAAAATAACTGTTACCAATCATACCTTAACATGGATTAATACATGACTTTTTATTCGCACTTGCAAAATTTTTTTTTGTAAATTATTTAATTTTTTGTACATCCCAGAAACCCTGAAATTACGACTTCGACATTCCATGACGCAAAAACTGCGATCTACAATTTTTGTACCAGGCGATAATTTTGGAGGGTTTTGTAATTACTGCACGATAATTATGTCACACGAGATATCATATTATGGTACAATTCCTAACCTCTATTTGGCGACTTTCGGACACCGGGGGCCTGATAGCCTGGAAACTCTGAAAATATAACTGTAGTCAATTCACGGTTACTTCCAACATTTGAAGCCCTGATAAAGTTTCTACTTCCAGGTTATTCCTCCGCCTCATTCAAACACATCTTAACCGAGTCTAGAAAATTGCACCAGAGGGACAACGCACCGCATTCGTGCGCACTCACTTTAATATTATTTTGCATGAGAACTATTTCTTACTATGCACTACCAACACACCCATTTTCTCACTATTTTTATATAAATTAAATATTATAATTTATGAGTAAAACATAGATAAAATTACAATGTAACAAAAAATCCGGTAATTTTATGTCAACAGAATACTAAAACGTTTGTGATAAATGGTATATTTATGAAACAACCAAATACGCCATACATGGGCTGACTTTCCAAAGGTTTGGTTCAAAAGTGCGGCGATACCGCGAAAAGACTATAGCCCATTTGCACCGCCAGGTATTCATCGTTCTTTCCCAACCTTAATTAAATACCTCCAATTTCCAAACTGCAAATTTTTTTTACCAAAGAAAACTTTTTTTAAAATTAATTATATAGAGATCCAGAAACGCATATAATTATCTATCATTCTGGCTCTGTTACCAGCAATAAACGTCTGCTCCAGCCACACTTTTAAGGGTGGTTACACTCTTCCAGAATAGATGTAGGCAATAGGTCACAAGCATATTTCTCTACATATTTATCGATAAGAAGTTGACTGCTGAAGTTTGTTGGCAGACTTTAGTTCTATCTTCTATTGTGGAAAGACTTCTTATTATTTAAATATTGTTGCCAATACTGGTGTTATTAGGACTGCTTAAGTTCAAGATGTGTATCTATGTGAACAGTTACGCGCATGCAGCCATGAGAATATAGGTTATAATTTTCAAGTGAATAAGTTGTAATGTCTTTCTTTTAATTAGTTCTCTTTCTAGAGTAATCCCTTTCGCAACCAGCGCCCTGCATATATTTAACTATTGATATAATGTGCAATGGTAATTCAGCAATTATTAAGTGGTTTGGCAAATAATGTTATTCCTCTCAAGTCCTCTGCCAGTTGCCGGCATGGCAGCACGCTTTCAAGGCCAGTTGTGACGTCATCAGTCATAATTAAAAGAACTGGCCAAACTGTTTGTTAAATGGTTTAAACGGTTCAGTACCTCTGTCCACGATCATGAATAAGTTATATATGGATTGGGCTGGTCATTCACGTACACAGCGGGAATTATCACTTTCACCAAACTTAGAGAATACTCGAACATCTCACTAGTTGTGAGGGCAATACAAGAGCTATATCAGCTGACGTATATCGAGAATCAGAGTATTTCTTGTTTTCGACATATGAAAACATATATCAAAATAATTCTGAACGGGCTTTAATTTTGGCTCCAAAATTTATAATTTGGAAATACGTTTTTTTTTGGAAATAACAAACGCTGTATCGTTGTGAAAAATGTACACTTTATTTATAATGAATATATGTATAAGTTATGGACAGGCGGGTGTGAAGGAGGCAGGAGCAGATCTCAGTGGTAGCCCAGACCGCCGTGGGCATAGCCAGCCGGGTGCGCGGCGTGACCGATCTTCTTGACGACGGCGTTGAAGCCGTTGTGGTCGTCGGCGGCGTACTCGACCACCCTGATGGTGCCGTCAGGCTCGACCAGAGAGTACTGTCCCTTCACCACGTCTCCATCACGGTGCTCCGACTGGCTCTTCACGTCGCCCGTGTGCAGGTCCTTCACGCCGTACTCGAACCCGTACTTGGGGTATGCCTGCACCACAAACATACACAACTCTTACCACACGTGACTCATGACTGTTTACTTAATGACTAACATGTACTGGCTCTTCAAATTTCACATGTGTATGCTCTTAACTTTGTACTCGGAGCTGAACTTGGCGTGCGCTTACACAAGGCACATATACATCATGCACTCTAATTGCAAGACTTAACTGTTTCAAATAAAGACTAAGGACCAGACAATTTTACATATTAATTTGGCAACTTGGGTACAGCATCACTTACTGGATCCCATATCACAAGACAGCAGCGAGTAACTCCAAGATAACGAGAGAAATTGCAAGGATGAAAGGAAACTAAAACAGCGTAGCTGAGGCTCGGGTATGCAAAGGGATATTGAAATCTAGCCTACATGTCGCTGAGCTCGAGAGAGTAAGATTCAGGATGGACGTCACATGATCTTGTAGATAGCAGTCTGGTACTCACATAATGGTCGACGGCGACGGGGGCGACTGCCAGCCCATGTCCGGCGCCGTATCCCAGTCCGAGTCCGTGAGTAGTAACGCCACCGTAGCTGACGGCTCCTCCGGCGCCATGTCCGGCGTATGCCAGTCCGGCGCCATGTCCGGCGGCCAGTCCGGCGCCGTATCCCAGTCCGAGTCCGTGATTAGCAACGCCACCGTAGCTGACGGCCCCTCCGGCGCCGTGTCCGGCGGCCAGTCCGGCGCCGTGTCCGACGGCCAGTCCAGCGCCGTATCCCAGTCCGAGTCCGTGATTAGCAACGCCTCCGTAGCTGACGGCTCCTCCGTGCAGAAGCCCAGCTTGGCAGGCCGCCACCGACATCAGCACCGCAACTGCACTGCACACCTGCCATCAAACATTTACATTATACTTGATATTAAATATGCGCAATGAACTAACTGTAGAGTGAATATGGGGTGGGGTGATCTCGCTGGCTGCGCGGAGCCAAACTCCGTGTACCAAAATTGAACTGCTTTGTTGCCAACAAGAGTATCATAAACTGCGTGGACAGAATATATGGTTACAACACTATCTATGTAAATATGTGCTTTGAGGTGTTTCTGTACTTCATTTAGTTGGTTTTTAATGCAACTATATTAAAGTCAAATTGACGAAAGTATTTTATCGATATAAAATGACTTGTCTTTCGAAAATTATGTATAAACCAATACGTTCATCACGGTTGACCGTGTGGCTTTAACGGTTGTGTATTTTGGGGTATGTAAGTGTTGAGTACATATGCAGAAGACGAAAAATAAGTCTACCTCATTTCCAGCCTATGAAACTAACAACCGGACAACTATGCTCAGCCGATGCTCGAACAATACTGCAATGGATACTGTCACCTTGAAAACAAAACTGGCACACATTTTCTTTGTTTCGCTATGGTTTTTTTTTTTGTTTCCTGCAATACAATTCCAGTAAAGAAAAATAATCACTGTACGATGGTTTATGTGACCTTTTGCATATGGAAAATGTTTGACTGGGAAAATACTCAACGCTTTGCTGACGTTCAGGACATTGTACAAGTTAGTTTTCTCTGCTACTTACGTCATATCTTGAACACAAATTTATACGCTCCGTGATGTTAAGGAAGTAAACACTTTTCTCCAGAGGAAAATTTTTTAAACTATTAGTAGAAAACATAAGCACAAAATATTTTGGAACTAACGCAAGAATGGCGTAGCCGTGCACCGCGATACTCGACTCCTAGGGTGAGATATTGATGCAACTCAATATGTACGAGTGTAAGATATTTGTTCTCATTGACCTGCAGAACAGTACCTGTTTAATTACTTTAAAAAAAAAAAAGTGCATGAATGAGTGGGTTTTCACAACTTGGCAGGAAAAAAAAAACTAATTGGAGCACACATGTACTTCAATGGAGACTTAAACCCACCATTTACTGTTCTGCAAGCAAGCAGGCTGGTTCAGATGCGACGTCCTGTACATGATGCAGTGACCTAGTTCACAGAAGCAGAGTGTGTGTACAAGCAGGCACCTCAGGCTGTGGCTTCAATTTTTCCAAAGTACGTACATTCTCGAGTCAACGAATATTCCCCCCCCCACCGTGTTAAGAGTTCAAGTATTTTTCTTGATTAAGGATCCCCCACACGAATTTGCATCTGTTGTAGGAAACCAGTAGCAACTGCGCGCCCACTTTGCCGAGGCGTTTTACAGTCATCCTTCGCGTAACAGGTGATGTAAAAGATGCAGCGCGAACGGTGTAGCGGCTACCAGTTGTTTCCGGCACTTCTTTCGCAAGACAACACTCACTTCGTTAAGAAAGATAAAAAGCACTGCCTCCCCCCCCCCCC
>NQII01000441.1:791108-831183 GCA_002778355.1 Clitarchus hookeri
CCACCCTCAACCATCGACTTCCGCCGCAACATGCGGTCACCGCGTCGCTACAATTGCACGATCTACCACCTTTCGCGCCTTTTATCCGGTATTTTTTTACTACGTACGCCTTCCAAGGTGAAATACCAGCGGCCCGAGTTGTTAACGGCGGGGGAAAAGTGCAGCCAACACTCTCACTTTCATTTGTTTCCCCACCACGTGGCCGGCCCCAGGCATGCTAACGAGCTGGTACGTAACCTATTACCGCTACTGTCATCGTCGTTACCTCACCTGCATTTTTTTTAAAGTGCATTAGAACTTTCATAGGCGTGCGTACAGAAGGGGGGGGGGGCAAGGTGGACTGTGCGCCCCCCCCCCACCCCTTCTCTTTGCTCACTCAAAAAAATGAATAGGAAATTTACCATACCAGTGTATACGCTTAGTGAGAAGGCGGTAATGGTAATCTTCCCCCCTTCACATGCATGGTAACGTTCCTACGTATGCTCAGGAAACAGTACAATGCGTAGGGAAGTTTCCAACTTTGTATAGTAGCGACGCTAAACATTCCTATACCTGAAGCTTGATGTGTGGTGTTATCTCCATACGGCGTATAGGTTAAAAAAAATCATATTACAGTTTAGGAAGTTGGCCAGAAAATATCTTACTGTCTAGCCGATCAGTATGGGAGTACCGCCTGTGCATATGTATTGTCCGAGTGTTGCTATCATAAACAAGTGCAAAAAAAAAAAAACGTTCCAACTAAGGTATGGGAATGGTAGAAAGAAGTCACAATAATGCACTCTTAGAAATGTCTGTAGATTTACGGAAGCGTTTACGGAGATGTGGAGTTGTTTTACGGAAAGGCACTCCGTAATGACGAATAAAAGGAAATGAGCTCCGTAAATATCAAATACGGAAGTTCTTCGTGTTCTTATGCCTTCGACTTTGAGTAGCAGACAATGTCGATGATACCTGAAGCGTACAAAATCCCATCTTCACAATATTAGTTCGTGTAAAATAGAAGCAGGTGAGTGGCGAACCACTCATTGAGTGCCAATTCTTTGATTCTTATTCAAATTCCGCTACAGGACGAAAACTTATTTATACACAGTGAAATACGCACAGAAAGAAAATAAAACTATTTATTCGTAACCTCGTTTCATAAACCGCAAATAAAACAAAATAGCTGGCGCTCTAACACGACTTGAAACTAAGAGAGGCGCGTTAGTCACTTTCGTGTAAAATCCTAATTTACGAAATACAGTACTTCATGTAAAGATGCGGTAGGTGACTGCCCATATAGCACACAGACATCCAAAGAATATCTAATGGATGTCCACACGGACGTTCTGGATATCCAGGGACATCCAGGAATAGCAAAGTTACATCCCGAAGACGTCCAAAAAATATCAAAATGTCCGCCCAATATCCACACAAGAATACAGATATTGTGGATATCCTATAGATATATTTAGATTTAGGCTCTGTCATAAGTAATAACCATTGGAGGTTTTGTAACATCTAACGGATATCCAGGGAGTGGTACGAACTGTTATCTACTACTAGATATCCAACGGATATCTTGAAGTGATTCACTTCAGGACTTAGATTGCTTTAAGATATTGTGAATGTAATTGGGATATCCGGTGGATGTCCTGTGATATGTGGGTATTTCCAGTTATTGAGTGTTAGTTTGTCGATTCGTGTTACAATCCCACTACAGGACAAAATATTTCAACTTTGTTTTATTTCTCTGTTAAACACAGTAAAACATAGTACGAAAAAAAAATTCTTTTTTCTTATCCCTGTTTGTGAAGCTGAAATAAAATAAACTCGCAAGCACTCTATAACATGACTGAGAGGTGTACATACATACATACATACATACATACATCATTCTCGATGTATCCCATATTTACAATACTTGTTCTTGTGAACGCGTGGTAGGTGAGTTCATAAGGTGTTGAAATGTCAATTTTTTTTTTCCGAGTTCAAATTCCGCTGACGGACAATATTTTTTAAACTTTTTAACGGTAATATTTATACACAGTGAAATACACACATAACGATAGTAAAAAGTTTTTTTGTTGCCCTTTTTTATAAACAGCAGATTGGGCTTCTGTTTGCACCATGTATGGATGCTAGATGTACAGATGTAGTTTGACTGCCTCTTGCAGATGGACCAGTTTGGATGCAGGATGACTGTGGATGCAGTGTGAATCATTGATTTCCCCATCTTCTTCAGTTACACGTTCTCAAAGGAGTAAAAAGCCAGAAAATTTCTGTATAGATTTTCTTTTTTTGCGTAGTCTAAAAAAAAATATTTTGTGCGTGTATGTCTGTGCGTTGTATGAGTGTATACATGTTTGTAGGAGCATATATATATACATACATAAAAATTATAATTTCAGATTATGCTACATGAACTTTAGCGGTCCCTCCTAATGGAAATAATTCTGCTTGCACCCTCCCTTCAGCATTTATCTCTCGACAGGAGTAGGACACAGGTATTTCATAAAAACGGGTTTCGTTTCATCCTAGTTCACTAAGCACCATTAATAAATAAATAGCATAGTATAGACATATTCACAATAGCCGTTGACATTTTAAATCATTAAGTTCGTTGTCCACGATTGTCTATGTGTACCAAGGAAAGATTTAAATTTAAGGGCCGTGAGTGGGTGAAGAGATTTGGCCGGCTCTTTTAACATCGAGGTCTTGAGAGCCGATGAGGTGAGTATGGAGCAGCGCCGGAATGCAAGGGGGGAGAAACGGGAGAACCCCGAGAAAACTCGCCGACCAGCCGCATCGTCGTGCACGACTCCCACGTGCCACTCCGCCGAGAATCGAAGCCGGTTCGCCTTTGTGGAAGGTGAGTAGACTAGCCACTACACTACCGCGGCCCCTGTGAGCGCCGTAAACAGCAGAGTTCGGTACTTAATATCTTCAGTTTCTTCCACGTGGTTGGTCCAAAATGTGAACCTTGGCTTACTCGCGAAGAGTTTATTAATTTTGGTCTAGCATCTAAAACGGTTTAATTGGATCTGATAATAAGGGATGTACAAAAATTCTTTGTAAGTACAGAATGGATGAAAAAAAAATGGTTGCCTGTAAAGTCGGTTTTACGGGCGAAGATTTTACGTGACAACGTAGTGCTGCGCGCGCGGCAGACCGATCATAGTTGAGTGGGAGAGAGACGCAAGGCATTCGGCGGGCCTCTCTCTCGTTCGGTGACTCATCGTAACGTTACCGAGCGTTACACTTTTTCATAAGTGACTCCCAGCCGCAACCTAATTTAAGACGTTGTCACGTCAAAAATTCTTGTATGCAACTCACGTCGAATATTCATTAANCGGCTGGGAGTCACTTATGAAAAAGTGTAACGCTCGGTAACGTTACGATGAGTCACCGAGGAGGGGTAATCAAGGGAGGGAAATGAGGGGAGGAAACAGGAGGGGAGCCGAGCCGGCCAAGGAGAAAGCCACCTTGCATGGAAGCAATTCCAAAGACGAACGACGCGGTGGAGCCGGTCTGCCGCGCGCGCAGCACTACGTTGTCACGTAAAATCTTCGCCCGTAAAACCGACTTTACAGGCAACCATTTTTTTTACGTTATTATTATTATTTTTCAAACAAAAATTTATGTCTCTTCTGCTATATACTTCGTTGACGCACGCCACATTGAAGTTTATCTACTTGGACTGTATGGAACTGCTAGGAAACGAATAAATTAACTTCTTAATATATACTGTGGGCCCGAATCAGTGATATCTGTCAGTGAAATAACGTTCACGGAAAGTCAGTTGATAAGCTACTGCCTACTGGCGAATCAAGCAAGTAAACTGCGGAACAAGTGAGTATGGCATTGGATTTCTCAACATTCAATGGAAATCACAAATAAAGTAGTGAAATTCAGCCAACTTATTAGTAATTAGTTATCTGACACTGATCACCAATCGTGGCATTTTCACTGGTTTTCACTGACTTGGCTCAATTCTCACTGTTTCAGGTTTAGAGTGTACTTCTCCATACGTGAAACAGTACGTTCAGTTGAATATAGTAATTCTTTGAACTGCTAACCCGTGTGCAACGCTAAACCACTTTTCACTGTGTCGCCGGTTTTCTCAGTTAGTAACCACTTGACGAGATGATTATACAGTTTCACACGCCAGGAAATTTCACTCTAAGACTGTGTCCCAATTCCCTTCAAGCGTATACATGTCCATACTCAACCCCGCCTGTCACGTCACTAAGTATTGTAATGTATGATACTAATCTGGCATTCCCGCCAACTTATTAATTTTTATTTCATTTTCATTGCAAACATATTGTTTATATTTATTATTTTCATGACAGTTCTGTTGTTAGATTTCTTGTTATTTAGGTACTCTATGAGCTTGTAATGTTTGGCCAATGTTTGTTTATTTATTGTTTACAACTTTTATTGAAGTTTTAGAGTTTGGCATGACAACCGATTGAATTAGTTTCAGGGTTGTTAAATTAATTTAATGTTTTAATGCAGCTCTTAAGGTAGCATGTTTAAAATAAATCTAATTAAATGTAAACATTGATCGATAGTTGGCAGCATAGTACAATATGTAATATTTAGTCAGGGAATTTTTGGAAGTGCTTCGGCTATTGTGCTGTGGCAAATTTAAACAGACTGTGTTGAACAATTATCTTTTGTTCTGGAACCTGTAAGTAGCCATGTTGGATCATGAAGATCGTCGTAAATCTATCGAGATATTGTTCTTAAAGTGGAGGGGCAAAATGTTATTCAGGGTATTATTTTATGCCGCCGTTATGCGAGTGGCGTAAAAAAGAAGAATTTCCAGATAATTAAATTGCCGAGAAAGTTCATCTGAGTTGGTAATTGTCCTGGATAAAAGCAATTAAAATTCTATAATTAACTACAAGAACTTCCGGCTCCCAAAGGACTACTGTTGCAGCTAAGTAAAGCCTGATATAAGTTGCAGATGGCTGCAGTTCGATTCAGTATCATTTTCATATCCTATAGAACCCGTTCTACAAGGTTTTCCGTATTAAATTTCCCTACACTTCCTTCGGAAGTAGAGACATTATGCTTCCACCTAAATATTTTTATAAATCTGAGCAGCCGAGGCAAGAAGTTGTATTGGCTAATTAATGGAGTATAACCAAGTGAGAAAGTTTAATTGATTGGACATTGAATCAATATTTTTCCCTGTAGTGAAAAGACTTAACTTACGCTGGAAAATGTCAACTGAAATCCCAATTTTATTCTGAGTTGAGCGTTTTGCAAATTGAACCGCATGTATTTTATATATGAACATTGATTGCTTATGTTTCTTCACCAAACGATAATTAAACGCTCCTCAATAATCGAATGGGTTTATTGTTTGGTAGTTGGTTCAGTGGTCGTATATATTTGGTATTGTAATTATAGAGTCGGTGATGACTGATCTCTTGTCAGTGTGGTGACTCCAATATACTAGTAAACTGTATGACAACTTGGTTCGTTATCATCTACTCCCTAGTAATCACATTACCCCAAATACAACACACAATTACCCGCAACAGCTCCATTCCTTTCGGCGACGCTATATTCTCTTTTTCATAATATAAATCATTCGCACATCTAGTGCAATTTACTACAGTGGTTCCCATTACACGCGGGGCCGTTATGTTCCTGTCCAGCGCCTATATAAGACAACAAGAGTCTGGCAAAGTTGCTAGATCGGTTACTGCTGCTACAATGACAGGTTATCAAGATTTAAGAGTGTTTGAACGTGGTATTATAGTCGGCGCACGAGAGATGGGACATAGCATCTCCGAGGTAGCGATGACATTTGGATATTCCCGTACGACCATTTCACGAGTGTACCGTGCATATTGGGAATCCGGTAAAACATCAAATCTTCGACATCGCTGCGGCCGGAAAAAGATCGTGAACGAACGGGACAAGCGACGACTGATGAGAATCATTAAATGTGACAGACGTGCAACCCTTTCACAAATTGGCGCATATTTCAATGCTGGGGCATCAACAAGTGCCAGCGTGTGAACTATTCAACGGACCATCACCGCCATTGGACTGTTGATGACTGGAAACACGTTGCCTGGTCTGACAAGTCTCGTTTCCAATTGTATCGGGCGGATGGACGTGTACAGGTACGGAGACATCCTCATGAATCCATGGACCCTACATGTCAACAGGGGACTGTTCAAGCTGGCGGAAACTCTGTCGTGGTATGGGGCGTGTGCTGTTGGCGTGAAATGGGACCCCTGATGCGTCTAGATACGACTCTGACAGGTGACAGATACGTAAGCATCCAGTCCATTCACCTGTACCCATTTATGTCCATTGTGCATTCCGAGGGACGTGGACAATTCCAGCAGGACAATGCGACACCCCACACGTCGAGAGTTACTCCGAGTGGCTCCAGGAACACTCTTCTGACTTTAGACACTTCCATTGGCCACCTAAATCACCAGACATGAACATTATTGAGCATATCTGGGATGCCTTGCAACGTGCTGTTCAGAAGAGATCTCCACCGCCTCACACTCCTATGGATTTGTGGACTGCCCTGCAGAATACATGGTGTGAATTGCCTCCTGCATACCTTCAGACATTAGTCGAGTCCATGCCACGTCGTCTCACGGCACTTCTGCGTGCTCAGGGGCTCCTACACGATATTAGTCAGGTGTACCAGTTGTTTTTACTCTTCAGTGTATATACATACATACATACACGTACTCAACCAAATACTCAGTTTTTTCTTTCAGTATATACTAGTGCCATCCCAATTGCTAGTATAGTACACACAGCGTCTGTACTTGCCAAGTACACGATGTTACTGGGTGAATTTGCGTACTTGCGCGGTCGTCATCTTTGTCTACTCTATTGTTTGAATTGCACGTTGGATATCGTCAGACGTAAGTTTGAAAAGCAACAAATTCCATTAATTAAATGTCTTTTTAGTGTACGTAAAATGTTTAGCTTAGTATTTTAGCTTGTTTTTCTCAGGAGTAGCACGAGCGCGCGCACACACACACACACACGCGCGAATGTTTGTTAAGCAGTTACAAGGTTAGCTTCCCAAATCAGGCAATTTTATCTTCAATTTACTTTAAAAAACGTATTTTAAGCTGCATGTTCATATAATTTCCAAACACTCGTTAACTGTTTTGTTTTGCTTTCCTAAACACACTGATTCTCGTTTTATCTTGTGGGGTTAGTTTATGATAACTTAATTCTTACACATGGCAAAAGCATTATTGCTATTTTTTTTTTTGCAGAACCCATAGAGTTGCTAGCTCAAAATGACAAAACACGTGTTTATTTTCGAGTAGTTCGTGTTATTTATGGCAGGTTGTGCGACGAGTCTAGTACAGGCAGAAAAAAACCCGCCCCTATAGTAAGGGTAAATACACACAACGGCAAGTATGAATATGTATATTCTTTACAAGTATGTACTTACAATTGGGACACAGCGTAACTATCTCCCGTTTCGCAGTGTTAAAAAGTTTTTTCTTATACGAGACAATGTGTGAATAAAACAAATTTAGGTAAATATACATTTCTGAAATAACTAACAACTTTTAAGGTAGAGTCCTGCTGTGACCTCAAATTTACATTTATATTGAACAGTACGTTCTCAAATCAATGAGGAATTGAACAGGTAATTTCACTGCCTTGCCTAAGGTGAGTATGTATGTTAAAATATTTCTAAACTAAAACCACGCTATTGTTTTAAAAGTTGTTTTATATGTGCCGAATTAAACTTGAACAAAATAAATATTGAAAGTAATTGCTGTGGTGACATATTCGTTGTAAAATTCTACACACAACTTTACAAAATAAGGGAATTTAATTTAAATAAACTAAACTGCTATTAATTTGCTAGGATGAAACTTTATTTTGAGGTATTTTAGTTGCAGTTTTACAATACGGTGTGATGCACAAAGGCTCCTTGTACGTTAACATGCGTACAGTCAACCAAATTGGTGTACGACTGCCTAATTATTTAAACAGATTTTTGGATTTATTTCCTTTCATTTTTGGGTGTGTTTGAAGAGACATTAATTGTTCGGAAGGGGAAAGGAAATCCTCTAATATTCGCAATTATTTTATTTGTCAATGTGTATTAAAATAGTGTACTTACGTAACTGGTGTGTGATTGAAGTCAGTTGTTATACGCATTAGAGGAAGAGTTGGCTTTAAAAAAAGTCGCTTACATGAGGAAGACGTCGTTCATTGTTGACGCTATACTTAACGTTCACAAACACAAGTTGACATTAATGTTGAATCCAAAACACAACATGCGCGAAGTGTGTTTGTTCCCAGAGAAGAGAGAAAGAGCGTCACTAACAGAAGTAAGGTCCCAAGAAAATTTCCAGTGTGCTGCTAAAACTATTCACTTGTCTGTGACTGGAAATATAAAAATATTACCACAGAGTAAATAAGAATACAGAGGTGCAATAACCTGCTTGTCTTGGCGTCACTAGCCAGCAACATGTGGAAACGCCGTTCGCCAATTAGCGTTTGGTAACTTACCTACCAGTCGAGAGTATAGCCAATAGAGAACCTTTCGAAGCACGCGGTAGCCAATCAGAAACAAGGTCATCCCCCAGACCCTCGCACAACCAATCAGAGAATGAGTACGCTCGCTTCAAAAGAACCGCCGCGTCATTTCGTCTCTTTGTATGTATTGACTCTGTGATATCGTACCGAGAATATGTTTGATCACGTGAGACATGTTGTGGAACAGATAACAGCGTGGATGGTGCCGTGTAGATGTGACGAAGCCATTAAGGGGGCGCGGTGGTGTAGTGGTTAGACTGATCGCCTCCCCACCGGCGTCGCTTCCAAATATTCTCATGCGGGATTCGTGCCGGACGATGCCGCTGGTCGGCGGGTTTTCTCGGGGATCTCCCGTTTCCCCTCGCCCTTTCATTCCGGCGCTGCTCAATACTTACCTCGGTTCACCCCCATCGGCTTTCAAGACCTCGATGTTAAAAGCTGCCCAAATCCAACACTCACTCACCCACTCACTCACTCAGAAACCATAATCAAAACAGATACCGTCTTTCCATTGATATCGCCTTTAGCCGGTAAAAGAGGGTCTTGAAATCGGTTGCTGTTTGTGCAGTGAATTAACACATGTATTATTGTCGTAGCTTCCATCACTATTAAAAAAAATTGAAAAATATTTTCACACAAAAATATTTTATAATACAAAACCTGATTAGAAAAATTAATGTCTTAATAAGGCGCTAAGTTGGCAAAATTATACCCAATGGACAGGAATGTTGTCCTGAGAGAGACTGTGAAAAGAGCTCAAATAAACGCATGTGAGGTGTTTTAATTCCTTTAACAAACTGCTGGAAGGAGAATTTGTATGTGTACGGGAAATCTTATCCTCGTTTCTCTTATGTATCACGCAGATTGACTATGCATTTGCTTTGCAGGGCTCGCAGACTTGTAATTCCTCAAACGGAAACCCTTTGCCAATTACAGGATTACTTCTTGGCGGTGAAGTTAAATGCCAGTTTCGCACGGGAAGAGCAATAAGCTCAACAACCAATCAGAACTCGCCTCTGATTTTCCACACCAACTCTGACGAACAGTATAACTCGAGCTGCAATTCCGGTTCGCCGAAATACGAGACTTCGCGTCCCGCAGGTCCAATGTCTGACGTATATCATCAAAATAAAGTAAGCCACATATTTATGTTAAATTGTACGATAATAAAATTAATGTACACTGTATGCCATATTAAAATACGTGATTATTTAAGTGGTTTTAACTCTACACGTTTGTAAAATAAAGATTAACTCAAAATACGCCAAGCTTTGGAATTAGCTACTGAGAAAATTATTCTACAAGATGCTCAGATACAAGTTTTTCCAACTCATTACGAACACTGGGTAATCACACCTCTAAGACGAATGTAGCGTATTTCAGGAAAGAAATTTAAATAATGTTCAAATATATAAGGAATTTGTCGTAATCTCGCTCCGTTTACGTGGATTTGCGTTTTTTTTTCGCCGTTTATCCAGCTTATAGCAAACAACCATTCCTAGAATATAAACACTGTGGTATCTGTCAAGCTGAAATCATGGTTATCTTTGTAGCAGCAAATACACTGAAGAGCCAAAAAAACTGGTACACCTGCCTAATATCGCGTAGGGCCCACCCGAGCACGCGGAAGTGCCGCAAGACGACGTGGCATGGACTCGACTACTGTCTAACGGTATGCGGGAGGCAATTCACACCATGAATCCTGCAGGGCAGTCCACAAATCCAATCTGCACCAATTTGAGAAAGGGTTGCACGTCTGTCACGTTTAATGATTCTCGTCAGTCATCATTTGTCCCGTTCTTTCACGATCTTTTTCCGGCCGCGGCGATGTCGGAGATGTGATGTTTTACCGGATTCTCGATATTCACAGTACATTCGTGAAATGGTCGTACGCGAACATCCAAATGCTATCGCTACCTCGGAGATGCTATGTCCCATCACTCGTGCGCCGACTATAACACCACGTTCAAACTCACTTAAATCTTGATAACCTGCCATTGTAGCAGCAGTAACCGATCTAGCTGCCGACCGCATCGGGTTAATCTGATTGGTTCCATACCTCTGTTATTTGCATACGCACGCCTATACCAGTTTTTTTTGGCTCTTCAGTGTAATATGATGAGGTGGTATGCACCATGCCATTTCGTTCTGCAGAGATTACGAAATGTTCATATCACCCAACGCGTCGTTAGTAGCTGCAAAAATAGTGGGCAGTTTTTTACCAACTAAAATTTTTAGGTTTTTCACAACAAAAAAGTTGCGAAATCCCTAATTTTGTTTACAGTGACATTATAATGTTCCTCAGAAAGTTTTATCAGTTTCCGTACTAGTAATAGTTCCTTGGCAAGCTGCCTAATCGTTTCGTATGGATGGTTAAAAATCTAAATCGTTCATATTTATCTTTATTTGAGTGTCCGTAAATAAGTTTCATTACTTTTCAAATTATTTGTACATTTGTGTTGTTTAATGTCAATTTATTAGTATTCTTAATTTTTTTTTGTAAACTGAAACAGTTAATTTCAGAAGAGGACATTACTTGTGAAGAAATTTAGAAAATGAGATTTTCTTGCCGATACGAAATTCTCAGCACTGGTACATTAACTATTTATTCAATTCTAAATTTTCTATCTTATAATTCTATCTCTTTGTGCTGAATCAATTTTAATTACTTTAATGCAATTAACATTAAACTTGATTTTAATAAATATAATGCTTGTTAAGTATTCCTAGTGGTCTGCGGAGGAAAATTATCGTTAATTATGCGCAAAAAGGGAACGAATCTATAAAAAATACTGCTTGTTCGCTGTTTTAATTCCTACGTTACCTCGTATTTTATTGGGTTAATTATGGCCTTAGGAGATTCACTACAGTTTTATGACCGTGATAAAATTTATGCTGAATCTTTTCAGTATCCAGCAACCATAGGCGAAGTGGAGGCATTTGAAACAGTGGTGAAACTGTTTGCAAGGAACAGGGAATAAGAAAATGATTCTTTACGCAGTGTTTGTTAAAGTTTCTTGTTAAAATTCAACTTTAGTTTTACAGGTTATATAGTAACGTGTTTGAATGAATTGAGCTGAGTTGAGAGATTCAGGTGGCTCTTATAAATGATGTATTGAGAGCCGATGAGAGTGGCGGAATGTAAGAGCGAGGGAAATGGGAGATCCCCGAGAAAACTCGCCTATCAGCGGCATCGTCCGGCACGATCCCCACTTGCGAAAATCCGAGATTGACTCGGCCGGGATCGAAGCCGACTCGCCGTGGTAGGAGGCGAGCAGGCTAACCGCTCAGCCACCGCGGCCCTTGGTAACGAGTTGCAGATTTAGCTTTTATATACCTGTAGACTTGCAAAAATATTATTGGCAAATAATTTTTAATGAGTTTATATAAAATAATTTTTTTACTGTCTTCTGAGCGAGGTGATGCTGTAGTCAGCCTTCGGTCTCGCGTTAAGACCTGGGTTCGAATCAACGTCCGACCATGCTGATGTAGGTTTTTCATTTTTTCCCGCAATCACTCGAGGCGTAGACTGGGAAGGTTCCGTATTACAGGCTATGTCCGATTCCGTCCCCATTCCTGCTCCTCTCAGCAAATTGCACAGTCTCTATTGATCTCGCTTTCGACGAGATATTATGCCACACCTACCTACCTTTGCAGCTGGAGCGCAGGATCGTTATAGTTTACTTACTTATAAGGTAGCCCAGTTGCCCGTCAATGATGTTGTGCACACTGCCAACTAATATGTTGAGTTCCTGAGCATTATCCCTAAGTCGAACGCGACAATCGTCTTGAATCATTTCTCCATTACGGTACACATTGTCATATGTGGTGGACGTGGGTTGCCTACCAGATCGTTGCTCAGCTTGCACACCTGTCCTGCTGCTATCACACTCTATTCAACGAATGCTGACACGTTTCCATAACACTACATTAGCAATGTACGTGTCACCAAATTGACAATGAGTTTTGGATAGTAAGGTGCTCTTTAGATGCTAAAACCTGACCGCACTATGAACTTCCATTTTTGAACAAGTTTCCATGAACACAGCCACCTTACAACTGATATCTCGAGGGTTTGACACAACATTTGCGCCGTGTAATGGTGCATTTTTTTTATTTAACTAACTACTCTAAAAGTGTTATATGAGCCCGCGGTAGGGACGGGAGTTAAGTGCATCTCAGGGCTAAGCCCCATACGCCTACAAGGAAGGGCGTATCATGCAAGGAGTCATGCATCACGGCAAAGAGGGATTGGGCTGCCATGGCCAGATTGTGGCCATGAGAACCTCCCTAAGTGTACTTATAGCTAAACTATAGTTAGGAGAGAAAGGGAAAAACTGGCATAGTCACCGTAAAAACCCTTTCGACAGGAAAGAATTAAAGAATTGCTTCATGCATTATCATGTTGAACAGAAAATGCTACAGGAGACATAGGATAGGAATCATGCTCTTTATTATGATAGGATAAAAGTGCTAGTAGAGAGGGGGCGGGAGTGTAATGGTGGTGTGAGAAAGCTGTTATATTCTGTTGCGACCTGGCGGGAATTTCGAATAAGAGGAGGAATACGACACTTCTGCGTGATCTTATTACCTTCATTTTTAAATTACAAACGTAAACTCACCACATACACGATAATTATGGTACACTATTATGTATGGTACAAATCACTTAGGTCCTTCAAGACACGCCGCCTCCTCAAAATCATTATGGAAAGGGTGAGGTTCTCAAAACTTCGTCAAAATTGAATACATATAGGAATAAAACATGCGGAATTGTAAGTATGTAGCTCATATAATTTCGGTTATAGAGTAATTCATAAAGGACGCAATCTCCTTAAACTTTCAAATTATAAAATGGTTATTTAAGTGTCGAATACCAGGACAAAAAAATGAATGGCCAAATATTCGAAGTACGAAATCGTAAATTCGAAGCTTCCAAACATACCTCCCAACCTGCCCTGCTTAATCTGTCTCCTCCCAAGGTTTTGGTGGGAAGAGGGGATCGAAAGAGGAACTATTGGAGATGATATCAAAGGTTCGACATAAATGAAATTCTTTAAGGAAGCAGCTTTGCACTCCACAAAATTTTCAGATATTGTAAACCAAGCCCTCAGTTCATGATTAATAATATATGAGGGATGCTGTGGTCTGGAGCACGTCGAGGCCCTTATTACTACAATTTTGCCTGATTCCAAGGGCTGTCAACCTCAATCACATTGCTAGTATATGTTGGAAAACCACATTAGGGATGGAATGTAAAAGGTTTTGGTGGTGTAAATAAAGGAAGAAAATAACTTGGGTAATATATATTGTACAGCGGTTTATTATTCTGAAAAATATACACTTTATTTATGATGAGTAGAGGTATAAGTTATGGACAGGCGGGTGTGAAGGAGGCAGGAGCAGGTCTCAGTGGTAGCCCAGACCGCCGTGGGCATAGCCAGCCGGGTGCGCGGCGTGACCGATCTTCTTGACGACGGCGTTGAAGCCGTTGTGGTCGTCGGCGGCGTACTCGACCACCCTGATGGTGCCGTCAGGTTCGACCAGAGAGTACTGTCCCTTCACCACGTCTCCATCACGGTGCTCCGACTGGCTCTTCACGTCGCCCGTGTGCGGGTCCTTCACACCGTACTCGAACCCGTACTTGGGGTATGCCTGCACCACACACAGGTACAACTCTTACCACACGTGACTCATGACTGTTCACATAATATCTAACATGGACTGGTTCCTCAAATCTCACATGTGTATGCTCTTAACTATGTACTCGGACCTGAACTTGGAATATGCCTGCACCACAAACATACACAACTCTTACCACACATGACTCATGGCTGTTTACATAATATCTAACATGGACTGGTTCTTCAAATCTCACATGTGTATGCTCTTAACTTTGTACTCTGGCCTGAACTTGGGGCACACCTGTAGAGCCGGCCGCAGGTGCATAACATTTGTTTGAGATTGCATATGACTGTTTACAGAGTCATCAACATCGGCTGTTTTTTTTTTTCGTATCGCCTATTTGCCTGCTCTTTTCTCTGGACACGAACCCAAATTCGGGGTACGCCTGTAGGACATATAGAGAAAACAATTACCAGAGATGGCATGTGAACGATTACAGAATTACTCTTTACAGCTCATTCACATAACCCATGTGAACGTCCTTCACTCTGTACTCACACACGTACTCATACCCATACTCAGGCACGACAGTTACCATAGATGGTGTGAGACTTTTACAAAGTCGTAACAAGGAGAATCCTTTCATATTTCCCATTTGTAGGTTCTTTACTCTGTACTCGAACTTGTACTTGGTCATAATTATCTACCTCATCAAGAGTTAACCTTCAGCTGGAAGACTTTGATATTTTACTTGAATCGGAATTTTTTGGGCTTGAATATTTTTTTATCCTCTCCTCATGCCATAATATCAATAAATAATAGCTGAAGTTAAGCGGGGAAAGTAATTATAACTGCTGTGGCCGAGATACTACTTGGAGAAAAAAACAGTCTTTACATTATTTTAAAATGAACCTCGTTAAAGCACTGACGTTCTGCTGATGTAAGATGTTCGCAGCAGAACCTCTTTGTAATCCAATTTTCCACTTGGGAGGCTGCATGTATAAGAAAGCTCGGTTCGTTGGCGGTTTCGCTAGCTATACGTCAAAGGACGACATGCAGATTTCTAACGGAGTGGAAGGAATGTGGCACAAATAGAAAACAGAATATATGAAGTGATGTTGCAGAAGAGTGCTGCGCCAAAGCTACGACGATAGTCCTGCGTGGGTTAAATTTATTTAATACGGAAGGGAAATTCAGATTTGTGTTAAAGGCTTTAAGTGACTGATGTAACAATTAAAGAACTGCTGTCAGTATTGAGTACCTCTTGATTGATAACGTGATATTATTGTTTAAAAAAAAGAAACATTTTCCCCAACGTATAACATGTTTAGCTGTATCCTACATATATCATTCATAAAACCCGTTTTATATTTGGAAAAAAAAATTTCCAGTTACATTTTGCTTATAAATTGTAATGTTTATGTAATGATAAGCCTGCATTACAACAGAGAGAAATAATGTTTGTTGGTATTACTGGTAATGAATTATTCTTTTGTAAAATATTATGTGGTGGTCTTGACGTATTTACTTTTTCAGGTAAATTTGTACGATGTATGTTATACGAAACGCTGTTTTTCCTTCTTTTTTTAAATATATTTTTTTTCAAAGTCACTTATATTTTGTTTACATGTCGCAGGAATATTTACAGCGGGTAGTCTAAAAGCTAAACTTCAACAGGGCTTCAGAAGAGTTGGATGTAACCACGACTGCACCACATGCAATGGGATATATTGGAGTTGTGCGCTCACATATCAGTGCTCGTGACATTGATCCGTCGCAAACGACAAGCGAGTGCGAGGACGTTACCGGTCCACGTGGATGCGCTCTTGTTGGGTACTCACGTAGTAGTCGACGGTGGGGGCGGCGTAGGCCAGTCCGGCGCCGTGTCCGGCGGCCAGTCCGGCGCCGTATCCCAGTCCGAGTCCGTGAGTAGCGACGCCGCCGTAGCTGACGGCCCCTCCGTGCAGAAGCCCAGCTTGGCAGGACGCCACCGCCACCAGCACTGCAACTGCACTGCACACCTGCCACACACAAACGAATACGTTACTATCAGCGCAGAATAATCACCTGTAGCTGTTGTTCACTTCTTAGAGGTCCGGTGGCTGATTAGACATCAAGCACGTGTTCCACTTGTGACTACGACACAGGTGTATCGACATGCCCTGGGCGTCCCTTGAGTGGTAGTAGTTTAGGCGTTGACGCTTATCTCAGCAAACACATACCCTCGTTACACGAATTTTTGCCAGAGAAGATAAAAACCCATTATCTAAGCCGTTCATTTTCGTTTTTACCATAATAAGCGTATTCTAAGAGAAAAAGAATCGTGAAATGGTAAACAAAAAATTCACATTCGTAGAGCTTGTTTGCGCAGTTTTCTCAAGAGATAGGAGCAAAATAAAAGGTTACGTCCATGGTTTAATCTGTGAGCTTTCATTGCGCGTAATTAACTCTCGCAGTTACATATGTGATTGACACAGGACAGCGTTAGGACGGAAGCACTGCACGCAGGCTCAGTGCTTTGCTCGTAAGGGCGACGGGGCGCCGGACGCGCGGGTTATTGACGCCCCTATCGCCGCGACTCGAATGCGAACAGAAAGTGATCGCGCCCACGTGCTATTAAGAAGGCTGTCTAATGTGGGACCGGCCGGCCAATAGGAGAGGGTCTTTGATGTAACAATTATTTCAGGCGTGTTTCAGCCAAATTCCACGACTTCGCTTTCAAAGAAAAAAAAAACTCTTTGTGCCTTTTGAAGATAAGAACCGTACTACAAGAGAGCAAGTCCATTAATATTTATTTACGTGCAATTTTAGACTGTTAAGAATTTCACAACAAACTTTATGTAGCAATGTGGCCGGGGGAAAGACGCATTAGTACGGTAGCGTCATTAAGCCAGTAATGGAGAGAGAAAACTACTTCAACCTTATGACGGGCAGCCGGTCTTGACAACAGCAGCGCCGGAGTGCAAGGGTGGGGGAAAACGGAAGATCCCCGGTAAAACCCGCCGACCAGCGGCATCGTCCGGCACGATTCCCACTTGCGAAAATCCGGAGTGAATCGGTCGGGGATGGAACCCTGTTCTCCTTGGTGGAAGGCGAGCAGTCTAACCGCTCAGCCACCGTGGCCCCTGTGGAGACAGGAGTACTCCGAGAAAACTCACCCACAATCTGCAATGTCCTCTTCGGTAGAGACATACGAAAATCGAAGAACTCAAACCAGTTTCGCAGTGTTAGGAGACCCTAATGTTGGCAGCACGACAATTAAATTTCTCATATTATTATTTAAATGATAAATTATTGAACTACATATCAGACTGTATTCTAGTACTTATGTCAATTGCAATATTTTGTAAATGTATGCCTGAAAATTTGACACCTTTCTATCTTTCCCTTTTTTCTTTCTATAGATTCGAACTTATATTATTGTTTTGTGACACCATCAAACATTAAATAATATGCCATTAACAGGAATGTGCGAAATTCATGTTATTTTGTAGCTGCAGACTAAACTCAAATACATTGTATGCTTGCTTGTCCCTTGCCATTGGCGGAAAACTTGCTTGGCACGCCCATCACCGCTTTCAGCAAATAGTTTTGGCTCATTGGTTGAGCAACCAATCTACAGTGGAGAGATCACGTAGGTTCATTACAGTAGCCAATGGAAATACGAGTTGCTCTTCTGTAGGTATAGGGCAGCGAAGTCTAGCATGGTACCAGCTTATAAAGCGAATTTCGCATGTCTCTAGATATTAATTATCAAATATTACACGTTTTGGCTATAATCATTAAAGCAGAAAATATATATTTCACAAATGAAACCCAGTAGTAGTTATTAAGTCAATAATGCTGTTTACCATGAAATATTGCTCTACAAATGATGTATGCATACATGCATAATTTGTAAATAATATTATTCGGCAAATGCAAACAAAGCGCACAACACATCCGTTAATTTGTTAACAATTTTAAAATTACATCTCAGATATCTCTTACTATTTTTGGGAAGGAGGCAATTCCGCGTTGTAATATGCTGTTGCAAAATCGTGTCTGCAATTTATATATTAACGTTCAAAAGAATTACACTTCAGTAAAAAAAAAAGGGCAACCCCACAAACGTAATTGAAGGAAATCTGAACTGGCATGAACAGTTTTCGTGTAAATCAATTACAAAATGCATAGTGTACGGTAATGCTCGATTCGTATTTTAATGAACCATATATAAGGTACCTTCAATTTCGCTAGTTACATTAAAATTTCTCCTTTACTGATGTAACTTGATATTTGGTAAGGATGTTGAAGTAAGTTTGTTAGAATGTCTCCACGGGAGCCGTGCGACTCACCTTGTGAACCATGTTGACTGTCTGTTGCTGTTCCAACGCCTCGTCTGTATCTTTGCAACCCGGGCCCAGACTTATATACCACAGACTTTCCCCCCGGCCGACGTGGCGCATTCAGGGTCGCACAGTGTATTTCCCCGGCTCCTAACTCTGTATCAGACTTTAACCCGACGCCCAGGAGCCTTTTTTTTTTCTTCCACCTCGCGTTTCCCGGCGGAGGCATTCCCTTCCCTTTATTTATTTCTCTGTTCCGTGTTTCCCGGGACCGGCAAGGTTAGGCACCGCCGTATTCGCCGCTTTCACCGGCTCGCCGGTTGCTGAAACGTCTCGCTCGCCTACGCACGGAGAATTCGCTAATTGCCTGAAACATATGCAACCCTCCGGTGTCCTCGGAGGTCGTGCGTGTCCGAGAACTACTCTCGTGCGGAGCGGGACGTTGTGATCCGCCCGCGAGCTCCGGCCAACAGCACGCTGTTGTCTTATAACTGGGCACCTGTGGGATTCACTTTGTTAATTGTCTGCAGACTGAACTCCAAGGTGTTGTAGGTTCTTTAGACTTTGGCTGCTGCAAAACGACTTTAGGGCAAACGCTGGTCGGCGTGAGTTCGAGGGATTTGAAAGAGGATACTAACTTTTTGGGCAAATGCCTGTAGGGAAAACGATGGGCCTGTAAGAACGTTTTAGGCAAATGCCTTTATGGCAAATGCCACAGTTGTTTCTTTAAGATAAGAAATTAACTTTTAGGGAAAACGACTTAAAGATCAATGATTTTAGAGCAAACGCCTGGCAGAGAAATTTTTTTTTTAGTGAGAACACCTTTAGGGCAAACGATAATTTGAGAAGTAAATTTCAAGATTTTAAGTTGCAAATATGAAATTTTTCCTTAAAAATTTGCGCCGTGCTCGTTTCAAAAAGGTATTTAACGCAAATATTGATTTCGGTTTATGTTTTTTCTAAGTCACGTGAGTGGCACGTTTCAGTTCTGCCAACGTAAATGTTACTTCTTGTATAGGTTGAGAAGATCAGTGTTATAAGTCTGGCAAAGGGAAATTTTTCGCCGCTACGTAAGCGCTAATCTCGGTAAGGTACCAGATTTTCTCTATTTTCTCCTTAAAAAAGAAACAGTATCATTGTAATATTCTTAAATCAAATATAAAATAACTTCGTAAGTAAAATCTTTCTCTTTCATTATTCACGTGGTTAAAAACGTGAATTACAAGTTTCCTCATGGAACACTGTAACTAGCGGCGGAAACGTTTCCTATGCCAAACTAGCCCATAAAAATTCTCGTTTTGTTCCTATCCTGAGTAGAATACACCTTACATGCAGTAGTAATATACTTTGTAATTATTTTACTGTAAATTTTATCTCAAAAGATAAAAGTAAAATTAAAATAGCGTGAACCACATTACAAAGAAAATTTTCTCCGAGTCACTCTGATGACAAAAACATTTATTTCGAGTTCTAGCCTAAATTATTAAAGTTTTCCATCTTCGATATTTTTGCCAAAAGGAATTTTAAACTTGAAATTCCCTAAGTTCCTTTCATTCGGTTTTGAAAAGTACTTTTTCCACCATTTCAATACTTTTCACGCTATTCTTTTAAAGAAAAATGCGCAACAAGCTAAATATACAAGAAAATAGTTTTTTTTACTATTGAAATCCTTTACAGTCTTCAGTGATTTTGGCGCCTGAAACGACAATATCGAGACTGAAAGTTCGAAATCCAAACGGATTGAAGATTTAGAATTTAAGGACCAAATTATTAGCCAACGTGTAGATGAATAAACAAATGGCTTGAGATGTATTAATGTATTAATGTGATTAATTACGATGTATTAATATGATTCGACGATCCTAACGCATATGATACAAATTATTAAAATAGCTTATTGCTTATTTCCTGACCTTACTTTATCCGTTTGTAAAACTTGCACTAAACCTCAGTCAGTGAAACCGATGAGGGAAAATCTAATAACCGAGTGTCAGTTACGGCTACTTCGCGATTAATTAAACACTTTTAAATCTAATCTTGCCGAATAATCCCTCCCTCTTACTGTTTATGCATTGACGAACACACTGACTGCCCTGCTCGCGGCAAAAGTAGCAGAGTTGTATAAAAAGTAATGGCACATATTTAAGGCTTATTGAAATGACATGTCTGAAATTGTAGAAAGTGAATTAACTTGTTTCATTCCCATTTCGTTTACGCAGAACAAAATAAAATTTAGCTTGTTGGTAACATGCAGGAGTTCCAAACAATTTCACAGTTCACATGATCAATAAATATTTAAAGACATCGGAACCACGTTGGGTTCGTAATACAGCGACAGATGCGACGGGAACTAATTAACTTCGTATGCTGGCAGCATTTATTACAGTCATAAAATGTGTCCACACAAAGTTTCTGTTGTCCTTCATTTTGTAAAATAGCATTACAATACTAATCAAAATTTTGTTTCATATCTCCGGAAAAACAAACAGATTCCCTTCAAATTTGGTAATTAAATGCCACTACTGCAGGTCATAGAAACGGATATGTTTTTATTGGGTGAGGCACTTATTTTAAAAATGGTGGCCATATAAATATTTTACATTTATTTGTACGTTATATCTGCAAAATAACCAAACAAATTTCAACTTAACTCTTTTGGTATATGATCAGTATATATTATAACCACCAAATCTGTCTGTGCGGAATATAATTTTTTTCCGCCATTTTGTAAGGTAGCCCCACTGAAAAATTTAGTTTTCATGTCATATATCGGGAAACAATCAACCGATTGCCATCAAATTTGGCGAAGAAGTTGTGCTGTGGTAGGCCATATTAATTTGTGTTTTTGAGTGTGCCGGACACTTATTTTTGAAATGGCGGCTATAATAACACTTCAGCTTAGTGTGCTGTATCTACGAAAATGTCGAACAGATTTCAACTTGATTTTGTAAAGCATATATATGACAATCATCGGATGTGCTAATACATAAACATTTGTCCTTCATTCATGAATAGCGTCACATGAATAACATTAAGTTTTAATGCCATATCCCGAAGACCAATCAACCAATTCCCATCAAATGTAACATACAAGTAGTGCTGCGTTAGGGTATGTAAACTAACATGATTTGGTGCGACATGCCTTTTAAATGGGCATAATGTAAATAATTTAGGTTAGTATGTTATATTTATTAAACAATTCAACGGAATTGCGCCAAATGTTTAACGCTAACAGTATTCATTACAAGCATCAATTGTGCAAACAGAAATATTTTTTTGCCGGCCGTTTTGCAAAATAGTGACAGGTGAGAAAATTGAACATTTTTCTATATTTCCGGAACAGTGGCTTGTCACTAACATCCTGTACAATAGGCGTCATTGTAAACATTACAGCTTGTTCTAGAATTCAATTAAATGAACACCGGTATTTCATCGACTGTGGTATTAAGCTAATAAACATATCTTCCTATATGTTTATTTTATTAATATAATTTTGTATGGAATTGTATAATATTATATATAACAAAGTAATAAATATTATATGTAAACAATGTAATTGTACCTTGGTCTTATATAAAGCAATATTAAATAGTGATCTCATATGTAAATATTTTAGTATTGTAATAGAGTATTTTAATAACTGATATTTTAAAATGTATTAAAATAAGGCGATCAAATGCATAACATAAACACAGGAGGACCAAGGTCTGGGTGACAGCCTCCCCGTGGTAACTGGCGAGTGCCAGGCTAATTGTCACCGCTCCTCCTGTTGGAGATTCTCAAGCATTTAAACTATTTTATTTCTGAATAATTTTAATAATTATATGATGCTTATCAAAACAATATAAGTATTTTAACGTGTCATGTAGTCAATATTTCAAATATGAATTTTTAAAATGTAAAAGTTTAAGCGTTGCCTTGACAGTGTGATATGTTTTTAAAACAAAGAAAAGATAATAAATATCTAAGATTTGGAGAAAATTAAACTGAAATAAGAAAAGACAGTAGTAAAAAAACAGACCCGGAAGGCCTAATGGCTAAGTGGGTTGCAAGTGATTTCACTCTATTATGTGGTATTAAGCTATGTAATGATACAATCAAGCTACGCGAAGAGCCCTAGACGATTCATGCCTGAAAACACCGAGCACGAACAGAAACTGTGTGTTATTCTCGGGGTAATTAGATATTCGAAATACGGTCATTGTACCGAATTTGCATAAAGCACAATGACAATTTCTGTATTGAGTCCCAGTTGGGAAGTCTTCAAGTCTAAAGGCTGATAAGAGAAGAATATAACGTCTCGTGTTTACCACTACACCACCTCGCTCGGCATTACTTGAGACAAATCATTATATCTGGGCAATCAACAACTATAGTCAATTTGTAGTATCTTCACACTTCTTGAATCGAACCTTTGAAACAACCACCCAATATATGACGTGTTTGGTTGTTTCTTAAATAAGTTACGCAGCACAGGCGTTTTATACTTCTGTTAACACAAAAGTATTTTATCAAACTTTTACTCTAATTTCATATAAAAATTATAATATTTAATTTAGAATTATTATAAATAAAACGGAAGAGTAAAATATTTCTTAGGTAATGCCTCGTAAAAAATACGTCCCATGAAAAATTCTATTTAACTGATTGCGCGCTATTGCGGTGCGTTGTGCCTTTGGTGTAGTTTTATGGACTTAAAAAAGCCTTTTTTTGCAAGAAGCGGGGAAATGCGTCAAAGTAGAACTTTAGCAGTGCTTCAGAAAAGTTGTAAATTGCCATGAATGTACTACACTGAAGAGCCAAAAAAACTGGTATACCAGCCTAATATCGTGCAGTGCCCCCCGCGAGCACGCAGAAGTGCCGCAAGACGACGTGGCATGGACTCGACTTATGTCTGAAGGTATGCAGGAGGCATTGAAATCTGCGCCAATTTGAGAAAGGGTTGCACGTCTGTCACGTTCAGTGATTCTCGTCAGCCGTCGTTTGTCCCGTTCGTTCACGATCTTTTTCCGGCCGCAGAGATGTCAAAGATTTGATGTTTTACCGGATTCCCGATATTCACGTTACAGTAGTGAAATGGTCATACGCGAAAATCCAAATTTTATCGCTGCCTCGGAGATGCTATGTCCCATCTCTCGTGCGCCGACTGTAACACCACGTTCAAACTCACTTAAATCTTGAGAACCTGACATTGTAGCAGCAAAAACCGATCTAGCTGCCGCCCGCATCGCATTAATCTGATTGGTTCCATACCTCTGTTATTTGCATACGCACGCCTATACCAGTTTTTTTGGCTCTTCAGTGTATATACCCGCATGGGCTGGGCATGTAGAAAATTGTCTTTTTATAACATATCTGAGTTACATGTTTTGTAACAACGTTCATGAAAGCCGCCGGCAGTTTCTTCACGTTGCATTCTTTCAAAATCCCTGCAGAACGAAATCGGACACCCTCGCACGTACATATAAATGCCAAAGATTGCAGTGTATGGTTTATGGTAGAGACGATGTTGCCCGTTTAATACATTGCAAGTCGACTTGCACATAAGTGCAACACTGACGTGTAAGAGTGCATACACTAAATGGAAAGTGGCACGCACACTTGCTCTCCTCTAACTGCAGATTGTTAGATAAACTAATATATAGCATAGCCATTATTTCTCGACAGGTAATCTACTAAGACTGTATTTTACAAGATGACAACAGTAAAACGGTCTGCCTTATTTCAAACGGCACACGATAGTGAAAAATTACGGATTTCTAAAAAAATATAGCTTCGAACGGGAACAATTCTCAGGGAATGACTTGTATAACATACTTACCATTCACGCCACTTACTTAGTTCGCTGTAACAATTCTGTTCCGCAGAGTTACCCGTGGCGTGGCAGAAGAAGACTGCCTAGTGCGTGCACGCAGCTGCTTGCACGTACTTAGTCACTGTGTTACCTTTATCGCCTTGTAGTACTTCATCTGTGATTGGATCGTAGCTAAGACTGTTTTAAATTTGTTTCATTACGTGTAAGCTTGACACATTTAGAACAATTGACTAACTTTCATAAATTTTCAAAGTCACTCTAATATATTATTTATTTTCTTTAATTCGCTTCATTAATTGCATCCTAAGCTTAGATATCACGACGTACTGAACTATATAATGTAGCGTGTTATATTTCGTTATATAGAAATGCTACAATTAGTAACTAAAATTTAGAATTCAACTGTCTTNTATATATATATATATATATATATATATATATATATATAGGTATATATATATATGGCGTGTGCACCCAGGGCAAGGAAACCCTCCGAGTGACGGTCTTTCGAGCTCGGACCCGTAGGTGACCATCATCCCCGAGCATTATAGAAATGAAACCCTAGAATTTAGCAGCGCAGGAGTGCAAGGGCGGGGGAAGAGGGAGTATCCCGAGAAAACCCGCTGGCAAGCGGTAACGTCCAGCACGATTCCCACATGCGAAAATCCGGGAGTGAACCCGCTGGGGATCGAGCCCGTATCACCGTGATGGGAGGCGAGCTCCCTGGACACTACGCCACCGCTGCCCCGTTCACATAGCAACTTAAACATACGCATCTCTGTCAAGTGACATTCAAAAATTATACTTGTACCTTGAAGCAGACTAGGCTCCAAGTACTTTTACACTCATTTCATTTCTGCCAATGTCAGAAAATAGTTTTAAAGACCATGAAAGATTCCTTCTGCCAGAAATAAAATAGTAGAGAGGGGATATAATAACGCATTGTTAAATGACTTCATATAAAAACCAGAAGTAAATAAAACCACGGATTCTGCTATGGCGTGTATAAGAAACTGAAGTATACTCTGTAATAAGTTTTGGTAAACTCCTTAAAATGTAATAAAAATTTTAACGTATACATTGTATTAAAATAATACCATATATCAGGCTGGAAATATAGGAATGATGAGCGTCGTTATTGTATAAAGTTGGCAACTTCCAAAGCATTTGATTCATTACTGAGAAAATGTATGAGCGCTACCATAGTTGTATGGATACAATCATACCATTGACGCTTTCTCGCTCCACGCAAATGCCGGTGTGGTAAATATGCCAATCATTTCTTAGAGTCTCGGATTTCGCCAAGTAATAAGGCGAATTTTTCGCGTCTGTCGGCGACAGCCAAGTGTCGAACCTCGAGACTTGTAGAGCAAAAACGCCATAGCCAGCTCGGGCACGGAGGTTCACTATAGACATTTTCCCATGTTCAAGATTGCGTATGGCTTACAATTCATCTGCCAAAGACCTAAAAGTGTTCAAATGTGTAGGCACTCCAAATTTTTGCGAAAACATTATATAATTGCTCGTATTTGAGAACACTTCGGCTAGATCCACTTTCGTAGTCGGATGATTAAAGTTATGGTTATACTTACTAAATGTGTCTTCGTGAACAGCAAGTGTTCAAAATAGCAGTAACAGAAATACAACTAACAAAGGTACGTAGATTTAGCGAATTCATTTGGAAACTAAGAACTATCAACAAATCCACTGCGAATTTCTGCACTCGTTTTGCTAGACTTCTTGATTCCAGGCCACGTTTTGAATTTCGTAGTTCCTGATGTAGATATTTGATTCGACAGTAGCCANAATATGTACAGCTAGGTACATGGTGAAACACCACCAGATCTTTACATAATAATGTTTTGTAGGCTTCCTTAATATTCAGGTTTATAACTAATTAAAATAAGTATATAATTACCGAGTACATCAGATTTCCTTAGAAAGATCTGCGCGCAGGCTGGTCTTGGATACAAAATGTTCACACAGCTTACATTTTGAACATACGAGAACACCAGATTTGGTCATTGGCCATAATATTTTTTAAGAAGACATATTACTGGAACGAGTCAAACAGAATAAGGTTACTCCGATAGTGAATATAAGTGATATGATGGAATTCATTTAAGAATCATAAAATTTAAAATTTTGCATAAACGAATATAGATCTCATTAGAGTGTTTTGAAATACTATTCTGGAAACTTTCCGCCGAGGTTACGTGTTCGCAATAATAACTAGGAGTCCATGCGTTTTTGATTCATGGCATGGCACCATGCTAGATTGCATAATCACATTTATGCTCAAGAAGGCGTAACTTGCTCATTAGTTGTGCCTTTTTTTAAGATTTCATTCCTCTTATAGCAATTGTGCTGGACGATGCATCTGCTCCGTTGGTTTTCTCGGAGATCTCCCGTTTCCCCTGCCCTTGCAGTCCGGCGCTGCCCCACACTCACCTCGCTTTATCCTCATCGGCTCTGAAGACCCCGATGTTAAGAGCCCAAAATATCTCCACTCCACTCCCCATTACCCTGTTCGACTTGTCCATAGAGAACGAAGCCATTCGAGTCCTAAACAAATTATATTAAAATTTCCAATAGCACAAGTGAACCACTTTTTGTGGCATGGAGCCTGTTATTACATTTAAATATTAAAATTTTGGGTCGTCAAACATTAAGTGATAACATCGACTGGAAGTTCGTCAAGGTAGTGCGTTTTGAGCCGCTATATGTCACATAGCAAGTTTTGATCAGCATTCTGCCAAAGCTATAAACGAAGGTAAAATCTCGCTTCCTATTTATCGAACTAGAAACATTCAGGGCACGCCATAAAACGTAATCCGATTGTAAATATAAAGGGAATACATAATGTCGTCAAATTAAATCACAAATTATCCCGCTCCCTACCAATCTGTGAGCACTGACAAAATGTAATATTTCATGTTACGTACCGCGTTGGCAAAATCGTTACTGGTCCTTCATCATCTCAACTTTACTTCCGTTCGCCGGAGAAAATTTCTTCAATAACTGATTTTGGTGTTATGAAACCTGACACCTTTCGATCGGTACCTAACAGCAAACATCGAACAAAGGATATTTGTTAATGACTCCGGTTGTATTGTATTGCAAAACTGATTACGCAGTGAAAGATATTTGAGCATCGAATTCGCCTCTTAACCAAGCTTGTTGTAATTCAGTACCATTATGATGGCTTATTTTACCACTTTGCCGATACTGTATGATTCATCCCTGTGAACAGCGAAATGAGATACAAAAACTAGCACAGGCCTTTGGTTTGCTCAAGTTACACGTTTCAACTGAGAGAAGGACTCACTCGACAGCTGTCAGTGCGAGATGAGCCGCTTCAAGAGTACTTCACGGTATTTTAATTTAAAATGGCTCAATTGTGATGAAAATATGTTGCTTCCTCTGTACTGAAGTTTTGTTTAGAAAGCTGTTCAAATGCGTATGCCTGTCAGAAAAACCTCCATTTTACGTCCCTGCCGCTCATAATATGTAGTTCATATTGCAGTTCACATTTTTTATATCGGTATATATGTATATATTCACATACACATCTATGCACAGACACAGCTATGCAGCATGGTACCCAGTTCATACAGAGCACTTTGAGTATTGTGCCTTTACCAGGCATTTCATTATTTCATTTACTAATTTTGAATTTTCCCAGATATTTCCTTAAGTGAAAGCCTTATGGTTCCTTTGGATGCATGATTCATGAGTCGGGAGCCAGGAGCTACGAGCCACCTCGCTTGTCGAGGCTGCCTGGTGTGGCCATGTTGTGATGGCACCCGACCACCATATTGGATATTGGTGACCTTAACTTTGACCTTGATACCAAGAAATGTGTCAGCCCAAATGAAATGACATGGTATCTGTTTTGAAACAAAAATAATTTTCAAGTTGTTGCACAACATGGGGGTTAGATGTCCTGGATTCCTCGTGGTTTCCTCTTATTGAGTTGCCAGGGTGATACCACGCCCTAGCATCTGAACCTGGTAACCGGCGCGGGACACTAGAAAAGGATGATGAAATGACAGGTTTTTTAGTTATCCACCAAGGTCAACCAAGGCTCTTTGAGTGGTACTTTGGCACCCACCTTCTCTGGATTTTAATTATTTGGGCTACTCCAGAATCCTTCCTATCAATCCTACTGTCCTCACGAGTGATATTATTATGTTATTACTATTTGGTGTTAGACGTTTGATAATTGAATAGCGACTATGTAAGGATCCAAACTAAAGTTTTGACAATCATATGAGCTACGAGCTTACTATCTGCGTTATTGGACGGACCGACAGATGGTGCCTAGACTCGACCTCTACCGCTCAGGCAGTTGGGCTACAGTGCCTCAATCAATAAAGGTTGCAGTGATGAAACTCAAGGACCTGTGTTCAACATCCACTAGTGTCACGAAAAGCCCAAAGTTTTCGTGGGCGCCTGATTCATTTTTTTTTGGACTCGCAGTGGCAATGTTTTAAACTCCGCATGCTGGAGGAAACCTTTAGATCNCCCCCCACAGAAGAGTCGACGCAGTGAGCGATGATACTGCTGCTGTGCTGGTCTGGACAGTCAGTAGAGACGTGGATAGTGTCTCGGCTGGACCGCAGGTGCCTCTGAGTGTGCAGATCTGAGAGTACGTGGGAGGAAAATCGACGGAACACTGTACGACCAGCTTGGGACTTGGAACTGGTCAAATGTGGCATCAGCTGAACGTTATTCCGTACAGATTGTGCATATCTGGAGCCAAGTATTTTACGTGCCCTCAGCATGGGCGTCATACTCTATAGGGAGCTAATGCGCAGCCTAAGGTTACCCTTGAAACCACTGTATATGGCACTCGCTTAAAATAATTAATTACTTGCCAAGTAAGTTAGTACTAATTATGATAACTTGTTCACAAATTCTACATACTTCCCAGGAGCTGTCAGGTGGCCAATGGTGTAAATTACAATCACATTTTCGTGATAAATGCGCAACCACTATTTTAAGTGTTATTCCCCTACAAATTCAACGAAGTTCACTTCTGGGCATGGTAATTATTACAGCCTCTAGTAGAGCATGAAACTTAATTGAACACTCAGAAATATAAATTGTATACTGTTAGTTATTGGTGATATGTCCCTACAGGTTGAGCAAACATTTTTTGGCATATGCGCAAAATGAGTTCAGTATGATATTTAACATGTCTCACCATTATACAAGTGACTACATGTCGGGGTGTGCCACCACTAATGTTCGGAATTGTTATCCGAGTAATATGTGACAGTTATTCATGGTAAAGCACATGTAGGATGTTCAATGTTAATGTAGGTGATCAATGGCAAAGACGACATCGTTCAATCACATGTAAAATGTTCTCTGAAAAAGACCAATTCTCTGACTTTATAGTTAAAGAATAATTATGACCCCTGTAAATGCTATCAAGTGGTACGAGTAATATGGTCATAGGTGTTACTTTGTTGTAAAATAAGTTTGGAATACTGCAGTGAAGTGGCAGAAAATGGCACTACCGTTCCTTGTTGACACGTCATGCCTTCAATTAACATTAGGTAAGTTTGAGTGGCACTCCAGACCATATCAGGGGTACATCCAAGAAGTACGGCATCCATTGTACTGTACTGGGACCGTGTGTTGCCCTCTATGACGTCAAATACTGATGCACCCGTTATCTAGTCTAAGGTTGAAGTGCGATTCAGAAGAGAAAACCATATCTTGCCATTCCTGAACCCAGTGGCGATGTTCATTGCACCACTGACATCACACTTAACGATGCCAAAGAGCACAGTAAACGTTTTGCCTATGGTCCATCTTTTTTCAACTTCAACACATACTTGTGTTAAATACCTGTGCCACAGATTACAAGATCTCTATGGATACAGTGCTATTCCTGCTATCGTCTGTCGGTGGATACGGCGATATTCTTTATCTGCAGTGAATTTTGTAGGACGAATACGTGTCTGACATGACATACGAATATATCTGTCCACTACTGCACTTATTCTATCACAGTGGCACTTGCATGAACAGGCCGACAACCAAGTGCCTTGCATCCCAACAATTCTACCCTATTCAAATTACTCAAAGTGGTGGTATTTCACATGTGTATAGCACCATGCCACACTGATATTCCAAAAATTGACAGTTATTTCCTTGATGCCAGTTACAGATAATTTTACCCACAACGACATGGCAAAAATTGAATCACTTCTGTACTATATAGTGTATTTTAACTATTAAGGTGTCACTTAAATCACACCTGTTTATTGACTTTTACTTCTTCATTGTATTATGGGTGTAGCAGTTTCCAAAAATAGCTGTATACATAAGGTCATGGGATATTTATTTGAATAATAAGAGCAAAAATGTTTAGTTCTGAAAAATATACAGTTTATTTATGATGAATAGAGGTATAAGTTATGGACAGGCGGGTGTGAAGGAGGTAGGCAGCAGGTCTCAGTGGTAGCCCAGACCGCCGTGGGCATAGCCAGCCGGGTGCGCGGCGTGACCGATCTTCTTGACGACGGCGTTGAAGCCGTTGTGGTCGTCGGCGGCGTACTCGACCACCCTGATGGTGCCGTCAGGCTCGACCAGAGAGTACTGTCCCTTCACCACGTCTCCATCACGGTGCTCCGACTGGCTCTTCACGTCGCCCGTGTGCAGGTCCTTCACGCCGTACTCGAACCCGTACTTGGGGTATGCCTGCACCACACACATACACAACACTTACCACACGTGACTCATGACTGTTTACATAATGACTAACATGGACTGGCTCTTCACGTTGCCCATGTGCGGGTCCTTCACGCCGTACTCGAACCCGTACTTGGGGTATGCCTGCACCACACACAGACACAACACTTACCACACGTGACTCATGACTGTTTACATAATGACTAACATGGACTGGCTCTTCACGTCGCCCGTGTGCGGGTCCTTCACGCCGTACTCGAACCCGTACTTGGGGTATGCCTGCACCACACACAGACACAACTCTTACCACACGTGACTCATGACTGTTTACATGGTGACTAGCATGTGCTGTCTCTTTACATATCCCTTGTGTAAGTTCTTTGCTACATTATCGATACCATACTCGCACTAAAGTTGTGTCACGCAAAGCTAACTGACCAGATATGGCATATTACCAACTAGAGAATCTTTAACATTCACTCTGTCTTCGTGTCTCCCATGTGCAGGTCCTTTATGCCATACTCGAACCCATACTTACGCTATTGCTGCATCACCCACACACTAAACACTGACTACTAGCGGTGTATTGCTGTTAACAAAATTACTAACAAGGACTCTATCTTCACATCTCCCAAGTGTATGTTCTTCACTCCGGACCCTAATATGTACTTGACATGACACTCAGACACTCAACACTTACCACCGGGGCATATGTCCCTCTGTAATGCTACCGAAAAAACTTGTATGGTGTTAGTCCTGAAATTGCAGATACACCTAAAAGTTACTTCGAGGAAACGAATCCTCCATATATTAATTTATCTTTAGCATGAGACGAGTGTAAGTAGTTTTTTATACTGGAAAAAAAAGCGATCAAATGTTCCTGATTTCTGTGAAAAAGACGGGTTTTTTTTAGTTTCCAAAATGATTAGAATGAAAAATTATTTTTTTTTACTCAAATTTGTGCTTTAGAAATTCTTAAAGTCAAGCTGTGGGATGTACCTTAAAATAGCTTAATATATTAATGTAAATGAATATTCTGGCACATGAAGAAATAATACAATATTTCCACTACTTTCTGATCACATAGTTCCTGCGTAATTTTCCAATTATTGTATTTACTGTATTAACTTTATTGATATATACACGTGTAAATGTACATTAAGGTGTACACATTTAAACAGTCGAAGTACTACTCAACATCAGGGCATTGTGAATGGTGTATAACTTCGCACCAACTAATTACATCATGCGCACACGGGTCGAAAACTCTTGAAGAATATGGCGGGGACGACAGCGAAGCCACTCCCCCCTTGTCTTTCCCGCCCACTCACGCTCTAGTATTCGCACCACGCCCCGTGACGTCAAGGGACGTTGGCGCCGCCCATGCCGTGGACCCAGCGGTGCACTCGCAAATAGGAAACATGAGTAGAGAGCGCATGCAAACTGCTCCGTACCCGCTCTCCGGTTTCCGACACGGGACTGCTTTTCTGCCGATAGCAGTATCATAGATGTGTGCAATATTTATAGTCGGGACTCTGTGCGCGTAAGAAAGTTCCCCGGGTGGCCAGACTCGGATCACAGCATTCGAGGCGGAATCGTATTGTGTGCGAGCTTTACTTGTTTCTTACTCTCCTAGTCAGGATTTTTTAATCCGCAATGATCAACACTTTACTTGATCCACTTGTTCTAAATTCGTCGGCAAAGTGCAATTTTTTTATTTAACGCNGGGGGGGGGGGGGGGGGGTAATTTAGAGCTGTATGAAGCTTAAAGTTTATAGACAGGTGGTATATTAATGCTGATTCACAAACACCTTCGGGATCGGACAAAATTGAGAACGCGTCATCCTGAAGGATAAATCCTACGGAAGGAAAAAATTTAAGCTTTTTATTCGCGTAAAAGTTTGTCTCTGCTGGAAACTCAAATAAAAACAATCACGTTCATCAATGTTGACCACGTGACTCTGGCAGATGTGCCAGGCGATGGGTGAGTATACACTGGGAACATGCTCGCAAGGTGACAATGAGACTGCCTCTTCCTCAGTCTTGTCGGGTACTCACGTAGTAGTCGACGGCGGGGGCGGCGTAGGCCAGTCCGGCGCCGTGTCCGGCGGCCAGTCCGGCGCCGTATCCCAGTCCGAGTCCGTGAGTAGCGACGCCGCCGTAGCTGACGGCTCCTCCGTGCAGAAGCCCAGCTTGGCAGGCCGCCACCGCCATCAGCACTACAACGGCACTGCACACCTGCCACAAAACGTACACGCCATGGACAACTATTTTTATTTACTAGAGATTCGGGTGACTTTTAAAACTATTGAACAGCAAAATAGTTTTTTTTTTTATAAATTAAGAGGGTGTGTATATATATATATATATATATATAATGCTGCCGTGGCATGATTTCAATAATACCCAGATGAAAATACGGAGACAATTAAACATAATACTCGTATGGTAATTTTAATAGGTATATTGATTTGTACAATTCTCGAAACTTTAATTTAACACGATGATTGCGGTCGGGTAAACTGTTGCGTGACGTCACAGGAGTGGCATATTACACATTCTGTGAAATCCGACACTTGTTTATATGCTTTAATGGTTTTAAGGTACTTAAGTAATTTAAAGTTAATTTTAAGGTAATTTAACTGTAATTTTTTTCTCAAAAGTTGATTTTAAAATACGGACAAACCTCATGATAAATCTGCAAGAAATATATTTCATGACATTTTAATAACATGAAAAATTATTTTGAGCTGTCTTATAACAATATTATCTACGTTAAAGTGCGAGGTTTGTGCGAAAAACTAGGTACATTCAAAAAATTTTGATTTCTATTTTTACTTATTTTTGACAAATAGTTTTCCTCATTTGTAAAAATATTTTTTCGAAACTATTATTTTATGAACAACAACAAAGGTTGCAATCTTTTTAAAAGTAGAAACTGGTTTTAGGCTTTTGAACGTCCTTAAGATGTCCGTCTTCTTGGCGCTATTGTTCGGTGTGCGAGGCAGAGAAGAGCGGGAGCGATAAGGGCGACAATGTCATGCGCATCAAGTACGCCATCGCCACTAAGCGCAAGGCTCCGGACTGGCTTTTAGCGTTCTCGTCGTGCTGTGTGTTCCTGCGGGAATTCAAGACGTTACATTTTAATTTTATTTTGCAGAAAGTCTGTGGCAAGGTAGAGCGCAAAAGTTTCAGATATTTTTATATATATTTCACTCAAATATTTTGAGTAAATGCACTTTGAAAAATCCTGTTTTGAGTATCTGGAATGGTGTTGCATCACCTGAAGTGCGTGCTTTTCATAGATCTTTTCAGAGGATGCACGTTTGTTGTTCTACAGAACTGAGTAATATACCGGAATATATGTCAAATACAAGCCCTTTTACCCTTCCCCTTATCGAACATTTATTATTACAGATTCATCAGTTTTAAATTCGCGTAGACAGTTTTGACAAAGAGTATTAAGAATATAGAGGTGAAATAGCAGCTTCTTCCGCGAACTTCGTTATGGTAAAGTCAGATACTGTGTTTTGAAGGTTAAACTATTCTATTGATGATCTAATGAATGTGGTATATGGTAAATTTACATTTTGTAAGTTTTGTTTTGTGCTGAAAACAGCTGTATTGGAAAAAAATACTTTGGTATGACTAAACCCATTCCTTGAGTATAGAGCAATATTTTTATAATATAAAAAAAAAGCTCTCTTTTCTTCTTTCATGTAAAGAAACGCCATGATGCCATAAAAAAATATACAAAGAAAACTTTTAATCACAGCAAACTTCAGTTTATGTAACCATCCCTTTGAATTAAAGTAAGGTTTGGTTAAAGTAAATAAAAGAGCCTCAAAGGCTTATATTTTACATGACGATGCGGAGTTACCCCGGGCAGGAATTGAACCGTTTCCCCGTGGTTCAATATAAGTGGTCTGACCACAACACCACTGTGGTGATGCTTGAAATCATTTCAAGGCAAGCTAGAGTTCACACGCGTGCGCATTTGAGTATCTGAATTGTCACATTCTCCTTAGCCTTCGGAAAAAGGACTCGGGAGTAACCGGTTTTTTTCTCTGCATGACCAACCATAGGTTGAACCACGCACGTGTGACCTCCCACCCCTAAAACTGCGCCCTTTCTGGGGAATGCAGGTGTATAACTTGTCCTTTTCTTTTACTGATTTTCCATATGTTTTTATTTTGGCCTGTGGCTTCGTGTTGTCCGACCACATTATTTATATATACATATATTTCATTTATTACATGCATCTCCCCACGTAGATGGCCTGTCAATTCCTATATATTTCAACCCCTCTAGAGGTTGCCCTCGCTGCCCGGAGTGTGGAAAAGACGCGGTCGACCACTGCTCCCACACACATCCAGGGGATTCTAATTCTATGCACTACGCCTTCTTCAGTGGCACTAACCACTACTACTAATATATCAATACATTACATTACAACTCCTTTTTCATCAGTGGTGGCTAAGTAAGCGGGCCTGTACTGCCCTACTCAAACTCCCCACCCCCTTTTTTTTACCGGTCCAACCGTTCGGAGTCGTGTCCTTATGTCTCAAGTACCGTTTTCGAGTCGAGTCGTCTTAAACCAGGACCGTTTCCCTTCTTCAGTTGCGACTTCCGCATTTGTCTCAGTTCTTTTTTCCATATTTATTTCTACGCGTGGGCTGGATAAGCCTCCTCCCCCCCCCCCCAACAATTAACCAGTTGCCTACTGGTTGTACCCAAATAAAGTTTATTCTGTTTTTTTTTTTTCAGGGGTCACCGGATTAAGGCAAACGACTGTTAATATACAGCACTACTTACTATAGGCAATTCACGGTAGAGTGGGTACTTTTGAAAGCCGTTTCATTTGGAATAATAGTCAATACACATATTTTATTTTAGCCGTAGACGTGAACTTTCAATTGCGGTGGAATACACACACTGTGTTCGTTACTTTCATGTCGATATTTATTTAAAAAAGGTGGTAAAAGTATTTTTAAAAAAATGGCCTGAAAGGGAAAAGTAACTAGGGCCTCAAAAGTGCTCACTTTACCGTGCACAGCCTACACCAATCTGGACTCGCGTTCGGGAAGACGTGGTTTCCATTCCCGGTCCGGCGACTCCGACTTCGGTTTTCCGTGGTTTGCCGAGATATCTCCACGTGCATAATGGGGTGACTCCTCACTGCAGGCCATGGTTGATCTCTTCCCTGTCGCTACTTCTCTCAACAAGTTGCAACGCCTCTGAAGACCACGAGATCACGCTGTCTAAGCCCTGCCTTTTCACTGCCAAGATTTGTCAGTATTATATAATTAAACCTTACGATTTTCAGATTATTACTCTTTATCTGATTTTATTTACACGTTGGCAAAACAATCACGGATTTTACCGATCACTGTCTGTAAAGTTCCTGTTATACGGTTTTTCTCTTTATTCGCGTTTTCTCTCCGAGACAGCGGATTAAAAAATATCGACGATCAAAGAGAACGCCGGGTAATGGAGGGACTGCTGTAATTGGACGTGTATCTATTATGCGCCCTCCGGCGGACGTTAAGTCAATAACGAACCTGTAAGGCAATAATAACATCGTCCTTGGCTATCTGGTGGAGATCTGCTCACTGGGACTGCAGTTGGTCGACGAACATTTGAGGATCGGTTTTACAGCGGACTGTGTAGTCTAGTCATTCAATCCGCAGTTCATTTCTGTCCCTGCCAGTTGCGTGTGACGCCGAGAACGATTTGAAAGTCAACTACTGTGTTGGCAGAAGTGCTCAAGTTGTGGCTGTCTAGGAAAGCGATGACTGTTCCATTGGTGACAGTGGACAATTCTGTAAATAATTTGAATAATTCTGCATCGACCGTCCCTAATAACATACCTTTTTTTCTTTGCAAAGATTTCCCCTTGCGTGCACTTACTGCTGTTACAAAGTAAACAGAACAACCAATGTTTCTCGAATAATTCAGCTGATTTTTCATGTATTTTTCTGATCTGATCGTAGTAAAAGCATTCGTGGCTATTGTCACTGCCAATAACCAAGAGGAAAATGGATTAAAAAATAAGACGTGGTATTTTAGTTTTAGGATTGGTGTATTTTTCTTTTTCATTTTATTAAATGAGTTTCAAATTACAATAATAAAATTGTGATATTTTAGTTGATATCAACAAACCAATGAAATACATGTGACCAGCGATTTACCCATACCTTTTTTGTTCTCCTTATACAATTTTCTCGAGTTTCCCAGTATCAAAATAATGTGAAATAGTCTAAAAGATTGATTTACAGTTTAGGGCAAAGAAAGTATACGTTTAACTTTTAATTTTCTTGTTTCTTATGGGAAAATATTAACACTATAATTCCTCGACAACGTAGCACCATTCATGCCGCTAAATGTCACTACAACTCATCCTACCAGTAGTAAGCATGGCATGGCATGGCATGGCATATCATAGCATAGCACTCCCACAACGTACTTAAGGCTGAATGGCACGTCTGTCAACAGAAGGTAAACAAAAGACTGCGACGAACCCACTAGTCTCGTTATGTGCGAAATGAGATTTAGGAAAAATGTAGCAGAAATAATACGACACATTTTCTGTTTACATCTGTGTTTTCACTATAGTTTCTCAGTAACTCCCCCTTATACGTTTATAGTGAGCGAGTGCAGTTTCATATTTAGTAACAGTGAGCAGTTTACTTACGAGCAGGAAGTTTTAATCTCTGTGATTTCTAGAACCGCTTTGATAGCACAAGCATTGTGTCGTAACAGCAACTGTTTCATAAATACACGCTAAGAAAATATTTTCGTGTATGCAGCCTATTCATTTTTTCACTGCACAAATTTTTACAATCTCGGATTGATATTTATTGCTCACGCTTACATAACTGTGAAATGCTAACAGTTGACTGCAATGAAAGATTGGTCGGAAGTGCACAATATGATTATGTATTTAAAATTGAAGTGAAATAAAATAAAAATTAGTTTCACTTACGGACGCCATTTATAAGCTCAAGGACCCTCGGGGTTTGAATTGCAAAACGATTTACGTGGTGAATTGTGGTGAGTCGTAAGTTTAATTTCTTCTCTTGGATTCTCATTTTTGGAGCAGGGCGCTACATGTGCGGTAAATATTTAAAACCAAGAAAATTAAGAAATTTGTATATATTAAACGGAAATGGAGAAATTAAAGTAATACGGAGTGCATACTGGGAAGTTATACCTGCGTAACAATTTGAAATAACGGGTTTCCTGAAAGCGTGTTATTTTCAATAACAGTGCGAACTGCTTCTGCCTGTCAGAGTATTATTTTCTTTGCTAGGAAAATAGCCTTAACATCTGATAATCCTTCCGGAGAATATAGTGTTTTCTGAAACAGTCAAGCATGTTTTTAGTTTTTTAATTAACACTATTTTATTTAGAAATTTTGCTATTTTATAAAGAAAAAGCATTTGAAATGTATTTTCACATTATTGTGTTCGTGGAAAAGTCAGCAATGTTTGAGTCGCCTGATATTATACGAAAACTCTGTAAATGCTATCATTCATTTTAATTACCGGACGACCAATCTCTACCGTAATAATACATACCGTCACACATTCACTCGCTTTGCGGTCTTGCGAAGCGATCCGGAATACGAGCGGTCTACCTGGTTAGGAAGAAGTGAGATCCGACTTCGACACACAACAAGGGGTGCGTCGGATGAAGCTCATTGTGAGTTTTCTGAACAAAAGAACTGGCCGTGTATATCCGTAACATTTTTTGTTAAATAACAACTGGTTTTGATAGCAGTCCATCACCGCGTATTAATCAAAGTAATATATTTTCACGTAATTGCATGCATGCGAGTGTGCGTGTGAATACGTACGTAATTTCTAAGTCATCGAATACTCCTAATATTGAATAACTAAAAATATTTTTGTTGACTCACGAAACTGTGAAAACTGTGATGTGATTTTGTATGTGAGTTAGGAAACAATGCTATTGCAGGAAATGGTTACGAAACTTAAAAAACTTGTATACTTTACTAATTTTTTTTTTGAGATTAAAATATCGTGAACACAGATGCAAAATTTTTGTGAGAAAGTATAAATGTTTTCTAAGGCAGAGTTCGTTAATATAGCTTGAATCACGAGTGTTAAAATTATAATTTAAAGTGAGCCGTTGCGTGTGACTTTTTTAAGATTTCGAGTTGATTTTAATTTATCATANCAGAGTTCGTTAATATAGCTTGAATCACGAGTGTTAAAATTATAATTTAAAGTGAGCCGTTGCGTGTGACTTTTTTTAAGATTTCGAGTTGATTTTAATTTATCATATAGCCCTCCTTACAGCATATTAGTGGGCCGTTAGTAATCCCAGTAACATAAAATAATTTTTCGGACTATAAATATTTGTCATTAAGTCAGTTATATTTAGAATTGCGAATAAGTTTGCTAAGATGAAGCGCAAGTTTTCCCAGAAAATATATTTTTAGCGTGACACCAATTAGTTAAAGTCTATTAGATTAGAGGTAAAATTGCGTAAACATTACTTGAAGCCTTACCTTAAGGGAAGCCATGTTAGTTAAGTCTGTTAGGTGCTGCTGCTTGCTTCGACTGCAACTGAACACCCAAAACCGTGGCACGTCTTTTATATTGAAAACTTTCTCATGAACGGCAGGGAATTCAGGGTCGCAAGGAGGTATAATTTTTTTCCCCTCCCTGCTGCCATGGCTTTCGTCCGGGGCATGTAGTTCAGCACGATGGCAGTCGCTGCTCGATTGCATAAGCGTGCATTTCCAACTCATTATTTTTTCACGCTCGCCGGAAAAAAAAAAAAAAGGGAAGGAGGAAACCGTATTGTGCGCGCGGCGAGGGAGTTGGGAAACAGTTAAATGCTTCGGAACGTGGCCTCTAGTAAATACGTGCCAGGAAATAAAAGATAATCGAAAGGGTTGGGAGGGGGAGGGGTGGAATGACTCTATTCTGCGGGTGTCGCAACAACACCTTCCATTCCAGGAACACCGGTCTATTTTTCTCTCTTATTTCCGTCCCGGACGCTATCGGAAAATCCCCCCCCCCCC
>NQII01000441.1:831308-871649 GCA_002778355.1 Clitarchus hookeri
GGGGGGGGGGGGTAGGAGAATAAATTACGTACTCGACGGCGGTTAAACGGTAACTGTCTCGGCGTCCCGGCTTTCGCCGTAACTCCAAGGTCGCCTTTAAGAAGGGAATGTGTCTCAAAGGACCACGCGACCCACACACACAGTCCTCGAAGGAATTTATTCCTTTCTACCCGCAACTAAACAGTTGCCGCTTGCTTTCCCTCGGCGCCATTGTTTGATTTGATAACTCACGATCGCGCGAGCTTAGACTGTAGTCGCGGTGAGCGTTTATGTTCCGTCTCCTCTGCACAGTCCAGTCACGGTTACTCCATGCGTTCCTGAAGCCCTGCTCGAGTTCTACTTACAGTATATCCCTCCGCTTTGTGCAGCCGAATCTTTACCTAATGCTAGGAAATTACAGCGAAGGACAACGCACCCAATTCGTGCGCACTCTCAATTCTAATATTATTTGTCACGAGAACTATATCTCACTAGGCGCTGCCAACACACGTGTTTTCTCACTGTTTGTATTCATATTTATTATAAATTAATTATTATAATTTATAAATAAAACCCTTGGTGAAACTTTAATTTAACGGAAAAATAAGATACTTTTATGTTATCAGAGGTGTAAAACGCTTGTGATACATGGCGTATTTAGGAAATAACTAAACACGTGCCATACATGGGGTGATTTTTCAAAGGTTTGATTCAATAAGTGTGAGGAAACGCGCGAATACACCGTAAGCTACTTGGCCGTGTCGTTTGCCTGGAAACACAATTTAACTGAGCGATAGTGAAAGGCCTGCGTAATCCCTTATGAATCACTCCGCGGCACGTAAGAACTAACTTTGCCGTATCTCATGCGACGATCATGCAACGCACTCATTTTTATAGGCTTTTCACGCTAAAATGAGCAATTTCGAATGCTTAAGATCTACTTGTGAGCATAGTGTGTATTGCTCCGCCATATGTAAAATTAACAGTGTGCCGGACCTCATCACTTTATTCATGCGTCAATCAAATAAAACTGTGGAATTATTAAAAATGTAAATCTATTACAAATTTGCTATTTATTATATAAAGTGTAAAAAAAAAAAAAAAAAAAAAAAGATACCATTTCAGTATTGGCAAACGTGTACCTAACAATTTTAATTCAACGTCAAAACGTGGAACTATTTTTCCTTCACCGTTGCCAACTGGGCGCAAGCAACTAGGCGTGGCCGTTAAAATCCTATTCAGGTAAGGCAAGTGATGTATTACAGCGGTTGATTTCAAACGTTTTCAATTAACCGTGAACATCCTATGTCTTGTCTGTTGCTATAATTTGCACAGTGCCGTTCAGTTGGCACTACCGTAAACGAAACCTACTGGCTCCAGAGAAATTTGTCCAATGTCTAGAGACACTAATTTATAGCGAGTAAACTTGATTGGTGACTAGCTTGTAATATTACGTGTTTGAGTTAAATTATATTATTTTACCTTATATCTCTGCTGTGTGTTTTTTTTCCCCTTTTTTTTATTAGGGCTTGTGGAAATCCCGATACACCGAAACGGTAACTTCATGATTCGTTTGTTAACAGTTAATCCCCGTGAAAAATTAATCAACAAATAGTTAAATAAGCAAAACGATACCATATTTTTGGAGAATAAGTTGCCAAAGAATATTTTTGCTGACTACAATTCTATATACCCGTGGCCTCTTGTGGAATATATTCATGTATTTATACATGTTACTTAAATAGAATGGTTTAATTCGTGGCTTTCGAATGTACTTTTTTTTCTGTTTTATTTAAACAGTGAGTTACAGTTTTGGCTTATCGTAACTCGCACTGACTCTAGTGGAATATAAAAAAATATTTCCACACACCCACACCAGAGTTCTGACGTAAGAAAATATAATAGTATATAAACGCGTTGGATTGTAAGCTAGTAATCATTCAAGTCCTCTCGCAATAAATTACTGTATCTAGGTATTGCAGAAATATTCCTAAAGCTAATACGTTTCGTTACATTATTGCCAACTGAATGTCGCTGTGCGAATACTGGCGGTAGGCGATCCAAAAGGAAAATAAATTACGTTCAAACATATCTGTTGTAATTTTTCTTTTTTAAATGCATTATTTTCTTCTTTTTTTTTACAGAACTGAAAACAATATATGGTATAAGAAGTAACTGCTCAGTAATTCATAATTTTTGGGTAAATTATTAGCTACTCAAATGGGCCAAACTAATTTGTGGAGTTTATGTTGCGGCAAAACAAATTTTGTGTTGAATTGACATTAGTGTTAAATATTTTCTTGTATTTTCTTTGCTTAAAAAAAACATTTCGATGTCAAATAAAAGATAGAATTATTTTCTCACCCAAAAAATTAAATAACACAAAACAAATTATCACAAAAAAAATACAGCCAGGAGGTGAATCGAAGCCGCGCCTTAAGTTCTTGAAGTCACACCAACTTCTCTATCTTATTACGTCCGTCTGCGTGTTATATTGTAGGTATTCACTTCCATATAAGAACGAACNTCACACCAACTTCTCTATCTTATTACGTCCGTCTGCGTGTTATATTGTAGGTATTCACTTCCATATAAGAACGAACTTCAGACTTCAGTTGTCTGTGGATACGTGGAGATCCTCTATGCTCTAGAATTATGTATATGCATATTTGGCAAACGTAAACTGCTTTGCGAGGCTTGAGATCTGGTCTAAGCTACAGTAAGTTCTCATACCATGCTTTAAAATTTAAGTACAGTGGTTTCATTTAACAAGGTTATCGCTTTCCACTAAAAATCCGCCATTTTACAGCGCCAAGTCAGTGACAAGGGTATGGAACGAGTTTGATTATCGGGTAGATGTCGTTCGGGCCGCTCGTGGTGATCACAATGAACATTTATGAATGTATGGTTAACAAACTTCACAGTTTCACGGTTCATTTGATTGGTCAACCAAGGTTGTAGGCTGTTTGGTTTCGATATTATAGACCTTCAAAGTTGGGATANTCACGGTTCATTTGATTGGTCAACCAAGGTTGTAGGCTGTTTGGTTTCGATATTATAGACCTTCAAAGTTGGGATACCATACCATACTCAGTTGTCTGTTCGCAGTTTCTTCACACTTTTCAAATTAAGCATTTGAAAAATCAGAGCCCATGTGTGACGTGCTTGGTTGTTCCCTATATACGTCGAGTATCACAAGCGTTTTATACTTTTGGTTAAAATTAACTTCTGCATTTATATATTATTTATAAATTTTAGTATTTAATTTGTAATTATTATGAATAAAACAGGGAGAAAATACGCGTGTTGGTAATACCAAATAAGAAATAGTTGTTATGGAAAAATTTTTATTACAATAAGTGCGCACGAATACGGTGCGTTGTTCCTCTGGTGGAATTCTCTTGACTCGGCTAAGCTTAGTTGGCATGAGGTGGAGGGATATCATGGCAGTAGAACTTTATCAGGGCTTCAGCAAAGTTGGAAGTAACCGTGAATGGATTATACTCCGTATAACACAGTTTCTATACCGGAGCTACACGGAGAAACAGCCTAAGTGCATTTAATTCCCCATATAGCGTAGTTCAGGAAGAATTTTTTTTTTTCATAGATTGGCTTAAAAACAGTTTAGTTGATCTGAGTTTACGAAAGAACAATTAAGCGTTAAAGTTTGNTTTTTTTTCATAGATTGGCTTAAAAACAGTTTAGTTGATCTGAGTTTACGAAAGAACAATTAAGCGTTAAAGTTTGCGTTATAACTTGTACAGAAGGACTGGATATGTGTTATCTTACGTATTGGTTTTCAATGAAATGCTTTGTTGGGATTTCCTTCAGCGTTAAAATTAATGTTTGTATTTTTTATCTTAAGTAAAACTTGTGAGTCTAAGACCAATCAGAAGAAAGCAGTTAGTTATTGTTGGTGGGAAACTTTTTTTTTTATAATGATGTAAGTACAAAATATATTTAGAAGGCATGTGTATGCACATATTTATAATTATATTTGTTCACAAAAATAATCTTTTTTACTAGAAAATGTCTGCCTTGAAGTATGATATGCTTAAATATGGTTGTGTTGTACGAGGTTAGGTTAGGAACAAAAGAAAACAGCACAGGCTTGTCACAAGTTTTCATTGGTCGAACTTCAGAATTATCATGTGCAATGTGAATTGTAAATCCAGAATATGTAGTTTCATGTACGAGAACCGCGGCTACTGCATAATTATTAAGGCCATATTTCCCGATAATTTTTATTTTATTATCTGAAAGAGATTTATATAAGGACCACATAAATGTAAAGATTTGTAGTCAAATGAGTATAGTTTTCAAAATATAGCATCAAAAATTCGAGAATCTGGGAATATGGGAGCCTAAGTTTCTATTATCCTAATTAAATCTGCCAATTAAATGACATGTCACGTGATATATATCATATAAACAACTAACTAATTAAATATCAAAGATATTTAACTATAAATACTCTGGTAATGGAATCCTGTAATCTACTTTGAAATATGTATTAATATGTATTCGTCTGAGAGAAAATAGTATTAATATTTATTTGTTTCCCTTGGTTGAATAAAAATGTGTTGGCAAAACATAAGTACCTATTGTAATATAGATTAAGGATACCAGTACCAGAGTTCCCATTGTTAAATATCCTAGATACTTAATTAACATGTGTATATGATACAGATAACGTGATATGTGAATTATTTGCCGAAGTTAATTAGAAGCAGAGAAAATTGTTTTTCCATATTCCAAATGTTTTTATTTTTCGGTGCTATATTTTGAAAACTAAAATCATCTGACTACAAATATTTAAATTTATGTGGTGATTATATAAAACTATTTCATATAAATAAATAAAAAATGCCTTAAGGTTTACATATGTTTTTAAAAATTGTCAACACCGGCCGACTTCCCGTGGCGCAGTCGGTTGGTGCGCCGTCTATCTGGGGTACGGGAGGTTCTGGGTTCAAATCCCAGGAAAAGCATCCGTGTTGGTTTAAGTTCTTTCAACTCGGGACCCGTAGGTGCATGTCATTCGCGGACCACGACATGAAATGTGACCCTAGGATGTAGCGGCGCTGGAATGCAAGGGCGGGGGAAACGGGAGCACCCCGAGACAAAACGCCAACCAGCGGCATCATTATCCAGCACGATCCCCACGTGCAAAAAACCCGGGAGTGAACGCGCGCCGGGAATCGAACCCGCATCGCCGTGGCGGGAGGCGATCGCCATGGCCACTAAGCCACCGCTGCCCCAGTTAGTGTGTGAGCCGTCTCCTGATAAGCCAATCAGGCGCGACGCCGGGGGGACGTAATTAAGCCCGTTCCAATTGCAGTGTAAACGCAGCTTTAATCTCGGAACGACGTGTAGAAGCCGCGAGCAGACACCGTCAGTTCCGCTCCCGTGGTCGGACGTGTCGCCGGGCGGTTGAAGGTCCGGGCTGGACGAAGTCCAGGAGGAAACCACGGGCTTCACTCTCGCCTACTTGGTGTTGTGGTGAAGGGGGGCAGTGTTCCTCTCGTTTCGCCGTCCACCCACAATCATCTCCGCCAGGCGGGGCCATCTCGGGAGACAGCACGGCGCGAGACACAGTCCCGGGTAATGAGGCAGGAGAGAGATCGTGTCTCCGGTACACATGCCGGCAGACACGACTCAGTTCGCGTTACCTGCTCGTGAGCCGCGGTAAACACACGATGATCCCAAACTCCGAGTGCACCCGGGGCGGCGGTGGCTCAGCGGTTAGACTGCTCGCCTCCCACCGAGGCGAACCGGGTTCAATCCCCGGCCGCGTCACTCCCGGATTTTTCGGCAAGTGGTAATCGTGCCGGACGATGCCGCTGGTCAGCGGGTTTNAATCCCCGGCCGCGTCACTCCCGGATTTTTCGGCAAGTGGTAATCGTGCCGGACGATGCCGCTGGTCAGCGGGTTCTCCCGGGGATCTCCCGTTTCCCCCCAGCCTTGTATTCTGGCGCTGCTCTATTCTCACCTTATTTCACCCTCGTCGGCTCTCAAGACGTCCGTGTTAAGAGCCACCCGAAATCTCTCAACTCAACGGCCAATTATCTTCCTTGTGAGAAACTGATTTGTATAGCCCCACTCGCTGTTACTTGCCAACTTTTCTGGAGCCCTGCTACAGTTCTACTTGCATGATACTCCTCCTCAAGCAGTCAAAGGTTAACAGAGTGTAGAAAATTACACCAAAGGGACAGACAACGCGCCACATTCGTCCGCACTCAGTCTAATAATATTTTGCATGAGAACTATTTCTTGCAAGGCATTACCAACGCCCATTTTCTCCCTGGTTTTGTTCGCATTAGTTTGAAATAATATATATAATTTATGGATATAATGAAAACAAAAATTCAGTTTAAGCAGAAATAATCTACCTTTATGTTAACACACGNAATCCCCGGCCGCGTCACTCCCGGATTTTTCGGCAAGTGGTAATCGTGCCGGACGATGCCGCTGGTCAGCGGGTTTTCCCGGGGATCTCCCGTTTCCCCCCAGCCTTGTATTCCGGCGCTGCTCTATTCTCACCTTATTTCACCCTCGTCGGCTCTCAAGACGTCCGTGTTAAGAGCCACCCGAAATCTCTCAACTCAACGGCCAATTATCTTCCTTGTGAGAAACTGATTTGTATAGCCCCACTCGCTGTTACTTGCCAACTGTTCTGGAGCCCTGCTACAGTTATACTTGCATGATACTCCTCCTCAAGCAGTCAAAGGTTAACAGAGTGTAGAAAATTACACCAAAGGGACAGACAACGCGCCACATTCGTCCGCACTCAGTCTAATAATATTTTGCATGAGAACTATTTCTTTCAAGGCATTACCAACGCCCATTTTCTCCCTTGTTTTGTTCGCATTAGTTTTAAATAATATATATAATTTATGGATATAATGAAAACAAAAATTCAGTTTAAGCAGAAATAATCTACCTTTATGTTAACACACGTATAATACGTTTGCGATGCGTAATATATTAAGGAAACAACCAAACACGTAATACATAGGGTAATTTTTCAAAGGTTTGATTCAAAAGGCGTGAAGAAGCCGTGAATATACTAATAAGCTCTGTTGCTGGTCTAGGTTATGATTGCTTTATATTTCCTTAGCCAAACAAAAACCGTAAACATTATTGGCTGAGACAACGTAACAAGTTCTGTGTCGGCTTAAGTGCAGCACGGATCATAAAAATCCTTTTTTTTCNCATTATTGGCTGAGACAACGTAACAAGTTCTGTGTCGGCTTAAGTGCAGCACGGATCATAAAAATCCTTTTTTTTTCAACACCTGAAGCAGTAAATAATTAGGTCTGAAAGGGCTATGAGTCGAGATGATGGTAAATAGCGGGANTTTTTTTTCAACACCTGAAGCAGTAAATAATTAGGTCTGAAAGGGCTATGAGTCGAGATGATGGTAAATAGCGGGAAAAGTTGACTGTTGGCTAGGATTCAACGTACTGTACACATGCCCAACAGTTTTATTTTCTTATTCGCTGTCGTGAATGTATGAAGCTGCTTCCCCATTTCACTGGACAAATGAGGATTCTGGTACTATAAGCAGGGACCTGAAGTATTCGCGAGTTCAATGACCTGCAGACTAGACTCTGCAGCCTTAAGTACTAATATGTTGATATCAACTGCACATTGGTTGTCTGCTGTCGCAGTGGAAGGCGATGATTGGGCCACCGTTCCCCAGAATGTGTCAAACACCGTGTGGACCAATTGCTAAGGTTATATAAACACACGTGTTTTGAATTCTAGTTTGTCCCGAAATGAATCCGCGAATTCTTCAGGTCTCTAACTATAAGGCAGAAAGTTGGCAATTTGTCTGCAAACAACTTACCCGAGTCAACACCTTGTTCATCCAATCATGAAAGAATAAACTAGTTAGAGTGTTAAAGAAGGTATGTTGGCTCAAAAAATTCTCGCGATCTTCCATCATCTCTAGTTATGAGCTACCTTTGCGCACATTGTGTATTCTTCCAACATACGTAAAACTTAACTTAGTCGTGGACGTGATAACTTTATTGATACGTCGATCCAGTGAATCTGAAATAATTAGAAAAACAAATATCTTACACGCACGTATAATATATATTANTTATTGATACGTCGATCCAGTGAATCTGAAATAATTAGAAAAACAAATATCTTACACGCACGTATAATATATATTTTTTTCATGTTTAATATTCGTAAGATAAAAATACGTAAATTAAAAATTCCCACAGTTTATTTATTGATTTCTGAAAACTTATCTTCCGCGACCGTCGTGCTTTTTTGCAGACGGTTATTTCATATCCGAGAAAATATATAATATGTTAAAAATCTGGAAAATAATTACCCGAATCTTGAATGACCTGCTTACACGCACTATATGACATCTACAGAACTACGTTTTAGTTTGTGATGTTTAAACTAGNGAATCTTGAATGACCTGCTTACACGCACTATATGACATCTACAGAACTACGTTTTAGTTTGTGATGTTTAAACTAGCAATAACACTGTTATAGTACAGACTCAAACATACTTTGCAACGTTTTCACCAATCACAATGTTGGAACGAAGTATCAGCAGGGTGTGAATTAAACTTTTTTTCTGAGGGGCGAAATTTCATTTAGTAAACGAAAGACTTTTTTGAGTAAAGTGGCTGATATTTGGTGGCGGAGATGTGTGTTAGTTTATGTGTTACAAACAAAGTGCGGTGTAATGTGTCTCCGTTCTGTGCCTGGTGTGAAACTAAGTACACCAGTGCGACACCACAGAGTAAATAAACACGCAGAGACGAGATGGGAACGGGGCTTGCGTCTTATTGGCGGGCTGCGGAAGGTTCTCGATTGGTCATGCTTTGGCTGGCAAACAAATTACCAGCCGCTGATTGGCGAACGGCGTTCCGACATGTCGCTGTGCAGTTCCGCCATTTTTGGTGACGTGTTTGGCCGGAGTTTCGCGGAATAGGCAGCTATTTGGCCTCTGTATTATTACTTACTCTGTGGCGAAAGGAAATTTCGCGTTACACCGGAAAACCTGCTTGGTGACGGTCAGTATAACTTGGTCGTCTGTGACCTAGTGTATTTCCCAGCCAGCACTTTAACTACATCAGAAGTACGCATCAAGCTTTGTCATTGTAATTTGTAAGCGGGAAAGATTTATTTCATCATTCATCATGCATTATTATTCTTTAGGAGAGAAATAATTTGTCCCTGCCGGGAAATAATTATTCTTAACGCGAGCCAGACGAGCATTCTATGAGAGAGGAAATTCTCCGGCATTGTTCTCCCTCCAGATTGATTCGNATTCTTAACGCGAGCCAGACGAGCATTCTATGAGAGAGGAAATTCTCCGGCATTGTTCTCCCTCCAGATTGATTCAGAAAGTTATGTCAACTGCTCGCTCACAAGAAGAGCAACAACATGCTCAACTCAATGAAACATTGGGGAAGACTCTGGTTAAAGTGGGTTGTGACGGGTAGTAGTCAATGACTGCCAACTGTCGAGAAGAAGGCATCCGCGTGGCTGAAGTGTCGATGAAGTACCATACCCCAGTGTCCTATACGTGGTATAACGAGCGTGATTCTGGAAAGGTTGGATAAAGTACTGTTACAGTTTCTCTTTCAAAGTCAGTGGGATAAACCAAGTTCTTTAAGGGATGGAGGTCTTAATTAAGTAAAAGACTTAACTATAATTTCCTAATTTTATTTGCAATAACTACAAACGAAATTCTCTCGATTCAAAAAACTCGCAATAAATTGATATCACTTGCGATTTACAATTAACGACTTCAATCATTACCATTTACATTTGCATGAAAGAAATTAACGTAATTAAATAACTAAAAATCAGTCCCAACAGACAGTGCATCAAAACATATTATATTTTACAAATCGTAACCAGTCCGCAATGTTGTAGAGTTCTCCGAGCACCCTCACACACAGTAGCCTTCGCTACTCGGATATCACACCCTCTCGTCCATTCAAAGCCACAAACACCTCGTCCGCCGTCGCCTCGTAATCTCCCGTCGTCGTCCGTTCTCCTCACGATGTCCCTCGCCGCACTCGTCTTTTCCTGTATACCGGACTCAGTTATTTGACGTCCGCAATAAAGACTGCCGACATTCGAGCTGTGGCTTGTATTTATAGGGTCGTAGGCTATCGTCCAGAAATTTCTCTAGATTCCGCATTGCGCCGAGGGTCCTAGTTCCCCCAGAATATTCTTGCACGTCCTCTAAACTCATCGGCTTCTCTAGCAGGTGGGAGGAGGAGGGGATGTGACGCCAGCCAGGTCTCGCCGATGTTATTCATTACCCTTGACGCCGGGGAGGGAACGAGGCAGCGAGCGGGTCTGCCTGGTGGTGGGGAGGGTCGAGGTGGGTCACCATCCACTGAGGCGGACCGCACATAACGGGAGTTTGCGGTAGTTGCGTGCTACAGCACGTAACAGAACCATGCATAGGGTAACCAGACATCCTCTTTAACACGGGAATGTCCTCTCTTTTTGAGGCCTTGTGAACTGTCCGACCGGGTTTCACAATAAAAAATCTAAATGTCCTCTTCTCCCAGAAAAGTAAAAGATAGCAAAATTTTTTATTTTTTTTTTTTTGTGGATGTTGTTAAACTTGTACTAACGGTGCCAACGAACTTCTCGCAAAAGAGTAAACTTTTGGAAAATATTAGGTGATTCTTTTGTCTTTATCGACACTCATAATTTTCTGTGTCTGTTTTTTTTACATGTCTGAGTTTAGAAGTACCTTATCTATTCAGAATTTTACGATTATTTCCTAGGAAATATACACCTGTTAGAACGAATAAAATCGTCATATATATATGTGTTCGAAATGAATCTGAACCCTGGCTTGCTAGAGTAATATTAACTGTAAATTAAAAAAATTGTGATCAGTGCGTATGTACATCTGTGTTTTGTTGGATACCTCTAAATTATTTACACGGAAAATATTCTGTAGCTATCAAACTATATGGAATTGTCTTTGTTATTAAGAATACACATGATTATCGTTTTCACTGGTTGAATATAAATAATGATCTATACATTCAACCAGTTAAAATATATGTATTGTTTATATTGTTATGTGTTGCTGGTCTGCATCGCTGACCTTGACCCTCGCGAGCGGGCGGAAGAGAAGTACAGAGTACTGATATGATAGTGGGGTGGCAAGTCAATTTAATTTTTTGAATGAAAAGCAGACGATAATATGCCAGCGTTTTTAGTTATGAAGGCATTCTGCCGCGATAACCCTTTGAAGACTCGCCACTCCTGACCTTCGGCGGATAGTGAACACTGTAAACTACAGAATGTACATTGTCAGTGAAAGAATGGACGGTGTAGAGGATGAAGTTAAACAGGAAATAAGAGTGCGTTGAAAAAGGAATGGCAGGAATTTCTTCAGCAGCTCAATTCAACCCTCGCCACATCTGCAGCCGAGAAAAGTGGGGATGCAGTGCAAGTATTAACCAACTCAGCAACCTCGGAGGATAGTCAGCAGCTTTGAAGCATTGGTTTCGCTAATCCAGGAGTGGGAAAGGGGGTCTCAATTAAGCCCGCCCTTACGATGGCAGGACATAATGACTGGATTACCAACACCAGTTTGAAAAAGTCGTCACCCTGAGTGGCTGGTCAGCCGAACAGCGGGCTTACTACCTCGTGGCCATACTGAGAGGCCCCGTACTGAGCATACTACAATCTCTGCCAGAGTGACCGACTAGAGTACGCCACAATAGTGACAGCCTTGAAACTACGTTTCGGCGACCGATACCTGTGACATGCCCATCATGCCCAACTGCGAAGTCACATCCAGCGACTAGGAGAGCCACTGCAGTAGCTATGGCAAGACAGCTTGCAACTGTCTCAACTATCTCTGGAAGGGTGCTCCGAGGAGGCGCGTGACATCAGTGCAGTTGGCTTCTTCGTCGATGCCATAGCCGACACAGAGGTACGGCAAGTAGTACGCCTGGCTGCACCCCACAACATGCAGGACGCCCTGGCCCGAGCAGTGGATGAGGAATCAGCGAGACAGAAGCCCGCACCCCGACGTGCAGTACGCGCAGTGACGCTGAACAAAGATGGACACAGTATAACGAAGACACTGAAGGAGTTGCAGTTGGCTTTGAAAGACATCGCTTCAAGGGTTCATGCTATAGAGCTTCACCGTCCCTCATACAAATTGAGGGAGTGTTGGTCACGTGGACAGCAGGGACACCTCAGAGCCTATTGCCCACAACATCAGCAGCATGAATAGAAGCAGCAGCGAGATGAAGCTTCGATGAGCGCATGCAAGCACTTGCGCGAGGAAATTTGTGAGCTTCGTGCACATGCCCAAAAACTGAGAAATCGCATCGACGAGTTGATGCTACAAGTTGCACACCTCACAAAGCAGTTGGAAAATGCACACGATACCTGGCGAGTACTATCGAGACAGCCTGTGCACACTGTACCACATAGCAGCGAAAGAAACCCATGGCATGGAGCATATGATATATTAGTCCCATGGAAGAAGTGGTTCGTGGGGTAAATAACCAATTGCATGAACTTGAGAAAGGGAGCGAGGCCGTTTGACAGGAACTGACAGTGCTTCAGGGTACTTCGGATGAGGATCCAGCCACAACCTGCAGTATCCACCGCCAGTACCAACACTTTTCAGATGGCTAGACATGGTCTTAAGGAGGATGCAAGGGAACATTCTGTAGTTGTTTAATCTTTTCAAACCAGTAATGAAAGGATTAGTCCTTCTGTAAAGCACAAACCACCATATGGTGACATGATGAAGACCTGGTATGAGAGGAGAACCGGTGTGGCTGTACAACCCACAGAGAAGAAAAGGGTAATTAATGCTTGAAGCTACAGAAATGTTGGGGATGCCCTTACAGGATTCTAAAGAAGATCAGCGATGTGGTCTTTCAGAGTTGTCGTCAAGGCTCTCGGGCGTAGCCGAAGGTTGTCCACATCGACCGACTGACACTCTACGTAGGTCCGGATGTTGCAGAGTGTGTTCGGGACGAACAGACTTGAGGAGAGGGCAGTGTTACGTGTCGCTGGTTTGCGCTGCTGACCTTGGCCCCTCGCGAGCAGGCGGAAGAGGACAGAGTACTGATATGATAGCTAGGCGGCAAGTCAATGCTTTGAATGACAAGCGAGCGATAATCCTACCAACATTTTGACTTATGAAGGCATTCTGACGCGATAAACATTTGGGGGCTCGCTGCTCCTGACCTCGTTATCTCAGCGTGACTCGGGGTTCATCGAACCTTCCAGATGGTCAGGGCGACAGATATAAAAGTGTGACAGGCCTCCGAGCCGGGAGTTGTTGAGTGGAGTGAGTTGATGAGTTAATGCGTGGCTGGAGATCAAGCGAAGGACGACGAGCGAGCGGCGAGAGAAGTGAACAGCGGGAGGAAGGGCTGCGACTGCGAGTATCGGCGCAGCGAAGAGTGCGACAGGCAGGCTGGACTATTGGACTGGATGCCTGAGTGGAAAACATTACAAATGATGGCAACAGACAGACTGGAAGTGTGTTAATGATGAGTATGAGTTTATTTACTATAACCAAACAGAGAAATTAAGGACGTTAATTAGAGTTAAAATATACATTAAATATTGTGCTGACCGAGAAATAAAAATATTAATAGCGAAGATAGATAATGTTATGCTGTAAATAATAGATGTGTGAATAAATTAGAAACCAAATTTAGTTATTTTATTTTTATTAAGACCTCCATCGCTCACGAACTCAGATACGCCCTTCAGGCATCCATGTGTTTGTGTGTATATATATATAAATATATATATACTGTTACTTAACCGCTACATGGAACCGTATTTGGTATACAGTATTTAATGTAATATATTTTTAACTGGCCTGCGACATATTGAACTAATTTTGTATATTTCCATTGTAAAATTATGTGTCCTCTTTCTTCGTGTAATTTTCTTGCAAGGGCCACCTTTGTTGAATGCTGCTTTCAAGAATGTGTCTTCTTTTTGAATAGCACACATCTTGTAACCCTATCTATACATAACCTCTTTCTAATAAGTTAACTAACTGTTTCGAGTGGGGCTTTGACACCCGTGTACCCGTTGGATTGAAGCAGACGACAGCTTCGCCATGACATCTGAGATCCTCGCTGCTGGGGATGTAGTTATCTGCGTTGTTGGTTTGGGTCGCCAGGCGAAACCCATGACCGAGAACGAGGCGAGGCGTAAGACTATTAAACGCTCAGGTCGTTCAGACAAAAGCATTTATTTAAATGCAATTATTTTTTTTTGGCCACGATGATGAACACCCTAGTGTTAAGCATGTATACCATGATGACATTTTCCGTACAAGCTCGGGCGAAAGCTTCCACGAGACCTGCTACCCGAGCCTGCATGCAAGCTGCTATGGAGGGTTCTTTGTAATAACCTCTCCAACGATAATTGCTGCCACACAAGTAAACACGAGTGTTTTTTTTTTTTTAAGATTTCACTTCGGCAATTTTGGTTCAGGAACATTCTTCACTCACGACTTCAGCGCTATGCGTTTACGTGCAGAGCCAAACTTGTTGTTAGGTATAACTGGAACTCGTATGTAAAATAAATACGAATGTTTACCTTAATTTTTTTTAACTCAATGCTGTTTAGAATCAGTAAAACATTTTCTTTTTTTTTTCATTTGCTATTTATTCGTGTCTAATAGTCTTAACGCTTATTCTCAAAACAAAATAAACAAAGTGACTGCACCGTCCTCTCTCTGATTGGCTAAAATTTCATCCTTTTAGAATACCTTCCACCGAAAATTGTGCACGTCCAATTATGAAAACGGTCAGCAGATGGCCAAATCTTCCATAGAACCATTCATACGTGTGGCAATGAATACTTGCATGGGATTGTCTAAGGAATCTTCCGTCGTGGCATATAAGCTTAAAACCTATTAGTGCCATGGTTATGTAGGAGAACGATGCGACAGGGGTAAGCCACCAGGGATTCCCTCTGGTGACAGATCCATTGACGATGGACTGATCCTGGCAGCGGTTGAAACTCCACATTCTGTAGAAGACTTTGAGGGTCCCCCGCCCACTAAGCATAGTCTCTTCGCAGTTTATTCTTACTTCTTTTTAAATAAAATCTCTGATTAATTATACCCATATTTGAAATGTTTAGTTGTTTCCTGAATATGCCGCGCATCACAAGCTTTCCATACTTCTTTTTAAATAAAAGTATCTTATTTTTGGTTAAATTTCACTTTTAGTTGTAATTTATTTAGACAGTATGATATTTTATATATAATTAATTTCAATAAAAACACAGAGAGAGAGAGAGGGGGGGGGATATGTGTTTTGGTAATGTGTAGTAAGAAATAATTCTCATGCAAAATAATATTAAAAATAGTGCGCATGAATACGTTGACGTCCCTNTGGTAATGTGTAGTAAGAAATAATTCTCATGCAAAATAATATTAAAAATAGTGCGCATGAATACGTTGACGTCCCTTTGGTGTCCTTCCCTAGACTTAGTTACGCTTTGTTCGCATGAGGCATTAGAATAGCCTGAAAATAGACTTTCAGCAGGGCTTAAGGGAAGTCGGTAGTAACCATGGATGGGCCCGGCCTCGTTCTCTCGTTTTCTACAGTTACGTTCAGTATTTGTTTGCGCGGCCATCGTACTGTAGTCGAGTGAAATTACGGTTCGCTAGCCACTCTGATAATGAGGGCTGTACTTATCTTTTACGAGCGCAAGATGCTCCCGAAGGAAAGGGGGGCTAGGTTAACAGGCGGTGGCACGTAATTAGCATGTACGTCGGGGATCGAGCCAGAAATGGTAATGGAAAACGACTTGTTGCAATAACTATCGCCCCAGGACGAGAGTCGGTGTAAAACCCTCAACTTTGTGATGTCTATTTAATTAGTTTGAATTGTGCGTAGTTTATAACGAATACTGACCGCAAGAACACACAAGTGCGGTCATCCGGAGAATTTCAATATTGCGAGTGGCAAACGTAGGAAAAAACAAACGTTCGTTTTCCACACAGTCGGAAAGGCTGCAAGCGCCTGTCAACATCAGCACAGATCACGAACTTTCTATTGTAACATTTTAATTACACATTTAGAATGCGTAGAAATACTTTTCTCTTCGTATGGCCGTGAATTTATTAACTTTTTGTTACGTACCAAAGTTTTTTTCCTGCGTTATGTTTGCGAGTGTGTAAAGCATAAAACATTTCGGTGCCATATCAAAATGTTCCCCTTTTTTTTCGGCACACGTAAAAATTAATGTTTCATCCTNAGCATAAAACATTTCGGTGCCATATCAAAATGTTCCCCTTTTTTTTCGGCACACGTAAAAATTAATGTTTCATCCTCACGCAAAATGTTTTAACGAGTTTTGTTTATTTCGCTTTTAAAAATATAACCATTTTCTGTTTCCTTTTTAACACGCGTTTGTATACACCAAGAAAAATGTTTTCTTGAATCAAACAAAGTTTTTTTTTCCGCAACCAAATTAATTATTGTTTGTATAGTGGGAGTGAAATATTTTGTTGCAGAAAACAAATTATGTTGTTCTTATTTGGTTGCCCCAAACTATGATTTGGTTGTTGGAATTGAAGATTAGTTTGGCTATCCGTACATTAAACAGTTTCGGCTAATATAAACAAAATTAAAATCCGACCTACATTCGAACCTAAATCGTCTGCACCCGAGCGCTACGCCGTAGTAAAGTCAGCTTAAGTCACTTCTTATGGTTAAACCGGGATGTTTTCCACAACATGCATATCAACTCCTGCACAACATGCGTATTTAAATTTATTACATTTTACAGCTTGGCATTTAAGATTTTGTTGAACTTGTTTTATTAGGATGTTTATATCATTATTAAGCATTAGTAAATGCAGTAAGAAACACTGTCACTATCCCAATTATCACAAAAAATTGAAACGAACGCTCGAGCTGAGTTTTTGAACGAAGGCGATTGTGAGTTGCCAAACAAACATATACAGTTGATTCAACTAAATATATTGTTGAAAATATTTTTTTTTTTGGCCAGCACAGAGGTTTTGTTAATTTCAAGGTGCATTTTGTTATTTTAACAAAATAAATTTTTTTGCTTTTCAGGTTTTTTTCCTCAACAATATATTTTGTTGGGGCAACAAAATATATTTTTTGCCATATACAAACAAACATTTAGTTCGCTTTAACAAACCTTTTTCTCAGTGTACAATTATATATATATACCCGGAAGAGCCAAAAACATTGGTACACCTGCCCTATATCGTGTAGGGCCCCCCGAGCACGCAGAAGTGCCGCAAGATGACGTGGCATGGACTTGACTAATGTCTGAAGGTATGCAGGAGGCAATTCACACCACGAATCCTGCAGGGCAGTCCACAAATCCAATCTCAGCCAATTTGAGAATGTGGTAGCACGTCTGTCACGTTTAATGATTCTCGGGTCAGTCATCGTTTGTCCCGTTATTTCACGATATTTTTCCGGCCGCAGCGATGTCGAAGATGTGATGTTTTACCGGATTCCCTATATTCACGGCACACTCGTGAAGTGGTCGTACGCGAACATCCAAATGTTATCGCTACCTCGGAGATGCTATGTCCCATCTCTCGTGCGCCGACTATAACACCACGTTCAAACTCACTTAAATCTGGATAACCTGCTATTGTAGCAGCAGTAACCGATCTAGCTGCCGACCGCATCGCGTTACTCTGATTGTTTCCATACCTGTGTTATTTGCATACGCACGGCTAAACCAGTTTTTTTTTTTTTTTTTTTTTTTGGCTCTTCTGTGTATAATTTAGTGTAACCCACAACTCTCTATTGACAGCGAACATTTTGTTCGAAATTTGCAGTAACTTCTTTCGCAGATCTACTAAAGTCCGTAACTGTTAGTCCTTCAAACGTACATAATAAATACATTACGCTAAATAGACCGATAATGAAAGTTTTTCCCCGCATTTGAAAATGAAATGCTGTAACCGGATGAGGGTGTGCCGCTGAGACGTGAGCTAATTAATAAAATTTTCTTAATATAATTTTTTATTATTATTTGCAAAGAAATTACTGTGGGAATTTTTAAATGGCAGTGGTTTAATTTTTTTTTCCACCATAAAGGACACCACTATCTATCATGTAAGTATTAACATAAATGCTGTATATTAAGAAGTACTTGATTGTTTATTACACGCGAAAACTTTTGTTTTATCGCTTTGGTTTCCTTTCGAGAACGTCCGTAAATTAATGGCAATTTTTTTTTCAGATGCTTAATGTTAATATCTGCACTANTTGCACGCGAAAACTTTTGTTTTATCGCTTTGGTTTCCTTTCGAGAACGTCCGTAAATTAATGGCAATTTTTTTTTTTCAGATGCTTAATGTTAATATCTGCACTAGTCTCGTAATTAGGAGATACGATACCGCCCTCCTTGTACGTAAATTTCGAAACTTCTTATTTCCTGAACATCTGGTTCTCGTATATTTAATTCCAAGGCTACGTCGTTACAAGATTACAAATGAGAATTAATCGAGCTACTGTGGCATTTACGGTGTAGTGTGTTTTCTTGGGCCATAAGAAAAATTCGTTTATGACTTAAAATATTGCCAACTTAGAAACGAGCATGCTTGGAATGGATGGCCATTTCCACGATATCATTACCTTAATTCTACTAAGTGATTTACTTATACAGGCAGGTAATTAGTTATAATATCTAAGCATTATTGCATATCTTACTACTCAGTTGTGTTAAATCGTCGCGTGCATTTTCGAAGGCATTTATTACAAATTAAACTGTCATCGAGACACTTTCAGTGCGATGTATATAATTTTATTAATTAAGAAAAATATGTAGAATTCAATGGAGGTCGTGCCACAGTCCACCGCTGTTCCCGTTCGCATCACTGCTAATGACGAAACTAACGCTCATGAATCACGTCGTGGGAAGCTACTGCCAACCACCATGCGGGGTGTCATAGCAGGACCAAGCAACTGTGGAAAGGCATGTGTGCCTCTCAGCATTTTGGAGGAACTCAATGGTCTTCGGTTCGAGAACGTATACCTATACTCGAAATCGCTACAAAAGCCAAAACACCTATGCCTAGCGCAAATACTACAAGCAGTAGAGGGTTTCCGTTATTTTTTATTTAGCGACATGCAGAAGTCGTGCCGCCAAGTGATGCTTTACCAAACTCTGTTTTTTTTTCGATGATGTGGCATGTGAGAAACAGTCGACAATGCAGCAGTATTTCTGCAAGGGCCATCGTGTAGCGGTGGATTCAATTTACCTATGTCAAACTTATTCACGTATGCCTTAACAGCTTCTGCGTGATAATGCCAGTTTCCTCATTCCATTTCGCTTGGATGACGTGAATTTGCTTCATATCTACTCCAAGCACGTTAATACTGATGTCATTTGGAAGATTTAAAAGTACGTACTCATGTTGCTGGCGCGAACCTCACAGTTTCCTTGTGATAGCTAAGGATTTCCCGCCTCATAAAGGAAGGTGCCAAAGTGGATTCGATCAGTTCATTATCGCACATCAGTGAACGATGAGTTACTCCGTATCCAAGTTCGGCCATAACGGCCTGAAGCGTGCGATGGACAGCTGTGTTACATCTACTACCGATGGACAATGTTATTTGGAGGCACAGGCCAAGAATCTCGGAGGGCCGAAACATGACAGCGATGCGACTAATGTATCCTTTGTCANCAGCAGTATTTCTGCAAGGGCCATCGTGTAGCGGTGGATTCAATTTACCTATGTCAAACTTATTCACGTATGCCTAAACAGCTTCTGCGTGAAAATGCCAGTTTCCTCATTCCATTTCGCTTGGATGACGTGAATTTGCGTCATATCTACTCCAAGCACGTTAATACTGATGTCATTTGGAAGATTTAAAAGTACGTACTCATGTTGCTGGCGCGAACCTCACAGTTTCCTTGTGATAGCTAAGGATTTCCCGCCTCATAAAGGAAGGTGCCAAAGTGGATTCGATCAGTTCATTATCGCACATCAGTGAACGATGAGTTACTCCGTATCCAAGTTCGGCCATAGCGGCCTGAAGCGTGCGATGGACAGCTGTGTTACATCTACTACCGATGGACACTGTTATTTGGAGGCACAGGCCAAGAATCTCGGAGGGCCGAAACATGACAGCGATGCGACTAATGTATCCTTTGTCANTGTTATTTGGAGGCACAGGCCAAGAATCTCGGAGGGCCGAAACATGACAGCGATGCGACTAATGTATCCTTTGTCAGTAGCATCACTTGAGAGACTTTGCAACCGCTGGCAGTACTGCAGGCTGACATCGAGATGCATCTTAGCACACTAATGGATGGTGCAATTTGGCTCGCTACTTTAGAGACGAAACTGAACGGTGCTGGCGACCGAATTGCCAGCGGGGTTCATATTGCTGTGACTTCTGAATTACACACATTGAATGAAGATGTGCGCAAACTGTCTGCTTTAGGTGGGAAGAAGCTCGCCACCATGGAAGGTCGTCTCTTCGATACGAATATACTGAATACTTACATGGATTTGCGGCTTGGTACATTGATCGAGCGTGTCCCAACTAACTGATTTTGCTTTTGGCGACGTGCTCGAGGCCGTAGAAGGATGGCTATTAGGCAACACGAATGCAATGTCTGCTGAGATGTGCTCAAACTCGAAATGGTGACCAGGCTCAGCGAACAGAAAGATATAAGGGAACAAGCAGACCTCCCTACCAGCTTTCAAAACACAGCTGCAGCAACAGTTCCCAAAAAATTAAAAAAAAGAGTCAATATCTCAGTCCAAGAATACAAAAGAATCAGCCCCCATGCACTATCAGACAAGAGCAACAAAACAACAGAGGGACTTCGGCATGAGAAAGACACGGCAGATGATGCTTATGAATGAATAAGTGGAGACCNAGCAACAAAACAACAGAGGGACTTCGGCATGAGAAAGACACGGCAGATGATGCTTATGAATGAATAAGTGGAGACCTAAGGGGACAGAGGTGTGTGAGAAAAAGGGAGGTCATCGCCATTCCCAGACGACGCCCAACTCAATCCCAATAATTTTTAAAGCAGCGACATGAACAGCATTATTAGCATAAAGANCCATTCCCAGACGACGCCCAACTCAATCCCAATAATTTTTAAAGCAGCGACATGAACAGCATTATTAGCATAAAGAATACCTCGGATGACAACCGACCGAATGAGAATTGATATCATCAACTAATGTTGTCATTGTCGGAGGCACAGACAGTCATCTCCATCGCCAAGAATAATTACAAACACCCCTCCCCCTACCCAAACACTAATTCTATCAACGAGAGGGAGCCCCCAAGGGATAGAACCTGGCATCCTGGCAGGGAGCCAGGAGGGATAGCATGAAAAAAACCTCCCCCACACAGAATGCAAGAGCGTGAAGTGGGGACATCAAGAATGGACGAGAGGCGGGAAGGAGGCAGGATAATTCTGGTGCAATTCTCTAGGATAGAACCTGGCATCCTGACAAGGAGCCGGGAAAGATAGCATGGAGAAAACCCTGGAATTCTGGTGGGGACCTGCGAGAGATAACACAGAGATAACTCTGGGGACCTCGGAGTGATAGCACAGAGAAAACCTCCCATACAGAATGCAAGAGAGTTAAGTGGCAACATCGAGAATGGACGAGACGCAGGAAGGAGACTGGGTGAACTCTGAGGCGATCCCCTCAAGATAGAGCATGACATCCTGGTNAGAATGGACGAGACGCAGGAAGGAGACTGGGTGAACTCTGAGGCGATCCCCTCAAGATAGAGCATGACATCCTGGCAGGAACCAGAGGGGGATAGCATGGAGAAAAACCTGGAATCCTGGTGGGGACCTGAGAGGGATAGCATGGAGAAATCCCTGGCATTAGACTCGGGAGCGATATCACGGAGAAAACCCTTGTGTCCTGGTGGGGATCTGGGAGGGATAGCACAGAGAAAACCCTGGCATCATGGCAGGGACCTGGGAGGGATAGCCTGTTGTCCTGGTAGGGACCTGGGTGGTATAGCATGGAGGAAACCCTCCCCACATGGGAGGAATAGCACAGAGAAAACCCCAGGGACCTGGGAGGGATAGCACAGAGAAAACCCTGGCATCATGGCAGGGACCTGGGAGGGATTACCTGTTGTCCTGGTAGGGACCTGGGTGGTATAGCATGGAGAAAACCCTCCCCACATGGGAGGAATAGCACAGAGAAAACCCGAGGGACCTGGGAGGAATAGCATGGAAAAAATCCTCNAAACCCTCCCCACATGGGAGGAATAGCACAGAGAAAACCCGAGGGACCTGGGAGGAATAGCATGGAAAAAATCCTCCACACAGAATGCAAGTGTGTAAAGTTGGGACATTATGTAAGAAGGGATGAGAGCATGAGAAAATAAAAGAGATATGGAGGACTCTCAGAAAACCACGCGCACAGAATGCAAGACCATGAAGAAGGTATTTCCAAGATGGTCGCCATTGTTAAGAAATGACAGAGCAGGAAGGGAAATTCAACATAGTCGAAGTCGGCATGGAATGACAGAGCAGGAGGTTACTACATGACTTTTTCAAAGATGGCCACCGGCTTCCTTGTCCTGGCCAGAACTCCAGGTAGGCCAGAATGAACCATTTCTATCTACTCATTTGGTCATAAACTTNCGGCTTCCTTGTCCTGGCCAGAACTCCAGGTAGGCCAGAATGAACCATTTCTATCTACTCATTTGGTCATAAACTTACATAAAAGACGCTACACTTATTTTAATACCGCTGGTACAAGAAAACCATTTACGAAAGAGAGTTTCTTACAAAGCGTGTCTTGAATAAAACTACGTAAAAAATTGCTTTATTTTCGTTATGTTGTTGAATTATTGTACTCCAGACTGACTTCGGATTTTCCAGTGAACAAAATGTTGAAAGGTTTTTTTTAACGTCCGTTTAAAAGAACTAGCCAANCAGACTGACTTCGGATTTTCCAGTGAACAAAATGTTGAAAGGTTTTTTTTAACGTCCGTTTAAAAGAACTAGCCAATTTGAGTGGCACGAGGTCTTACAATTTACTAGAGGGCCCCAAAGGAAAACGTATAGGAATGTCCACCAATTGGATGACGTAATTCGTCTTCTGCAGATTGGTAGCATTTCTTGAGCCATTTTTTATTTGTATTAATTTTCACTCGAGCCTAGTTATGATTTTTAAACGAGGCTTTCGATAAGAGTATCAGATGAAATCTAACACACTGCATCACGTTCGCGAGAGGAAAATGTCATAAATCCTGAAGACTTGCCGGAAACACACGGACACCAGAATTCTTTTTTAAATCACCCAAGAAAACTACGAGAATGAACGAGGAATATGACATCCACAAACAATACCGGAGTGTATTCCAATGAAACATTATACCCTATTTGTAAACAGTCCGTTTACGGTTACTTCAAACTTTTTCAAGCCCTGCTAAAGTTTTACTTCCAGGATATACCTCCGCTTGATGCAAACATAGCTTAACTAAGTGCAGAAAATTACACCAAAGGGACACCGCTTGTGATTCGCACGCACTCAGTTTAATATTTTGCATGGGAACTATTTCTTAAGGTGCAGTATTATCAACACACCTATATTCTCGTGTTTTAATTCATATTAATTATAAATGAAATATTATTATTATTTAATCAAATAAAAATAAAACTTTNTATATTCTCGTGTTTTAATTCATATTAATTATAAATGAAATATTATTATTATTTAATCAAATAAAAATAAAACTTTAATTCAGCCAAATATAACATGGTTTTGTGTTAAAAAAGCGTAAACAGCTTGTGAAAAATGGCATATTTAGTAAATAATCATACATGGGGTGATTGTAAAAAGGTTTAATTNAAAGCGTAAACAGCTTGTGAAAAATGGCATATTTAGTAAATAATCATACATGGGGTGATTGTAAAAAGGTTTAATTAAAAAAGTAAGAAAAAACCACAAATAGAGGAGCCGCGGTGGCTCAGCCGCTAGACTGCTCGTCTCTCACCACGGCGAACCGAGTAAAATCCCCGGCCGAGCCACTCCCGGATATTCGTACGTGGGAATAGTGCCGAACGATGCCGCTGGTTGGCAGGTTTTCTCAGTAATCTCCCGTTTCCCCCACCCGTGCATTCTGGCATTGCTCCGTTATCGCCTCATTTCACCCTCATCGTATCTCAAGACCTCGCTTTTAAAAGCCGCCCAAATCTCTCCACTCATTGAAAAATAGCATACACACGAACGAAATTATCTGAAAGGTGCGATTTATTTTCCATGCGAAAGAATAATCAATTTATTTTGTAACTCTGTAAAATATTCTGCAAAAATGTATTTAAATAAATGTTGAAAGGAATTACGTAATGAAGATTTAATGTCAAATAAAAATTAAAGCATACCTCCATCCTGGGTTCTTAAGAAGCACATTTGGTAAAAAATTAATCTTAATCAAGCAAAAATATCGTAATAATTACTGTAATTTTGTAATACAAATCAGTATTAATTTTACAAATTCTTGTAATAATTTATTTTATTCATATCTATTTCAGTGAATTAAAATATATGTTATAAAACGTACATAATATTAACAATTTTTTTTTTCTCATTGGTGCCAAATTTTTTTAAAATACAACCATAGGGTCTTGTAATTATTACTATTACTCTAACTCACAATTTTAATTTAAAATTTACTGTTATTGTTAAACTTTTTAATCATTCAAATATGTAAATTTCAGCAACATATTTCAGTGTTAGGAAATAGGCATATATTCATTCTCCTTATATATAAAGCATCGATTGTACTTTTCCGACATCTTTGTTAGTGTATGTGCTCGTGTAATGAGTTCTGCTTCTTATGCTGTCGGGCCCGGCGCTCCTTTAGAAGCTAATCTGCTTCTACCTCAAGAAGAAAAAAAAACGAAGGCGTGAGGTGTCGGAGAATACGTGCCCCCGATTTACCACTTATCTCACAAAGGCCTTGTCTCCTGTGGCACAAGAAACTGTCCCGGCTTTGAGAGGCTGTCGATTTTCTCCTCTCAGCCCTGAGGAACGAGACTTGTCGGGTGCCTTTGACGAAGGCGTGGCGGGTCGGCAACTGCTTCCTAATTGCGCCAGCGACTGGCAGGTATCCGTTGAACGCTGATCGCTGAGTCACTCAGCTATAGACCATTTTGTTTAGGTGGGTTGCCGAAGTCCCCAAGAAACTCAGTAGACTTTCTTCTGTAGTTTCATCTTCTCTGTGACGTCCGGTTGAACGGAGAGCGCAAAATAAATAGCACAACCGCTAATCGATACGTATTTGCTAATATAACGATATATAAAAAAATTGCGGCTATGCTGTTACAGATACAGTAAATTAGCTGTTAATTGGCCACTTTTATAATAAACCTATCGAAATAAAATAAAACCTCCTGGCAAGTACATATTTGTTTGGATCTCTACCATTGAAGTTGACAATTGATTGAGTAAAAAAAGTCCTGAGTTTTAATATCTTGCAAATAGTGTAATGTTTAAATGTATTGGTCCTAATTTACGACTCCTTTTTATTTCATTATTCAATTCCAATTAGAGTAATAAAATGCTTCGAAAACGCCCTATATCTTCGTTTATAAGAACTTCATAGTTTCAATTTAATAGCACACTTTTATTAATTATGAGGTGCATGCAATGTCAATTTTTACTTACGTCAGAAAAATACAGAGCGACCTTGACAGAACCTTAGCAGGACTTAAAAGCGTGCACAAATAACCGCAAAAACAATGCAACAAAAAAAATTCATTCGAAGAAGTAGTAGACCTCCCTTTACCTGTGCGTGTACACTCGTACGTGCATACAAACTTGTGGCTTACCTTTAAAATGGTTGTACTGTTCAGATTAAATATTAAAATTAAAACCTTATTATAACATACATAATTACTTTGTAGAATTCCTAGAATGAGACTGGGCTGATTTCAATCAGTATTTTCTCAAGTGAGACTGGAAAAAGAATAAATATCGAGTAAATCTTTATTACGATTACAGATTCAGTAAACCGAACATGGCCAAAATATTGCGGACTTAAAAGTGTTTTTTTTAAGATATGTCCTATGCCTTGATATACGTCTTTAAAAAATATTTTATCTTGAAAGCAAGCTACATTGAAACAAATATTAATCCAAGACGGAAGGATTACTACCCACTTAAATGCATCAGGTTATTTTTCCATCTTGCAGAAAAACTCGACGCTGAAATTTATATTTAGTTTATATGCATAGAGTTTTGCGTTAAAATTTATTTCCATATGCCCTAAATCATGCTTCAACATAAAATGAAACTATTGTCGTGTTCGTGTATAGAAGAGAAAACACGTACGAAACTTACGGTGTAATTGATTGTCACCTGATAGGCAATTTATTTAACAGTATGCACTTTTTTTCCCTAGTATGCTCTTTCATAACTACGTGAGACGGGTGAGATATAAACTGGCGATAACCATATTATTAACGGTCGAATACACCGGACGATCTATCTCGCCAAACTTGTGGCAACGAATAAGCGAGTTTTCCATGGTCAATGATATCCCGCAGAAGTAATGCTTTGTACACACAAAATATTAAGTATCTGTCAACACCAAACTGTCTACCAGGCTATAGTTTTACATTATATAGACAAGAAAGTAGCTTAAGAAAGTAATCGGTACCAAATATATACACGTGTGACTTCAACATCAGAAAGCTTAACGCATAAAACTTACATACCATACGCACATACATTTCAAATAATTTTTTTTCTTCTTACTCATAAGTTATTGTGAGTAAAGAAATCAATTCCAAAACTTTACTTCAAATCGGGTTCTATCGCGTACACAGAACGTTCCAGAGTAAATAAACATTTGTAGTGAAAAAAAAAAAATNTTACTTCAAATCGGGTTCTATCGCGTACACAGAACGTTCCAGAGTAAATAAACATTTGTAGTGAAAAAAAAAAAATGTTTTGTATTAATAACAACTATCTCTCCTCAGGATTTTAAAACATTTTTCCTGTTTTAAATACNAAAAAAAAAAAATGTTTTGTATTAATAACAACTATCTCTCCTCAGGATTTTAAAACATTTTTCCTGTTTTAAATACAAGCCCTCAATCTGCAGGTATTCCCATCGACTGTTTTGGACACATCTGCCTCCGAGACAACTTTCTCAGAAGGCTATGCACATTTAAGAACCATCCGGCCTTTGTATGTTGCGAGAAAATGCTACTTAATGATACTNCTTTCTCAGAAGGCTATGCACATTTAAGAACCATCCGGCCTTTGTATGTTGCGAGAAAATGCTACTTAATGATACCGTTAAAAAAAAATTGTGACATCGCAGTTATCGGGATATCTGCTAGCAACTAAATACACTGTGCGTGCATTAAATGAAATTATTAAACTTGTTGCAAGCCGTCGTGAGTTTATTTGCTTTCTGCCAGTTTATTTGCCCTGTTTGCTTGTGTTTTAAAAATTAGTAGACGTTAATGAGAGTCACATTAACATACGCGTATATAACTCTTTATTAAACNTTTGCTTGTGTTTTAAAAATTAGTAGACGTTAATGAGAGTCACATTAACATACGCGTATATAACTCTTTATTAAACCTGTATATGTTTGCTATCCGAACCAATAAAATGAAAGTGAACATATTTCGATGCATATGCTCGCGTATCTCTAACAAGTTGAGCAAATACGGAAATTCACGTAAATTTAAAAGCATGCAATTAATTTTTCACCGCTTCCCTCGAATTACATTACAGTTCACTTTACGTTACTTCCATATTAAACTATCTGTTTCTCGGCATGGGTCTTATGACCTTACATATGTGCCTGTATGTCATTCCTTGAGAGGTTTTAATTGATTTAACACTAATTCTGTTCTCAAGCTTTGTCTTCAAATAAATGTAAACAATTATGATCTCCAAAAAGGACACAATTTTCTTCCGTGCATAATGTGCCTTAAATTAACAGTAAGGATATTTAAATTTCGCGAAAATATATCTTATCTAGTTGCATTTCAAAACACTTGAGATCATATTCACTTTCGTAATTGGGTGTAATAGGCTGCTCACGGTTTTTTAAGCACTTTTGAAATTAACTTTTGAAAAATTCCACTGCTCCTCCCTGCATGTATTTCAACGGGCACACTAACTGTNTAAGCACTTTTGAAATTAACTTTTGAAAAATTCCACTGCTCCTCCCTGCATGTATTTCAACGGGCACACTAACTGTTAACGAGGCGACAAAAAATTTAAATGCTTCTTTCCCCCATTCCTGCATTCCACCGGTAGCTGCCGACCCACAAGCGTGAGAGGGCAAGCGAGGTAAAGGCTGTTCGCGGTAAAGTGAGAACTTTTGAAACCAACCTTTGAAAAATATCACTGCCCATACCTGCATGTATTTTAATCGGTATGNCGGTAAAGTGAGAACTTTTGAAACCAACCTTTGAAAAATATCACTGCCCATACCTGCATGTATTTTAATCGGTATGATGTCCGGCGTGCGCCCAGTGAAGTTGGTAACGACGGGGAGAAGGCAGTCACGTTCATTAGAGTTTAATTAAAGGTGCGTGTACACGGGCGAGTTTTCTATCGCAAGTCGACTATAATCGCTGCTGCAAGTGCTTCTTGCTGGCGTGTACCCCGGTAAGTCGACTATCGCAAGTGCACGCGGACTTGGTGACAAACAGCAGCAAGCTCGTGACCTTGCACGTGGACATGCATTGTCATCTCATGAATCAAGAACGGAAGTTTTTTTTACCGAAAAAGGTGGTTTTCAGAGGNTTACGAGGTGGAGTGCTGGAACAAAGTTTGTGCACACCTTTGAACCATAATTTTTCGATACCACCCCCACCACCTTACCCTCCATCACTTCTAAGGGCGGGGATGGTGGACCGGAGGGGTGTGTGTTCAACTATGATCCGGTCTGGAAACTGCAGTTTTCGGCCGATTTCGATGGGATTTGAGAAAGGGGAGTCTCTTCGGACCCACCCACCTATGCCCCAAAGTTAGTTAGGCCCTTTTGGATAAATGTCAGTAACATAATTGTGTACCATAATATGTATCATAACTATGGTACAAAGTAGCTTGGGCCATATTTCATGTACCATAATTATGGCACAGTGTATTATAACTTTGGTATGTCGTACAATAATTTCAAAATTCGTACCATAATAGACTCTGCACCGCCCAAACTTACCTTTAGTCCTAAAATGAACATTGCTGGATCGTACCATTATAGACTATGCACCACACATATCGGTATTTCGTACGATAATTTCTAAATTCTTTTAATAATGGACTCTGCGCTTACTAAGCTTATCGCAGACCATATTTAATACCTGGGTTTAGAATTGTACGCATTTACATTTTACATGCTTCACCCTCTCCCTTTTTTTTACGATTTTTGTTGATTTTTTGTGTTAATTTTCATTTGGATCAAGATCACCCAACGTGACAGTTGGAGTAGAGCTTAATTATTTACCTCAATTTTAATACTTTGTCGATTTTAATGGGATTTTCTCGATTTGTCGAGTTAAAAGGTTACCAATGTCACATTCACCCACTTCCAACATGGTGCTTACATTTTTGTAGTGATGGGGTCGAGCGAGTGGGTTGTGTAAGGGCGATAGTTGAGATGGGAATGATTTTTAGGGGGTTGAGGAGTGGCGGATAGAAGAGGTCGGGGATGGTTAGAGGAGCGCTTGTTATTGGTTGGGGAGGGGGACATGCCCTCTCACTCACATAATCTGCAGAAACTGACTTGGAGTCTTTAGATGTATATATTGTTCTTTTATCGAGGAGCCTCGAATGCAATTTGCTAATCTAAAGACTGGATTGCTACATTTTCTCACTTTTAAAATTTTTTTGAGAAATGTGATTTTGGGACGAAATAAACAATTTTAGAAGTTATTTATTGGGGTAAAACGGGGAATGTTGGTTATCGAGCGTGACCTCATCCAATATGGCGGACGGCTGCATTGATCCGCAATCCACTGCCTGCTCCTTGCGTGCTTGGAGCCACCACACCCATCTACTTCTACCGCACAGTCGGAATGCGCACTCTCCCACATTAAATCTTCAACGGGCGAATCCTCGAAAACACCCGGGAACAAGTGTTCGAAATTCACTTAAATTCTACTGCTGGTCAGCGGATTTTCTCGGGGGAACTCCCGTTTTCCCCTTGCCCTTTCATTCCGGCGCTGTTACGTACTCACCTCGCTTCACCGTCGTCGGTTCTCAAGACCTCGATGTTAAGAGCTGCCCAAATCTCTTCACTCACTCGCCATTAGATCAGTGAAATACCGCTTCCATAATAATCACCAAGCTTCTGCCGACATGTATTAATAAAACAATTGTTAGTGACTTCGCTGAAAGAAACCATTTTCACTTCTGCATTTATAAAGTGAAATTTACTATTGCATAATATAAACGTGGTTTGTAGCTCGTTGTAAACGCGAGGAGTTACATTGTCTACAATTGTTTTCCATAATCGTACGAATTAAAATAATACTTTAACCCTTTCGTCGTTTCGGAGGCACATGCGAGCCCGCCATACTCAAAGAAAAATTCTAATGAGCAGATATGTCAGATTAAAAAAAGGAAAGGCATAAAATGTACCTATCAACTGGTTATCGAGGACGTCGAATGACACGCTGTTTACCGCACGACGTCGTTAATTAGCGCGGGGATTATGAATGCCGTTATCCATGAGACCTGCGTGAGTTGCTAATTTCGTGGCGGGTAACTGTCATCGAAGAACATAATTGGTGGGATCGATCACTCGGTCATTAGCAGTTATCCGCTCTTTCTCTGATGATAATGGTGATACGCACAAAGGTTTATAGATCAAGTTAAACAAAAGCATACCCCCTGAAAATTGCGACTTTTGTTGTGTGTTCAAGGGATAAGGAAGAAGGTGGTTTAATTTTGTACAAACGAGAACCAGTATAAATCTATCTGTATTCAAAGTTTAATTGCTAACCACCTCAAAATTCTTATAAATATATTTCATTTATAGTTGTTGGTTTTTAGGCATCAAACTATAATGCTATGAAAATGTTTTTTCTAAAAGAAAATTAGCAACAATAATTATAATAAATCTACTAACAGTAACGTTCAGATGTAGAAAATTTCTTTGACATTAATCATCGCACATAGGCAAACAGATGTGTGGACATAATTTCACGAAAAACAATTCATGGTTGGTTGCATTTCATAACACTTAAGCTCACAGCAGCCTTTGTAACTGTAATATTAAAATAATACATATATGGCCAGATCCAGTTTTGTTACTGGGTATTTCNCTCACAGCAGCCTTTGTAACTGTAATATTAAAATAATACATATATGGCCAGATCCAGTTTTGTTACTGGGTATTTCTTTTTTTACTACAAGCGTTTTAGATGGATGACCACGAATCACAGTAGTTCAATACTGGAATAACCTTCACATGATTGGCCCACTCAGAAACCACGCTGCATTCCGACGAAAACACGCGACCAATAGCAAAAGAAATACTGAAGGTGTGCAAGTAGTATATATACATANCGAAAACACGCGACCAATAGCAAAAGAAATACTGAAGGTGTGCAAGTAGTATATATACATATATGGTCCTTTTTTTGGCGATTATCAAGTATCCCAGTTAATTACCTTTTAAGATGTCGAATTACTTTACCGTACACCATTGCAAAATTTACTGGGTGCGTGCCTGGTAGTGCGTCCATTACAATAAATGCAGAAATGGAAAAAATACTTTGGTTTTTTTTTTTTGCGAATGTCTATTTCAGAAATGATCCATTAAACCGCAAACCATGTATAGTTATCTCGCTGCGTTTAATCAACTAACGAGAATGTTTATAGCTTAATTTGCATTCTAATGAGCATGTCATTCAACGCTCGTGGGGCGAGAGATAAAAATTGGTTTCCTTACAGTAAAATTTGTCGAATTGATGTTTTGCGCAACACGGTAACGCACAAAGACTAGAGTTACAATCACTTTGTAAAAATATNAATAAACAATGTGTTGCATTTCATGTGTTATTTTTGTGTTTGTGTCTCAACGCGTCACTCCCGCCCATATATTCCGGTACAATAATTGTTTGTTTTAGTGAGCTCTACCACCGCTTAAAGTTTGTCCCATGATTTTAGAATCATTCTGTATATTAATGTCCTTTCATTTAAGAAACAAGGTATGTCGAGCCGATGTCTCCTACACTTCAAGGCGTCTTGCTTTACTGAAACAAGGCATAAATATTAACACATTTTACTATAGGCTTTTAACGGTAAATTGAGCACTTCCAAAAGCCATGTATAAGATCATTTTGTATCCGCATATTGGCAGAGGAAGGTAAGGTTTACCAGCTCTGTACTCTACGTATCTCAGTGCCCAATGACTTTCCCTGGGAGTAACTGATTCTTAAATCGCGCTACTGATCTATGTTACGACTGGCTCATATCACTAACCACTCAACATAGCGCCTACAGCTTATTGGCTGTGATAAAGAAACAAGTTCTTAACAAACTCAAGTGCAGCACGCATTAAACATTTTCTTATTTGCAGCACCAGAAACCATAAATTAATGTGGAAATTATAGGGTTAATACAACGTACGCGTCTGCATTGCTGAATGCATTACAGCTTCAGAATTGTATTGTACTTCTTCGAGAATCTCCTGTACTTTTCAACAAGCTACACTGTGGTTTTCAACAAGCTACGCTGTATTTTTAAATTTTTTTTTTTCATTCTACATGAAATTATTTTGAGACTAGTTGCGAAATATATATTTCGGTAACACTTCAAGTAAAAAATGGGTGCGTGTACTTATGNGTACTTCTTCGAGAATCTCCTGTACTTTTCAACAAGCTACACTGTGGTTTTCAACAAGCTACGCTGTATTTTTAATTTTTTTTTTTCATTCTACATGAAATTATTTTGAGACTAGTTGCGAAATATATATTTCGGTAACACTGCAAGTAAAAAATGGGTGCGTGTACTTATGTAAGCGCGTTAGAAGTTATGCTTCTTTGGCGTGGCTAAAATAAAATACATATATTGTTATGACCTAACACAGTACAACATCTTCGCCAAATTTTGTAATAATGGGTTGATTGTTTCTGGAGATACGAGAAAAACATCACTACCGCGTTCACTGTCGAATTTCGTTACACTGTGCGCGCGCAACTTCCGCTGCACACTAAACTATTACCCTCAACGCGCCGAAAGAAGTATAGCTTAAAAAAAATTATGTTTTGCAAAAACTCACTTTGGAATATGTAAAACTAATGTTGAATTTTAACAAGCTAGTTTTGTAGACTCCGTGTTTTATATACATTGAGTTACATAAAAAATTGGTATGTTTTAGAAAAATAGTGTGGTGTAAACATACAATATGTCACGTGTAGAGTTACAAGAATATCTTGAGCAACTAGCTGCTAAATAATGAGTTTTAAAAAATTGCAGAAATTTTTTTTTGCTGTGTACCCAGTCCTTATGTGACATAACTATCGTATACTTGGTGGTTATTTAAGGCCAGCGTTCTCGTTCTAGAGAACATGTTCCGCGCATACTATATTTGAGCTTTCTGGCGAACAGCTGGTGCGTTAGGCGCTCCGCGTGAGAGAAGTATTTTACCCCGTTTTATAACTCGCACANGAGAGAAGTATTTTACCCCGTTTTATAACTCGCACATGTGTACAGGGCATTTACGCACGGTTGTTTTGATGCTGTCAGACTAGTTTAATTATTTTTCGCAGCCGTGCAGAAAATTTTTTTAAATTGCTTGTTAACAGAAACATTTGGGCTTGGGATTAGTAAAAAAATGTTCCTTCACTGTCACCTGGCGTCCTGGTGGTGACAAGGGGACAAGGCGGCGGCCATCTTGGATGACGTTACGCTCTGTTATTTCAGACCTATGTCAGACATCTTGGGTATCCCCACTTCATGCGATTGCATTCAGTGTGGGGGGTTTCTCAGAGTCCTCCTGATCTACTTTATTTCTCCCATGCTCTCTCATTTCTTACTGCAGGATGTCCCCACTTCAGGCTCTTGCATTCCATGGAGGACGGGGGGGGNNNTTCTCCATGCTATCCCTCCCAGGTCACCGCCATGACGCCAGGATTTACTCCGTGCTGTCCGTCCCGAGTCCCTGCGAGAACGCCAAAGTTTTCTCTGTGCTATCCCTCCCGGGTCCCCACCAGGATGCCAGGATTTTATCTGTGCTATCTCTCCATATGTCATTTCGGGCCAATGGTGGCCATCTTGGATGTCACAACTTTATGCTCTTGCATTCCATGTGGGGGTTTTCTCAGAGTTCTCCTGATCTCCTTTATATCTCTCATGCTCTCTCATTCCTTTCTACTGGTGTCCCCACTTCATGCTCTTGCATTCTTGGTGGGGGTTTTCACAGTGCTATCCATCCCAGCTCACCACCTGATGCCAGGATTTTCTCTGTACTGTACCTCCCAGGTACTGTACCTCCCAGGTCCTCACCATGACACCATGGTTTTTCTGTGCTATCCCTTCCAGATTCCTACCAGGATGCCAGCGGTTTCTCCGTGTTATCCATCAAGGCTCTTCACCAGGCCATCAGGATTTTCTCCGTAATATCCCTCCCAGGTCCCTAGGGCTTTCTCCATACTATCCCTCTCGCATGTGGAGGGTTTTATCCATGCTAACCCATCCAGGTCCCCACCAGGATGACAGGCTATACCTCCCAGGCCACCAACAGGATGCCAGGGTATTCTCCATGCTATCCCACCCAGCTCCCCACCAGGATACCAGGTTCTATCACATGGGGTTGTCTCAGAGTTATCCTGGTTTCCTTCCTACCTCTCGTCCATTCTACCCCTTGATGTCCTCACTTTACGCTTTTGTATTCCATGTGGAGGGGGCAAGGTTTTTCAGAGTCCTGTTGGCCTCTCCCATATCCAATGTTTTATCCTTCTTGGGGGTTTTCTCATATTACTTCTGGTCTCCTTTTACCTGGCATCCTGTAGGGACGAGTCTCATGGTCTCAAATTCCTTTTTGGTTTTTCTCATATTCCTTCTGGTCTCCTTTCGCCTGGCGCCCTGATGGAACGAATCATTCCACCTTGGTTTTCTCATATTCCCTCTGGTTTTCGTTCACCTGGCATCCTGGCGGGGACGAGTCTCATTCTCCGTCAGTCCACCTGCATGACACGGCGCGGAGCCTGCCCTAGCATATAGTCGCATCCCGTGCACATGTCAAGTATGGCCTAAGCACAATTATAAGTACAATTGGATGTAATTTCCGAACTTTTTAAGATACAGCTACCAAGTTCATAATGTAGACATCATCCTTGAATAGGATGGTGGAGACAATTAGGCCTTAAGCGCTCGTATAAGCATAGTCAACTACCATTTCCCACCCACCCGGGAAATTGTCACCAAATTCATCACATAGGCATCACTTCCAACAACGAAAAGGAGCGCAGGATAAAGTGCACCTTAGGTCTTCGTATAAGTATAGTTAGCTGCCATTTCCCACCCATAGAAGCTATAGTCACCAAATGGTTTAAAATATATATTGTTTTGTGGGAACCAAAGTAACACAGTCTTTACAAGTAGCGTAATGTGTATCGCACTTGACCCATTGTAGTAATTTTTGCGGTTGGCCCTTGTGATCATTCGTTCTTTATCATGTCGCCATGCATTCTAACTTTTACTAAACTTCTTGGTGTGTTAGCAACACTGATATCACTATTATGGAGTGTGGGTCAATTGGGTATTTTTTATATATTGTGACTCGTTATGACTTATTTCTCCTGATATACTTTCATATGTGCTAGTCTTTTATTGTATGTTACCTGACTGATTTTTCATGTACAGGATGGTTTCATATGTTTTATACTTAGTTTCCCCGACTCTAGCATGCTGACCCCTCAGTGCTGATCCCTCACTGCTGACCCCTTACTGCTGACCCCTCAGTGCTGACCTCACAGTGCTGCCTTCTCGCAGTCCCTATGCCGAGCATCTGTTTAACAACCAGTCAGTTTTCTATGCTTGCAATAATTTATACCACCATCCAACCTGTTGAATACGAAGCTAAATTGTAATTTTCTCAACTGTCGTGGAGCAGAGGGAAATCAGTATGCACCTATCTGCTAGACGAGTGCGTGCAGACCGATGCGTATGTGTGTGCTATTTCAGACCCTACACTTCTACGCGCAATAGTAACTTTGCGACACGCCTGTATGTATGATTTTATTTTCTTCACATGAGTGGATGGTTGTTACATGTTCCCGAACATCAAAGGTTTGGATGGAAATGACAAACTATGCTTGTAACAGGTATTAAGGCCTACTTGTCCTTATCTCCTTGATTGCAGTTGGAAGTTATGAATGTGATGTGAATTTGGCGGTTGATTTTCGGTGGTTTCGAAACGTCGGGCAACTATGCTTATAAGAGGGCTTAAGGTGTACTTGCCCTAACACCCTGTTTGTTATCGGATGTGAGGCCTATGTGTGGAATTTGGTGACTATAGCTTCTGTGGTTGGGAAATGGTAGCCAACTATGTTTAAACGAGGGCTTAAAGCCTAACTGTCTCTACCGTCCCATTCTGTATCAAGGGCGATGCTGTATTATGAATTTGGTGGCTCTAACTTAAACGGTTCGGCAATTACATCCAACTATGCTTATAAGTGCGCTTAGGGCATACTTGACCCTGCGCTCCTTTTTGTCATCGACCTATGTTATGAATTTGGTGGTTTTATCTTACACGGTTCAGAAATTACAGTCAGCTATGCCTATACATGCATTTAGGACATACTTGACACTGCGGCACTTTTCGTTGTCGGAGTGATACCTATGTTATGAATTTGGCGGCTGTATCTTAAACAGTTCGGGAATTAATCCAACTATGCTTATAAGTGTGCTTAAGGCATACTTAATGCATGCACGTGGTGCAACTCTATGCTAGCCTGCATGGACGGGCTTCACTCCGTGTCGCGCAGGTGGAATGACATAGCATGAAACTCGTCCACTCTAAGATGCCAGGTGATAGGGGACCTGAAGGAATTTGAGAAAACGAAGGTGGATTGATGCAGCATGAGACTTGTCCCCACCAGGATGCCAGGTGACCAGAAGGAATGTGAGAAAACTGAGGTGGAATGATAGAGCATGAGCCTCGTCGCCGCCAGGATGCCAGGCGAATGGAGACAAGAATGGAATATGAGAAAACCAAGTTGGAATATCAGAACATGAGACTCGTCCTGGCCAGGACACCAGCTGAAAGAAGACCAGAAGAAATATGAGAAAACTCCCCGAGGGATAGTCTATGGGAGATGGGAGGGACAGGATAACTCTGAGAAACCCCCACACACAGAATGCAAGAGTTGTGAAGTGGGGACCTGGAGGGTAGAATGTACGAGAGGTAGGAGGGAGACTGGGAGAACTTTGAGATCACCCTATGGGATAGAACCTGGCATCCTGGTGGGGTGCCGGGAGGAATAGCACAGAGAAAACCCTGTCGTCATGGTGGGTAACTGGGAAGGATAGCATGGAGAAAACCCAGGCATCATGGTGGGGATCTTAGGGGATAGCACGGAGAAATCCTGGGTGTTTGGGCTGGGAGCCCCCGCGGAATGCAAGAGTGTGAAATGGGAACATCCAGTAGGAAGGTATGAGAGAGCATGAGATAAATAAAGGAGATCGGGTGGACTCTGAGAAAAACCCAAACACAGAATGCAAGCGCATGAAGTGGGGACATCCAAGATATCCACCACTGGCTAGGAATGACAAAGTTCCCGGTGGAACAGGCCGGCGCTGGCTTCACCAAACCTCCCCTCCAGGTGGCCGATACCAATTAAAAGGTTATGCCTGGAGCACTTACTTTCTACTTATAGGTTAACTCCCACAAACAAAAAACTATATCGGCTCTTTTTGATTTTACTGGGTACCACAGGGAACTTTGCATTTTTGACCTACCATGCTGTGTCCAAAATGAATTTAAAAGACAAAAACTAACATATTACATACATACCTAATGCGTCCGCGCATATCCTTTCATGGTAAAATTAAGCATGCCGGTATACCCTTAAAATTAATTCGCAGTCCAATGTGCTGGAGTGTGTGGAAGGACTCAGATTTGGGGGACAATCGGTAAACCAGAATTGTTCCCAGCCTCCTCGCCCTCCGAGCACAAGGGACATATAGCACTGCACGACACTGCAGTCTATCGAAACCGTCACATTCATGGATGTCGGTAAGATTTAGGTCCTGACTGGTATCCAGACGGGCGAGAAGAGTTTCCCATGGTTGCACAGCTGTAGCACCAAGTGCGAATGTACCATGGGCCATGTCGCGATTCTCAAGCCACCGCCCACCAATCACTTCCCTCATCTTATTTATTATATCTTTCTTGATCTTGTTTCTCCTTCCTTCAGGGTGATACGGCCGCCGTGGCAGAGAAAGGAATAGTTTCCAAGGGCAGCTGCCGCTGTAGCGCCAAGCAGTGGGCGCCAAGGCCTTGTCGCGATCCCAGTCTGGCCAGTCAAACCCTTCTTATCGAAATCACACACACATTCCACTACTCCATCTCTGGGCCTTCTGGCCTTGTCCTCTCCTTGGGAGTTAACTCCTGCTGTTTTCTCCATCTCGAATTTCCGGGGGAGTCTCTGGGTAGTTATCGGGTTCCTGGAAAAAGAGGAAAGTGCCTTATCCAGGAAATGGTGAGTCCTGTTTGGGGTTTCCCCCTGTCACAGCCGGTGTTTTTGAGGAATGCTATCCGAGGTAAAGGACTAATACCTGACCACAGTATACCCAGTGAAGGGCTTACTATAGTAGAAGGTACGCCTCCAGTATGTACGGATAGCATCCTTGTAGACGAGATCCAGGTCAACTTTCTCCCCCCTCCTCCAGTAGCACTCCTTGAGCAAGCTCAGGAGTGCTTCTTGTTGGTGGGCAGGCCTACCTGTGCGAAGGTAAGCCTGTCGACGCATTCCATATGGGGGAACAGGATCTTGTCTCCTCCGTCCATTGATCTTATGAGGAGGGCGAGGGCCAGCCATCAAGATGGGTACCTCCTCCAGTCTCGAGACCTGGTCACCTATAATGACCTCGTCATAGAGCCCCCAGGGTTCTTTTGGGTTCGCACCTAGTGGCCAGGTCTGTACCTGGGCGTCCACCATGTTCTTGTTGTCTGGCCATTGGATGGTTACTATCCTGTCACCGAGGGGTATCATTTCGTTTCTCTTTACAACTACCTTAAGAAGAGAGACTTCCTGGTTTGCTTTTCTCTACTTTCTTCCTCTTTCTCTCTCTCCTTAGGCGGTTCTGTCAGGTCTCCCGGTTTGTCTTACCTTCGTCTCATGGCACAGGCTGCTCTCCGTTTCTGGTCTCTCATTAGTTTTGTCACGTTTCGTCGCAGGTGTGCGAACCCTTCTCAGGCATAGAGACCGAGTTCCAGGAACACGGCTAGGAATGACAGAGCGGGAGAGGAAATGTGATATGTTCGACGCGGACAAGGAGTGACAAAGCAGGAGGTTTTCGCTTGACATCATCCAAATGGCCGCCGGCTTGTCCCCTTGTCCCCACCAGGACGCCAAGTGAAGGTGAAGGAACATTTTCCTACTACTATTAGGTAATTATCTGTGCTAACTTCAATATTGTGGGACGTGTTGGGAGAATTTGCTTTGTTCCTAACAACGTTGGAGCTTCCCTCATTAAAAATTTCTCGATTTTTAAATTTTATATGTTTCAATAATTAGAGACATGCAAAGTTAGCTATATTATTTAAGGACAGACAGTACTCCCAAGTTACTGTGCGTTTGACTGACTTCAGCCATTGACCGGAAATATGTCTGTCACGCCTCGGAGAACTCTTTAACCAGTAAGATAATATCATCGTGGACTGGCCAATCTCTTTTAAGGAGATCAAGCAGGTAGGCGACGTTGATTAAAGTGCAGCGGCCAACGAAAACATGGACCGTGCTCGCTTGTTTATCAGGCAGTGCAGTCTATCCTCTCACCGAATTATAACGCGAATTTTGCACGTCTGCCAATAATATACACTCTATATCTGAATCAGCGATTTCCATCAGTAGAATTATTTTACTGGATCTTCATTTAATGAGGTGTTAAATACTGGCAAATCAATGGAATGCACTGAAGCTTTACTATCAGGCCAATGCAAATCATTAGGAATTAGTAGTAATCACTTTTTAATCAATGAATAACAGCAAATAAACTGATCAGTAGAATTTACTGATTAAAATGGAACGGTTTCAACATATTTGTTGTCAAATTTTTTGATTTGGAGCAGTGTTGTCTGTTTCGATTTTAAAGTGCTAAAACGTAATTAAAAACTTAATAATTTTT